>JAZKJV010001215.1:743641-1248353 GCA_037367405.1 Ottelia alismoides | reverse complement strand
TTGACCATTTACAAATTAAATACGTACTTTTTTTGGGATTTTTACCCGAAAGATCCCATAATCTTTGTCAATTACCTCAACGATCTTTGAAACAACCTAATTCTCCCCTCGATCCCGTAAACTTGCTCCGTCTTACCCCACAACCTCTGCCGTTAATTTGAGGATTCTTGGGTTAACTTGCTTGGTTTTAGAGTTGGGTTAATCAAATTGCAGCAGATAGTGATTTGAAGTTGAATTCATTCTTCCCCAAAATGGTCTGAAGGCGACGGAGATGCTTTGAGCGCGGCGGTGGTCTGATGTACGATTCGATCATTCAGGTCAGTGAATCAGATCAAGCCTTCACGCATGGTGCTCGACCGAATGTTGTTCTCAGATGTTGCTCCACTTCCTGGTGTTTCATCAAATGCTCTTGCTTGTGTTCAACCTCCCGCTCGAAGGTGGTCGGGTAGGAGGCCTGGGTGGGGCGGAGGGGATGAGGCTTGGGCAGGGGTGGAGGGAGGTCATGGAGGAGGCCTGGACGGGGCAAAGGCGGGGGGGGATGAGGTTGGGCGAGGGCGGAGGGAGGTTAGGTGGAGGCGAGGTCAGGCGGAGGGGAGGAGGAGAGGTCAGGCGGAGGGAGTCAAATGGGAGGCCGGGCAGAGGTGATGTGAGGTAGAGGGGAGGTGGGGTGGAGGGGAGGGAATGTTGTGGAGGAGGCCTGGAGGCGTGGGGGAGAAGAGATGACATTTTTGTAATTTTGATAACAAAATGGGTATTATGGGAAAGAAATTCACAGAATCCGATTAGTTTTAACAACCAAATGGATGGAGATTAAACACATGATCTGTAGGGTAATGGTTAGCAAGTTTACAGGATCGAGGAAGGGATTAGATTGTTTTAAAGATCGTGGAGGTAATTAGCAAAGATTATTGGTTCTTCCAGGAAAAAAATCCCTACTTTTTTTCATCCCAAATGGCCCTCATCAAGGCCCCATTCTTTGTCGGTCCGTACGAGGGATAAGAAATAAGATGTATAAGGAATAAGTAATGTGGGTCACCTATTCTTGTTTGGTTGAATTAAGAGATAATGAATGGAAAAGTATCGTGGATGACGATAGATCAGACGATGTATTCACGATGTAACCACTTTTAGGATATCTTATCACATGATAAAGTCCATTTATCTCCTCATCCAAATAAGGAGGAATAAGAAATAAGGAATTTTTATCCGGCATATCCTATAAACTTTGTCAATTACCTCCACGACCTTTAAAACAACATAATTTCCTCATCAACCTCGTAAACTTGCCAACTCTTACACCATGAACCGTGCGGATAATCTGTTTGAAGCTTATGGGGGGTTTGGGGTAATTTACAGGGTTGATGTGGTAATTACGTTGTGCAAAAGATCGTAGAGGTAATTGGCAAAATTTATAGAGTTTGTCGGGTAAAAATCCCAAGAAATAAAAGGATTTATTCTGCTCGTACTTTTGGGTATGTCCAAATTATTTTCGCATTTATGTCTGGCCGCCCGCATTTTAATGTATTTGCAAATCGTTACTATAAATGGGTATAGTTATGCGTCCGCGTGGGAATTAAGAAATAAGTATTTTTTACCTTTAAATACAACCTAAGTTAACACCTTTATAAAAAAAGAGTAAAGTAAGGACATAATGATTATTTCACACAACTAATCCAAGGGTGAACACATGTTTATCACCAAACAAAAAAAGTGCACATAGGGACGAGCATTGGACTAGATCATCCGGCCTACGAACCTATGGCTAACCTGAGTTCGATTTGTTGTAGATCGAGAGCGGATCCTCTGCAGTACTGCAGAAGTCTTCTATAAAGGCTCACTAAGCCTGAGTCGCTCGATCAAGATCCAACGGTTCACACGTTAAGTGCTCGAAAAAGCCTTAATTTCGTGCGAAACGCACGATCTTGATCGAATGGCTTAGACTTAGTAAACATTTACAGCAAACCTCTGCAGAGGATCCGCTCTAAATGTAGATCAGGTTTGTAAATTTCATCCATTAAATAAATGGATCTTTCTCAGATCAAACCAACCTTGACC
Source organism: Ottelia alismoides (assembly GCA_037367405.1). Classification (NCBI taxonomy): domain Eukaryota; kingdom Viridiplantae; phylum Streptophyta; class Magnoliopsida; order Alismatales; family Hydrocharitaceae; genus Ottelia; species Ottelia alismoides. The sequence goes on along the minus strand of JAZKJV010001215.1, from coordinate 1,246,298 downwards.
TAAACCATGTGCTCACCACATCCCGACCCATAGAAGGGCACATTTATACAACACATATAAAAGTTGATAACTCAATATAATAATATTTTAGTCTATAATTGGTTAGTCACATATATGGGCATATGCTCTTTTCTCTTAAAATAATTCTACAATTGGTATTTTTCCGCATCTTTATCTTTATCCCAGGATCACTCCTCTCACATAAGGACGAATTGAACTCCTCTCCTCACTCCCTTGCATACGCATTGTGCTATCCAACCTCTTCTCTATGTACAACTCTGTTTGTTTGGAGAATAAGTACTGGAATAAGAGCCTAATTCCCCACTCAGTGTGGCTCCCAAGAGTACGGCTATATACCACGTCTCATTATTTCACCTTATTCCACCTTATCCATATCCTTATTCCACATTATCTACATTATTCCACCTTATTCCTATATTTCCAACCAAACAGAGAATAGACATTTATGCTCCTTATTCCTCATCCTTATTCTAGCTAATTCCCGAATCGAACATCCCGTGTAAATACTCAACCTAATCCTTTACCTATAACTCTCAATTATCCATTCAATATCATCTTTCAATCAGTAGGAGGCTGGGAAATATAAGTGCACTCAATTACTTTTATTCATTCTCCACGCTTTTACACTAAAATATTAAACCGATCAACATGAACCCGAGCTGAAATTAGTTGGGTTTGGCAAGACCTATTATAGCGGATGAACAAGGGACCTTGATCAAGGAGAACAGGCGCATCAGTGATCCATGCCCCAAGAAAATCATCGGCGTGTATGAGCATGGATCGAGGAAGAAAAGTCATCAAGGAATCTTCCCAAAATGATGCATGATGCAGGATGCAAAAATAGACAAAAATAGTGAGAAACGAGGTGGTCATAGGGCGCCAGGGTGAGTCAGAGAGTTGTTGGGGTCAACTTTCCAAGCAACCTGGTTGGTCCACGTGGACCAACCAGGAAAAAACAACCCTGGAAATATTTGAAAATTAGATATTAAATAATAATTTATTTTATTAATTTTAGGTTGTAAAATAATAAAAGTTTCTTATTTTCTAGATTATTTTATTATGATTTTTATTTGTTTTTAGAAGTATATAATTATAAGTTACCTTTTAGGGTTACTATATAGGTATATTTGTCTATTTATTTAAGTTTTTATTTTTATTTTATCTTCTTCTATTTTATTATTTAATCATATTATCTTATAAAATCATAAATTATTTTTAGATACTTAAATATTTTTTTATTATATTTTCTGATATAATATATACACTTAAAAAATAGGTGTATTTATTATATAGGTATAGTTACAAATATTTCATCTATGTATTTTATTTACATATTTTATTTTAGTATTTCTTTATTATTTTATTATATTTTTAATATGTACATATATTATAAATAATATTTATAAAATTATAAATTATAAAGTTATAAAAATAATAAAGAAACAATAGGGGTCCAATACCTAACTTTCACACCTTAACTCCAAAAAATATAAAACCACCTTCATTAAATAGCTTATTAAAAGTTGTATACAATTAAAGATGATTTTGATATATTTTAAGTTTTTATTTGAGAGATATGGGTCTAGAAAGTTGGAATTTTGGAATTTTATTCTGAGTATAACTTGTACAGTGTATATTATTTTTATATGAGATATATTTTTTGTTTTTTCTATATTTTATTATCTACAACTTTCATGAATAGGGTTTTTTATTTGAGGTATAAAAAGTGGAAATAAAATAGATCCCAAAAATGAATAATAAATAAATGAATAAAATGGATTTTTATTGTATAAATGGCCCTTATCTTCCCTTACTTTATTCCTTGTCGACTTAGTCATTAGATGCCTACACCTAGGGGTTTAAAGTCACAAAACATCTTCAATATTTTATTCTTTTCTTTTCTTTATTCTATAATTTTGGCATTAAAATGGTGTTTATTTAATATTTATACAACTATGCATGAATGTTAAATTATGCAAATTAAGGGTATTTACATGCATTTACTAGGGTTTTAAGGCCAAGATGATAGAATAAAGGTAATGAAATGGAGATTCATCACCATGTGACTTACGGGGATTCCTTGTCAAGTTCCTCGTCTGATTCTGATGTGGTAATTCAAGTAGGTAGAATCGATACAACTATCATCAAAGGATGCATGCCATTAACTGACATTTGTTGGAAATCCTCTGCTTCAGATTATTACTCTAACTATGAGGATAGTTCTCGAAAGTGATTCTTATGAGCATTCTCCCCTGCCCAGAAGCCGCAAGAAGGTTCACCACAAGCCTTATTGATCTCCATATCATTTGCTTATTTGTACATCTAACTCCATATCTACTCGGTCCTCCATTGTCATTACTCATCCATACTGAGGATGACGTAAACCTAAGTATAGGGGGTCAATATCATAACATATACTTCACTTATATTCTTTCTTCTCACCCTCGAACACCTCATTTCTTGCTCTTCTGTTATACGTAGGCCCTCAAAAGCCTAAGTATAGTTGGGGGGGGGGTTAAATTGTCTTCCTATTTTTGTTGCTCAACTATGCTAGATACGAGCAATGTCTTCATTTCACCTTGTGCCATGGGTATATAGCACATGATATGTATTGGGGGTGTATATGCTCTATATATATTACCCATAGGTTAATTGTTTTCAAATCAAAAAATGGGTGTGGGTAAGCTTTGTGTATAATATGTTACACAATTTTTGTGTATGTAATACGTGTTTTGAAAATTTTGCCAAAACTAGGGGGTATAACGAACTTTTTGAAAAAATTAAAACTTTTTTTAAGTATAAGTTTTGACTAATGAATTTAAAAACGACAGCTACTTTTCAGTGAGGGAACTACGATCTCCCTTAGTAGATTGGGTGGTTAAAGGATATTGTGTAAGGCACCATCCTGAAGTAACACAGGTAGTTGTTTTACGGTCCGCACGTATACATACTAGCTGAAAGTAGACGCAACTAGTCGTATGAGTTCATGCTAGTCATTATTTCACTATTTTTAAAAAATTTAACTTAAGGTTTAATCCTTAACACCTTCACTCCACACAAGACTTGTGTATTACAAACTACTTGGTTTAGAGTGACACTTGAGTACGAGTCGTGTCATTCTTATCTATTGGGGTCCAAAGATTTAATCAGTCAACATCCCTGATTAGAATATATATATATATATGTCTTATATTGCATATTGAATCTCAAAAGCTTAAAGAAATATGACCAGCAAACACTTGCACAATGACATACTCATTGTAATGAGTCAACGCTTCGCATGAGGATCTAGGACCAGAGGCTTGAGCTCGGATTTGATTCTTGAGGATGGGACTTGATTGAGGGTCACTCCATGAAACCTGAGTCTCGGCACATAAGCCAGTATGGGGACAAGTTCCCTATACTAATCTTGCCTTAACCCAGGTGCCAGTAGAATTTAAAAACCTTAAAAATATGGATCATCATGCACCAACTTGGTAAAGGCAGTCGAGATAGCCAGTCCATCATCGTTACTAAAGTCAAACAAAAATCTAAAAGTTTCAAAAAAAATCCACAAAAAGAGCTGAACAACGGGCGACCGCTCCCAACCTTTTCAAAGTCTCCACTTGGACCAAAGCTATTACATAGGTGATAAACGAGGGAGATTCCTCGAATTCATGTCAATCCACAAGGCGGAAGGACAGTCGTTGATGTGACCTCGGATGAAATCCCTCAATTAATCAACAATTAACACATAATAAGAATAAATGAATTAATATAAAAAATGTGGAGTTAAAATTTAGTATAACTCTACAACCATGTGTATAGTGTGTAAGTATGTGTAGAGGTTGAACACAGGAGCAAACAGTAGAAGGAGGCAAAATACAATGCTCAAAAATTCTGTCTTTTAGCTATTGTCTATTTTATTATTTGTGTGGGTTTTTTATTTTTTATTTTTGATTTCATAATTTGGCATTTTCTTTTTATATTTTCCAATTTTTATATTTCTTTTTCATTTAAATATAATATATATGTATCTATATATATAAATACAATAAAAGATTTTTATAGATACCATGAATACATAAATATGCAAAAATAAGCAAAATACAGTATATATGATATTTTGTGATTTTTATATTTTTCTAAATTTTTGATATTTCTCTGCAATTTTTTCTAATTTTTATGTATTTTTAAAGTCAAAAATATACTAAATAAGGGATTAACAAAATACCTGAAATTGATTTGGATTTTAAAAATAGTAAATAGGTCCGAAAATTACCCCAATCAATTTTAATATATAAATATTGATATAAATAAAATTATAAGCAGAAAGATATATTTTTGGATTTTTTAAAGATTTTTATAAGAGATTTTGGGGTTTTTAAATTTTTAGGCTTTTTGTTTTTCCATTTTCAGTGATACTTGGTCTGTAAATAAAATATGATAAAATATACTATAATTGTTTTTGAATTTTAAAGATGTTTTTATGTTTTTTTGATATTTTATAAGTTAAACATTACATAAATAGGCTCCATTTCATTTTTTTAATAAATGGATTAAATGCGAAAATGCCAAGTAAAATTTGAGCGTGAAAGTACATTGCATGAAGCATTTAACCCTAATTTTGTGAGTTTTAGGGCATTTTTGCAATAAAAATAAACTTCAGGGGACACATTACAAATATGCCAAAAATATACAACATTAATTCCATTTATTGAACTTTTTTTATAAATACAAAAACATCATGAGTGTACATGTAATTTTTCCAGCTCACGTGGGACGACATGTGAGCTGAGCTAGACTGAACCAAATTGTAAATACATAAAGCTCAGGGGTCCATTTACAAAATTTGCATTTTATTTTAAACATGATATTTTATTTACAGAATTAATAAATAAATACAAAAAAGATTGAGGCGAGGTTTGCAAATTACCCCAATATAAGGTGCGATCGAACGTCGCTGAAGATTTCACTTGACACGTGGCGGCATCCGAACAGATGGTACCAGTTTGCGGATCAATGGTGAAGATTAGATCGCATCGAGCAATCCAATGGCTGAAGCATGGCGTGATCCAATGACATGAGATTAAACTGGAGCGGGGGCTCGATCTGACTGCTCTAAAGGTGCTCGGAAGAACATGGAAGAGCCTCGTTCCTCTCGAGCTTCGATTCGGTGTAGCGTGAGCATCCGACCACTAGGGTGGCTTGCCAGGGGCGCAAACCATTGCCCATGATCCTCTGCATCTGCTGATGGTCTCCAAATGGTGCCTGGAGCTCCGACGTGGTCGGGCGACGTCGAGAAAGGCAGGGAGTTCCAGGTACCTCATTTCCTGCTAAATCGACCCGTTCAGGGGTCCTTTGACGCACCATACTCTGTAGAAAGGATAAGGGAAAGAAAGAGATGGGTTTGGGGGTGATTTGGTCGTGAGTGGACGAGAAATGGACGGTGGCGGAGAGGTCCGGCAGAGGGCGGCGGAGTTGGACCTCCAATTCCAAATCCAAGGAGGATTCTGTTAAACGGAAGTGCGTGGGGAGTCGAGAAGGAGAAGGGAAACGAATGAAGGTGAAAAGTGGGGCAGAAACAATCGGGAACATGGTGAAACGTTCTTCGGATCGGAGCTCCAGCAAACTACGAACCAATGATTCTAAGCTAAATCTATGGTCTAAAGGATAAAATAAATATGTGATTAAAATGCTGGAATTAAACTCTACCTAAAAATCATAAAAAGCGCAGATGGAACCTGGGTATTGGCTAGGGAGCAGGACGGTCGTCAGAGCTCCATCTGGATGCACCTCCTCCATCCACCTGGGACCTCCCCCTGTCACGGGGATGCACTCTTGGCCGAATCCATGGGATTGTGACTTAAGAAATGACCAAATTGTGAGGAGGATGGAGGTGGTTTATTTATAGACAATGATATGCACCCTCATTGATCGGGGAAAAACGATTAAATGGAGGTATCAATAAGTCTGGGGTGAATCTCTGATGGTTAGAGAGCAAATACCGTTAAGGGATCGATCGTGAAAGATGGACGCAACGATCGGGAAAATTGGAGGAAATCACGGGATGGGACTATTCTGACGCCAGTCAGAGGTGCAGGGGGAGTTGACCGGAGGTCGACAATCCCTGTCCTCTGATTGGTACAGATGGATCCACTAGAATACAAAATAGTATACTTATTAGAAATTAATTATTTTAATACAGTAAATGATTTATTATTTTTTGAGTATAAAATAAAAATTATTTATTATTTAATGTAGTATTTTAAATGATTTATTTATTTTTTGGCTTTATTTATTAGTAGTTAATTTTTAATAGTGTATTTATAGGTATATTCATCTATATTTTATACATTTTATTTTTATTTTGTATATTTTATTTTAATATTTTATTTATATATTTATAAATGATTTTATAAGTATAAATATATTTTTATTATCTTTTTATGACATTATTTGTACACTTAAATATATAGATGTGCATATTATGTAGGTATATTTATAGGTATTTCATCTGTGTTTTATGTTCATTATTTTATTTTAATGTATTTTATTGAGTTTTTTTGGATTTGTATTTTTAATAGAATATAGATAATATTTACAATTTTATAAAAATATAATAATAAAGAATAAAAGAATGAAATCCACTTTATTTATATACATGTATAACATAGGTATTTTGTCTATGTATTTATAGACTTATTTTATTTTACATTGTTAATTTGGTTTTATTCTAGTTTTATTATGCACATATGTTAGGAATAATTATTAAAAAATTATAAAAATATAAATTTGTAAAAATAATAAAGATTGAATAAATTGATTATTTTAATTAGTATAATGTACAATGAGGGTAAAAAACCTAACTTTCACATAGTAACTCCAAAAAATATAAAAGTACCACCATTGAATTGCTTGTGAAAATTTATATACAATTAGAGTGATTTTGATATGCTTTTAGTTTTTATTTGAAAGATATGGGTCTGTGAAGTTGGATTTTTAGCTTTTTATTCGGTGTAGAAAGTGCACACTGTATATTATTTTTGTACAAACTCAATTTTATATTTTTTTATTATCTACAATTTTCATGTACAAAATTTCTTTTTTTATGAATAAATAATAAATAATAAAAAAGTGTAAAAATAAATAAATAAAAGGAATAAATAAAATGGATTTTTATTAGTTTTTTGGCCCTTATCCCTCCCTACTTTATTCCTTGTCGAGCAACCCAATTCTTGACTTGATCTCAGGGTATAGGGTCATGAAATATCTTTGATATTTTATTTCTTTTTCTTTTCTTTTCTTTATTCCATAATTTTGGCATTAAAAACCATGTTTTATATACAATTAATACAATGAAAAATGAATATTTATATATACAAATTAATGTTATTTACATGCATTAGCTACGGTTTTTAAGGCCAAAATGATAGAATAAAGGTGATGAAATGGAGATTCATCGATAGGAGTCGAGAGAGCACCCAAAAAAGGCTCTATATCATATATTTATACAAGTTTGGGTGTCGAAGGTATAATATATACGAAAAAGAGACACGCCCGTATGCATTCTCAGAAAAACACGTGCATATGACGTCAAAATCTCTTGACAGAGTGATGATTCACAACGAAAAATACATATGTGTGTAACAAGGCACCCGCGAGATTCTTGTTCCAATGAGAGGTAAAAAGAAATGGCACAATCCTACTTCCTACATACTTGGCCTATTTACCATGACACTTTTAAGTCCGACAACTAAAGAGATGGTGAATTAACGAGAAACTCAGTCTTTGGACCGGAATCGAGGATTGGGACCTTAGGAGAGCCTCTTAGACTAGGGCTTCGGATGAAGCAATGACCCTACGTAAGAGAATGAAATCAGCACATTAAAGCCATACCTACTACATATCTATGTATCAAATGAGAGTATGATAATTAGAGAAGTTGTGTTCCTTTTGAATGATACTTGGTTAGTCTCAGATTTAAAGAGTCACCTAAAACTCGTGAACTGGTCATCCAGTTTTGTATTTCACATACACAAACAGATATTCAACCTTCTAATTCATTAAAATTTACTCAGGGACAAGCAAAGATTTAAGTATAGGGGTGTGATGAATCTATGATTCATTTACTCTCTATGAAAATATTAGCAAAATCCCCTCAACAAATAACCAAGAAAGTACCCTAAAATTGGCTAATTAACGTTCGTTAACGATGCAAGAGAAATAGAGCTTAAATCTGTAGTTAAATAACCCCATTTTGCCTAACATGAGCCTATTATTTTATGTAAAAATACCAGGTATTTTAACTTAATTCTTCCTTTATTAAATTCTTTAACTCATTAACTAAGTAGGCCTAAAGAATCAATTCCCATAAAAAACACAAAATCAGAAGAAGACATAAAGATCTGTCCTTGTGTATTTCATACATAATTTATCTTTATTGATGTTATTTCACCGTTTTCTTAACCTATAAAAATTCATAAAATTTAGATTAATTATGTATATATCGTATGTATATATATATTAATCCACTACTTGAAATCCAAATAAAAATACAAAAAATCATAAAACACAAAATTATAAGGGTTTATTGAAAATTAATACTTATAGAAAATTAGTATTTTATACAGATGATTTCTTTTGCATGTTGGCCCTTCTTAAAAGTTGTAGATCTCATTGAGATCAATAAATTATATGTTTACCACTTTTTGATTTAACACTTCCTTTTATTTCTTCTCTATTTTTACTCCATGGTCAAACTTATTGGTCAACAAAATCCACAGGGTTGCTCCGCGCCACTTTCGTGCCCAATCAACCTTTTCCTCTGACTAGTCAACTCCTCTGATCCTTTAGTACTTCCATTCTTAGCCCTTGGATCAGATTTGATCCAATGGCCTATAACTAGCCCGCCCCACCTCAGCTACCCCTACACACTTCACATGTGAGGTATGCGCCTCACGCCTTACTTCCCTCCGCCATCCACTGTCGTTGGATTTCTACCTATCCAACGATAGTCGTTATCCATCTTTTTCCTCCAACCTCCACCTCCTCCTTTGGTCGCTCATTCCTCCTCCACCTCATCCCCCTTTAGCCATCGTTGGCATCCTAACCCTAAATCGCCCATTTTCCCTTAGACTGTTATATCTCCTCGGATCCCTTCCTCTGATCATTCATCACCTTGTGCATGTAATGTCAACCACTAAATCATCCCCTTGGTCTCCATCTCCAGCCAACACTCAGCCTCAGCCTCACGTGACTCCTCTCCGTCATCTTGCATCTTTGGATCAATTTCGATTCAACAATGCCTATAGGTCACCACCTACCTCCAGTCGACCTCTACTCCTCTCCTCTCTAATCAGCACCACCACCCACTCATACCCAAATCAGATCCCTCTACTTGCCTCTCTAATATCCCTCTAGCGCTCTATCGTCGTTGTTCCACCTAAACCCTAATTCCACATAAATGGTCGATTCCCCTCTAGTCTTTACAAGCAGCTCCATTCATCTCCATTAACAACCCATGGCATGAAGCTCCATTGCCATCAAAGCCCTCTCCCTCCCATTGACAACCACCTCCGAACACCTCTCCCCTCTGATTTCATTCCCTTACGATTGGTGCCTCATCCTTTTATAAATCCCACCTTGGTTGAATATTGACCCATCTGCCATTAGAGGGAGGGAAGCTCCATCTATTCTACATTTATGGTGACTGCATTAGAATCGACGAATGGAGTGAAGGTGAGATGACTCTGACCTCCAGTAAGATCTGTAGCAAGGTAGTCACGTAGCAGCCACCTCCCAAGCAAGATGCAGAGCTTCAAATCCACCCTCCATCAGCTTCTTGAGGACATGATCGACCACGAGCTTTTTGAGCTCCAGGTCACCTCCCAGGTGAAGAAACCCCTATGATCCACCCATCTTTATGTAACATTCCTCTTTATTCCCTCTTTCCCATTTTTGATTTCTACTGATTATCTCTGTTTCCCCAACATCATATCCTCCTCCATCGATTGAAAACCCCAAATCAAACCATCGACCCCCATCTTTCACCCAATCAATCCTCTTCACGCAAATCCATCTCAATTCATGCAAACAGATGAGCTCCAGATCCTCCATCTTCTTCGTTCACATAGGATCTCCGCCTTTGTACCATTCCACCTCTGTCAATGAGCTTGGGATCAAGCTTTACATGCTCATTTCTTTATTCTTTCATCGTTAAAAATGCAAGTCGGTTCCATCTAGGTCCTGCCTCTAGATCTCTCGCGCTGCTCTTCTACTTCAACCAGGGAGGAGGAGCGGCCCCTCATCTAGCCCCAACGTCACCTATCACCTTCGCGTATAGCTGATGAATCTCCATTTATTATATCATTTAGCCTTGAAAACATTAGCTAATGCATGTAAATAGCATTAACATGTACAAAATAACATTTATCATTTATTGCATTTATTGTGTAAATATTATTGTTTTTAATGCCAAAATTATAGAATAAAGAGAAGAAAAGAAAAGGAAAAAAATATCAAAGATATTTTATAACCCTACACCCCGAGGCCAAGTCAAGAATTGAGTTGGTCGACAAGGAATAAAGTAGGGGAGATAAGGGCCAAAAATACAATAAAAACACTATTATTTTATTCATTCAATAAAACATTTTTTGACACATATTTTATAATTTATAATTTATACATCAAATAAAGAAACTTCGTACATAAAAGTTGGAGATAATAAGGTAAATAAAAATACAAACTTGAGTTTGTACAAAAATAGAATATAGTGTATTTTTATGCACAAAATAAAAAGTCAAAATCCCAACTTTGCAGACCCATATCTTCCAAATAAAAACTCAAAATGTATAAAAATCACTCTAATTATATATACCTTTTCAAATGCTATTTAATGGAGACAGTTTCATGTTTTTTGGAGTTAAGATGTGAAAGTTAGGTTTTCGACCCCCATTGTGTAGTATACCCGAATAAAATATTAAATTTATTATTTTTATTATTTTGACAACTTTATATTTTTATACATTTCTAAAGATTATTTATAACATATATACATGTTGAAACTAAAATAAAATCACAACGAAAAGACAAAATAAAATAAGTCTATATAAACATATAGGCAAAATACCTATAATAATACACGTATATAAATAAAAGGAGAAATAGTTCTTTTATTATTTACTATTTTACAATTTTATACTCTTATAAATATTATTTATACTCTAATAAAAATATAAAGCTAAAATAAAACCCAAGAAATACCTTAAAATAAAATAATGCATGTAAAACACAGATGAAATACCAACAAGTACACCTATATAATATATACCCGTATTTATTTAAGTATACAAAATATATCATAAAAATATAATAAAAATATATTTACACATCTAAAAAAGTTCTAAATATATAAAATAACATAATTAATTAATAAAATAAAAGATAAAAAATAAAATGAGCCAAAATATAGATTAATATACTTATAAAGATACACTTAAAAATTAACATGTAACAAATAACAACAAATAAATAAATAAATAAAAATTATATTAAAATACTACATTAAATAATAAACAATTTTTATTTTATAAGAAAAAATTGATAAAATATTTTTATATTTAATTTATTATTTTCAAATAATGGGATCTGCTTTGTCTTTTAGCAGCCTACTTGGACCAATCAGATCGTTCCAAAAGATTTGGGTCAACTGCCCTACCTCCAGCCGTTTGTCATGTCGGATGTCCATCAACCCATTCTTCTCCGAATTTCCTCTTCCAATTCATTGATTTTCTCTCATCGATTCCTTCACAAAAAATCCTCTACAATTTACCCTCAATCACGCAAGCACCTTTCCAAGGTCAAACGCTCCTCGATTCTGAAAGAAACCCTAACCAAAGGAGCCCTCCTCCCCTCTTTTCCTTCTTAATCCCCTTTTGATCTTCTCCACGTATTCTTATGCGTGAGTTGAGGACCAAGTGACAACTGTGAGCCTCCCCGTGCTTGGAGACGGCGTAGCAAGGACGAGGAGTGGTCCAAGGCGGAGCTCCGGCGACGTCTCTGCTCCCTGGTCTCCAGACAGGTATGAGATGCGTGTTTCATTTCTAGGTAGTTTTTTGTTCAATCTTGTCATTCCAGTAATTAGTTTAGCATATAGATCATTAGAGTAGCGTAGATTCCAGATCTTTGATCGTCGGAGCTCTCTGATCCGGCCGCGTTCCACGGTGACTCAGGTTATTCTCGACCTCGCCATCCATCCCATTTTGATCCTCCTCATCTTCTCTATCTGAACTGCCTATCTGAACCACCTGATCGGGCCTCGATCAGCAACTCGAGGGTCCTCCTCCATTACTCACACGACCCTCTACGCCTCACCTTCCATCTATGCATCCCAGCTTCACCAGTGGTCGAAGCACTTCGCTTTGAGCCATGCATATTGTCGGTGCAGGTTCAACTCGCAAGTAGGTTCCTTGAGGTAACTTTGCACTTCATCGGAGATACCTGGGGTGCCACTTCTTCTCCTATGTTGTGGGGGCGCTCCGGTATTTCTCCGCCCCTTCTGAAGCCCTCGGCAGACAAAGGACCTCGCCAGTTTTAGGTCCTTTTGGAGCAACCATGCTTGATAGATAAACGAGATTCGACCGGATGAAGCTCCTCTTGCAGGGCTTCTTCCCTGTTCATCCAATACGCTTCTTCAACGTCAAATCAAGCCCCGTTCTTCCTGCACAACAACACACGTCGGATCAAGTAGAGACACAGAAGTTGGTTCGCTTCCAACGATCTAATCTTAGGGGTCGAGCACGAAGCTTCATTAGGTCGTAAGGAGACACCACATGTCAAGTGAAATAACCAGAATCGTCCGATGGTGCAGATAAATGGGCTAAATTGCATATATGAACTCCCTATTTTTTTCATTTATTATTTAGTCATGTAAATAAAAAATACAAAGTGTAAATAAAATGGACATTTTGCATATCGACCCCTGTACTTATTTTATTTGCATTTGGGTCCAATCTAGCTCTGCTTCATATCGTCCCATGTGAGCTGGGAAAATTGCAGTGACAATCCTACGACTTTGTATATCTATTTTTAGTCCAAAAAAAATTAAATATACATGTATAATTTTGGGAAAAATTGCATCTGAACCCATGCTGTTTATTTTAATTGCAATTATGCCCCTGCTAGTATATGTATTTTTGGTGCTTGGATTTCATTTATTAAAAATAACACCTTGGCTCCAAAACTTGTGCAAAAATGGGGTTAGCAAGTACTTTCATGTCATAAATTTATTTTTCATTTTTTAGTTTTTTAACCGTTTATTAAAAATCAAAAGGAGCTTATTTTTATTCTGTCTAGCTGAGAAAATACCAAAAAATAAAAAAAATGTCTTAAAAAATCCAAAAAATATCGTCTACTTCAGTCTAATTTAACTTCATACCAAAAATCACTAAAAATGAAAAAAAGAAAAGCTTAAAAATTGAATGACCCAAAAATCTTTCATAAAAATCTAAAAAGTCAGTAAAAAATCCTAAAATATGTTTTTCTATTTTATAATTTTCTTTATATAAATATTTATATGTTAAAATTTATTTGGATAATGTTGGAACCTATTTACTATTTTTAATAACCAAATCAAATTTTGGGTATTTATTAAATCCCTTATTTGGGATATTTTTGACTTTAAAAATACATAAAAATTAGCAAAAATTCAAAAAAATTATAAAAACATTTGAAATATATATAAAAAGTAAAAACATATATATTCTGTATTTTATTTATCTTTACTAATGTTTATAAATATATTACTCTATATTGTATATATAACCTTACAAATAGCTATATTATATAAATATATAAAAGAAAAAAGAAATATAAAAATCTGAAAATATAAAAAAAGGAATACAAAAATAAAAAATAAAAAATAAAGTATAAAAATTAAAAAAAATAATAATAAACCCACAAAAAGATATATGTATGTACATAATAAATGACTTGGTTTTACATAAATATTTTGCTCATAGGCTACCCGTTTTGCTCTCTGTATATCGACCTCTATGTATTTACTTTCCATGCATCTTATGGTAGAGAATAATAAATTTTAACTCACTTTGTGTGCTTCACTACTTTTATTTAATTTGTGGGTTATTTGCTGATTAATTGAGGTTTATTGGGCGATCGACACATCGACTGTCGTTTCGCCTTGTGAAACCGTACAACCCTGATTAAATATAATTTATCAGATGGCACCGTTGTCAGAGAGCAATGAGCGTAGCCTATTTTTCCATTTATAGTGTATATTCATTATTGTTTTTTATTGATTCATTGCTGTAATTAATAATGGAATTTATTTTACACATAGACATTCACTTATTCTTTATGTATAGCTCAATTTGATTTAATTTGATTATTTGTGCTAATACACCTTTCTTTGTGACTTTGTTGCGAGAACCAGCCACGCAAGGACGGTTTCTTAAGAGGCCGACGCAGCCGAGCTTGGTGGAGGCTGGTCTTCACTATGTGACGAGTTGGAGAGGCTACAAAGGAAGCAAGGAGAGGGAATCAACATAGTCTTAGATTAATCTTATTTATTTATTTATTTATTGGTGAGAGAGATAATTTAGGTATGTAATAATTAAAGACTTGGACTCTACTCTCCACAATGAGGTCTAGTGCCCGGGTGTCTATTCACTTGGGGGCCTCGTCGCAGTTTTCCATATTTTCTCGCCTTCTTTTATTTTGTTTCTCGTTGTTTTGGGTTTTCCGCCTTATTTTCATTTGTTTTGTGCGCATAGAGCCCTTAGAATTAGGTTTCTTGACTCGGTAACTAGGTTCAAATCTTAATAAGAATGCATGTTCCTATATTTTCTTACATTTGGATCTAGTCAAATTAATAAATATTAGTCATTTGAATTCAAACTCACGTGCTGTGAGAGACATCATACAACGCTAGCATGACACATTGTGACGGGCACCGAGATGTCCCCAAGACCCGACTCTATAGTTTGTCTTTAACTAACACATGGTTCTTCACGATTAATAGCAGTTATTGTTTAGGGCGATTTTGTCGATTGCGCACCCCCATGTTGATATGTTTAAAATTCAGTTTTGCATACCACACAGAGAGAGATGGGAAGAATTGTAAGTCCTCTAATTCAGCATGCACCATTAGATTTAATGATGAGATCTCCATATTGAATCGACTTGCATGGCTTTTTCGCTATCTCCCTTTGATTTTGGGTACCTAGTACTTAAATGAAAATCTTCAAAAAATGATAGGCGCTTGTATGAAAACGGATCCAAAAAAAGTGAAAACCCAAAAAAAATAAAATAAGGGGACTGATAAATAAACTTTGACCTTAATTAAAATCCGTAATGGACTTTTAATGTCTTGGGTCCATAAAGCCCTCATTGATTTCAGGTACATTAGAAGGGGACCAAAACCTCTCCCATGAGTGAGGCACAACTCGCTAAGGATTAGAGCCAAAAATCATGTATGTAACTGCCTTGGTATTGCCTGAATTTCCAAAGTAATGGCTCTTCTATTGTACGTAACCGAGTAGGGCCTTATCAACGATGGTGTTCATGCCTTGTGTGGAACATCGACATGGTCTGAAGTAATGAGCTTAGGCCACGTCTTCAAGGGGGTATATGTCTCATCGATTTGCGTCCGAGTAGGTTTTTATGCGCTCACGGGTGATTCCGTTGCGAGCGAGAACCGAAGTAGCGATTTCGCCTATCGACTTCCTCTCTCTCAATTTCTTTGGCTGAGTAGGAATCCAGACGACAAGTACGTGATACTTTTTTGCCATTACTCTCTCTCCCTCCTATAGGGTCAATGTACTAAGGACTTGTTATAAGACATGTCTGGAATAACATCTCTAAAACTAAAAAGATAATAAGTACTTGAACCTTCACGGCTTCACATGGCATGAGTTGGTGAACCCAATTTTGTATTGTGTTTTTATGGATCTAAATTAAGGTTCGAAGATCAAGTTTCACGTATTTGCGCAAGTTTTGTCATAGTCTCTCTGTTGATCCCCGCTCAGTTTGAGCCTTGTTACTATTTTACACTCCTTTTTATTCCTCGTTGACCATCGTATATTTCTTCATACATCGATCCCCTTCTTTCTTCACGATGTCGATGCATGGATGGTTCAGTCGGGACCCTGTTGATGCCTACATCGATTACATAGACTCGACCTCATCGATAATTTAAGGCGATTCCTGAGAACCCGATCTGGAATTTGTGGATTGATCTCCAGACTCCCCATCTTCTATCCATCCTCTTGACCACCTAATAAACCAAGACCACTCTTGTCCCTCCCTCTTTGTTGTGAATGAGAGTCGATTACAATCCACATCTTTTTCATTCACAACACTCTTGGATTGACCCTAATTCCAAATTCATCTTGGCAGATGGGAATCAATTGCAAGTGGTCTAATTGAGACTTTTTCACATTTCAGATAGAAGACAACCCCAGTCCTGGATCCCAACACTGAATTCATTTCGTCGAACTCAGAACTTGAGATGTCACCTCAAGGAAAGGGCAAGGGTCAGTAGTCTCCCCAACCTGAACAAGGTCAGATGATGGACCAAAATCAAGTGAACACTCAGTTGCAGGCCTCCATCCATGCCATTCAGCAGCAACTGACCAAGCAAGTCGTGGCATAGATTGCATTCCATGATATGATGAATTATGTTGAGAATAGACAAGCAGGAGGAGGAGGAGACAAACCAGCAGGAGGAGGTGGTGGACCTCATGATGATCCTTACAAGGAAGAGCCAGAACAAGGGAGGCATAAACCCACACTTAAAGAGACATATAACCCTGGAGACAGCAATATGGCCGAGTGGATCCTCATTCCACAAGTGCATGCTCACTTTGAGCCGAAGCCCCGGTTCCTTGCTCGTCTCTCACCATTTCAGGGGAACACCAACGGAGTCGTATATTCACCTGCTGCAATTCTCACGCATCTATCATACCATCCACTACCCCAATGTTCCACTAGACATAGTAAAGATGATAGTGTTACCCTTCAGTCTACAGGATAAGGCCCTCTACTGGTTCAATCATTTGGGAAAGGTTGTGATGACATGGGAGGAACTGAAGTCTTCCTTCCTGCAGAAATTTTATCCTCTTGGTCGGCTCAACCAGCTACGAGCCATAATCAAAAACTTCTTCCAGGGTGCTCACGAGACCATTCATGAAACCTGGGAGAGATTCACAGACATGCAGGAGAAGTGCCCCCATTATGAAATTCCGAGGACCAGCTTGGTCCAACACTTCTTCGGGGGGTTGAATGTAGAAAACCAACAGCTCCTTGATGCAACATGTGGGGGATCACATTTTAACAAGGATGAAGACGTAGTGTGGAAGATTTTAGAAGAAATGGATGAAGGAGAGGCTGCCCTCTCTTCATCCAGATCATATCAAAGCAACCCCAGATCCTCTAGAAGCAAGTCCATATGGCAACGTCTTGTGAGGCAGAGAGAGATGAGAGCTCCAACCTTAGCATCATTGGGGGACATCTCTCGAAGGTTGACATTATTGAGAAATGATCATAAGATATCATTGGGGGCCATCTCTCGAAGGTTGACATTATTGAGAAATGATCACAAGATCTCAAGAAGCTCTCTATGATCGAGAAGATGACACAACACCTTGACAAGCTGGATCAGATCACCAAGCAGTTGGAGCTGCTGGTGAGTACCATTAGTTATGTCTAGTCGACGACACCATCGATAGAGACTCCAGCTGAGAAGAAGGATGAGTCAGCACCGCAGCAACAACCTCAGCCAAGTCAGCAACCACCAGCAGTCCAGCATGTATACTATGTGCAAGGGCCTGATAAAGGCCCGCCGCAACAACAAATGGTAGTCTACCATCCAGACTTCCTTACATCCTCTAATCTATCCTTTCCACCACCACCCATGATTCAAGAAGTCAATGGTGTGGAGTAATAATGCATAGCTATCATGTCCTACCAGACACTCCCAGGGCCAACAACAAGGCATCAGGGCCTACCACCAACCTTAAGATGGTCGTTTTGGGCAGTCCTCTCAACCTTCGCCTCGGTATCACCAGCCTCCACAGTACCCCAACCAATGGAGGCAGAATCGACAGTATCGTCAGCCACAGCCATGCTACAAATATGTAGCTGAACCACCTCTGCAGTATCATCACTACTCTCCTCTCTCCTACCATTAGTATCAACTTCCTCAACTCCATCAACAATCGCGGCTTCAGCTCCCAAACACTCAGCAGCAGCGTGGTCCGCACACTGAACCTACCAAGGCAAATCCCGTGAACCCTACTCTTTATTTCTTGGCCCAAGTCGTTAAAGACCTACCAGATATGACGAAAAAGCTCGACGACCTGACTGCCACAAAAACGTCCATTCCGGCACAGGTTGAAGCTAACCCCAATAGCTTCAAAAGGAAAGAGCAGGTAAAATGTGATGTCACTCTGCACTCATAGAGCTAGATAATTGTAATATTGTTTTATCTAAAGTTGTCACTCTCATAAAGGGTAGGACTTTACTTCCATCTGCCGCAAGTCATGGGGAAAATAAAGCTTTGACTGATGAATTGTCATCTTTTGCATTAGCCGCACTAATGATGAATCACAGATTCATCACTCTAAAAGTTGAAAATAGAGCTTTTATCCCGAGTAAATAGCATCATATTTCCCCTTATCTTGCTTAAATAGCATTCATGCACGCAAGCATAATATCTGCATTTTAGCATTCATATTTGCATAAAATAAGAAGCCAATTTCACTTGTAAATATTCACCTGTATATTAGATAAAACACCTTATTTATATATATATATTATACTAACTCCGAATATAATAAAACCAACTCTATTGTGTATAAATGACTAACATTAATTAAAAAAAATATCAAAAAAATATTAACTTGTAAAATTACCCAATAAAACCCCAAACCCAGTTGAAGACCTTAAACCTTAAAATGCACATATCTCTCTCATACAACCTGCGAATTAGGTCTACTCACTTTTAAAGTAATATACATTCAAAGACTTCAAAACAAGACCAATTTCATTAAAATCGGAGCTCGTATGCAAAACTTGGGTTTTGGGCCCCTTTTGTATATTGTACATATTTTGACCATTTTACCCCTGTATTTTATCCTTTTATTTTCTTCATTCTTAAAAATCCAAAAAAATTAGATTAAGTTGTAAATATTCTTTTCATATTTTCTCTAACTTTATTTTAATTTTTCTCTTATTGAAAAATGACAAAAAAATTGCAAAAGGAAAAATGTGGTATTTTATACCTATAAGGTACCACCCAAAAATACATTTTTGTACAGATGATTTCATTTGATTTTCGGCCCTTCACAAAAGTTGTAGATCTCGTCGAGACGAGCAACTTCCGTGTTGACCACTTTTTGATTTAATCATTTTTGTTATTTCTTTTTTATTTTTCTTCACATTTAATTTTTGAGTTTTCTAGGAGCGACATGTGGTAGCTCCTAGAGCCGTCACATGTTACCCCATTTTCTTTATTTTTGGATTTATTTTATTATTTTCGGATTTATTATTATTATTTTACTATTATTATTTTAATTATTTTTAGTAACATATTATATTATTTTATTAATAATCCATTTTATCTCCCTTTTACCACTTCTCTACTTGCCTTCCACTCCAAGTCACCCCTCCCTCCACCATCCCTCCATATTCTCCACCTCTTTTCTAACTTCCCCCTCCTCTTTATATTCTCCTCTCCTCCATTTTTCATCATCAGCCACTACAAGAGAGGTCCTCCAGCTCCGCTTACGATCTGAGGTGACAGCTCACTCTTTGGCGTCGAGCGACGACGGGTTGTACATCATCTCTGGCGAGATCCGGTGGTTGTTGAGCACCGTTGCAGCAAGATCGTTCTCTGCTGCCCGAGTTTCCCAGTGTTTGCCACACTGGTTGAGGCGACGACAAGGAGAAGTTCCATTGAGCAACTCCATCTCAGGCAGACAACTCCAGGTAATTCCTCTTCATCCTTCCTCTTCTCCTCCATTTTCTTCCTCCTCTCCCCTGTTTCCTTCTTCTCATCTTCTTTCTCTCCTTCAATTATTTTTTTCTCTCTCCTCGGTTCACCATCCTCCATCCATCAAATCTAAAAAATAATTGCACTTTCACGGATAAATCACATGCTACGAAGGCTATGGTGATTTTTATCGGATTTTTTGATGAACTTTTGTCAATCAATTACTAGAAAATTTAAGCCCATAAAACAATTGCATGGCAAAACAGGGGACTTTGTGAAATCCCTTGTTTTTGCCCTTCTCTCCCTTTCTTCTTCTTCCCTCCACCACAACCGAACCACGCTCGAGCTCTTATCTTCATTGCAGCAGGTACTCTCCTCCGCTGGCGTGCGCTGCTCCAGCCTCGCGCCCTCCTGCCGCGGGCTACCAACTACGCCAGCACGCGTGACTTCCTCGCACCTACGCGCGTTCCTCCTGGTGCGCCTTCCCCTGGCGCACGACTGAGCTCCGCCAGAGCCTCCTCCCTTGGCACCGCGTCAGGTCGCGCCACCAGTCGCGCCTCCTTCAACTCTTTGGAGTCGCAGCCATCTGCGGGCGAGCTCCTGCGGGCGAACTCCATGACACCGACCACTCTGGTCAATCTTGCACTCCAGACGCACGCCTTTGCCACCAGCCCCTCGGCCGCCTTGCCACCAGCCGGTGCCTCGCCCTCACGATCGCCGCGCCCGGCCGCGCACAGATGCCCGCGCGTTCTTCATCAAGCCCACCAATCAGTCGCCGCCTTCTCCTGAAAAAAAACGAAGAGCAGAAAAAATAATAAAGAGAGAAAGGCAGCTCAGGAGGCTCACGTGAAGGGAGCTTCCCTTTTGGGAATTTTACACATACACCTCCACATCTTCCAGCAATTGCATCCAAAGCAGGCACGTGCTTTGCTCATGCCTTGGTGGAGATTTTTTCAACCAACTCCCTATACTCCTGGGGAATAGCTCTTGCACCCGTTGATCAGAAACACACGTGGGAAGCGCATGACAACTGAGATATTTGCATCCACATCCTCTGTCATATAGGTAATCTCATCTCAGTCCAGTCAGCATATTTCCTTATTCAATTTTACTTTCTATATTTGCATTTATATCCATGTCTTTGCAAGCATCTTTAGGATTCACTTGACATCCTTTTTTAAGTTTGAAAATTGCATTGTGTAGCTTAACTTGTCCTCTTTCGTATGTGATACTTGATTAATTTTTATGACATAAGGGGATTTTATTATTATTAAATTGGTAAAATTTTGTCATATTTTACCCATTTATGCCTCTGAATTGATATTAATTTCTCTGTGACTCTAAAAATCCCCAAAAATTCACATTAGACTGAGTATACTTAGTTTTACATTGTGCCCAAACATCATCTCATTTGCACGCATCTCGAGGTCTAAATAAATCATTTAATGATTTCCTTAATTAAATTTTAGTAGGTCCATTTCACATAAAAATTTAGATCTATTAATTTTCATGTATTCTTCACACTTAGATCTATCTAGAATAATTTTTATATCTGGAGATAATATGATTTGGTATTTATTAAAATTAATTTAGTGAAAATCACCTTGCATTCAATTTTAATTCACAGTAAATTCATTTAGTTTCAGAAAATTCTAAAAAAATTAGAAGACCTTAATTTCATCCCATTTTATCATCTGGCCAAGTTTCATAATTTTTGGACTTAACTTGAACACTTATCTGAGTTAACTCGTAAACTGGTTGGATTATGCATGTGCCTTGCATAAAAAACCGAAAAAGACCAAAAAAATTTATCCCCTGAAAATCAAACCTTGGACTTTGCTAAAATTCACCTAAGGAGACAACTTCCTCCTTGAGTCGACCCTGGGACTTGCCCAGGCTAAATAAACATAAAACCGCGTGTTAATCCATTCGACGATTCATCGATTTGTGCGGTTTATTTTTGATCGACGCGGATCTATCCGACTGCAGCGAAATAGTCAATTAGACAACATTATAAGGGTAGATCCGTGACCCGTCAACTAGCTACAGGGACGGATGAGGAATAAGAAGGAGGAGGAGTCATGCCAACTGCCATTCACCTCTACCACTAGAAACAAAAATACCAAAAAAAACAGAAAAAGCAAAAATACCAAAAAGATAATCGTCATCAAAGTGAAGCCACGCTAGCCACGGAGGAGCCTGCAGCAGCAGCCAATCCAATGCCAGCCGACGAAGCCAAGACCACACCTTTTGCTTGTCCACTAGCATCTCAGTCGTTAACATGTACTCCTTTTGTGAACTAGATGTACAAGATATTTTGGACAAGAGTTTTGTTGTAAATAAGAACTTTGTTTCTGATTTCAGTAATATAAATACTCCTTTTCATGATGCAATTGAAAAATCCAAAAAAATGCAAAAAGAAAAAAATGCATTATCAGATCCCGAAGTTGTGGATATCATAAATAATTTGATTGTTGAGATTCCTTTAATGAAGGCCACGGAATATATGCTCGTTGTGAAGAAAGGTTTAAAAGAGGCATGCACAAACAAGCATAGCTCAACACGAAACAGATGTCGACAAGTTGAGAAGCATGTTCTCACCATGGCCACGGTTTCAACCATCAGTAATCTCCCACAGAAAAAGCAAGACAAAGGAGTGCCTTTGATCAGTTGTGAGATTTTTTTATCAAGTCTTCGAGCGAATATTGCTTGACATCAGTTCTTCTATCAACCTCCTGCCCTCTTCACCACTACTAGAATTTGGGCTAGGTCCTCTAAAGAAGACATGAATGATCCTTCAGTTTGTTGATCGATCCATCAAGTGACCTCGAGGTCTTTTGGAAGACGTTATGGTAAAGGTGTGGGACATGCAGTTTCCAACTTGATTTTGTAGTCCTTGATATGGACTCCCCCGCATCCTTACTCCATACTCCTACCATCTTAGGCCGGACATTCCTGTCACTTCAGAGGTTGTGGTTTATTATAGGTCTAGCAAGATCACCTTCAGCTCAGGCAACAATGAAATTAGCATAGACATGATCAACGAGCCCAAAGTTGTAACTAATAAGGGCCATGCTGCACCTTCTGAAGCAGATTGTGACTTCATGCATAAATCAGAGATACACCACTCTCTTTGAATGATCCATGGATACATGAAATCCTCTCCCTAGAGGAGAACCTAGAAAGCGTAGTTGACATAAGCTCCGAGGACATTTGGCAGACAGAGTCCAATTTGTTGATGCGTCCTTTTGATTCTGACGATTCACTCCAGCCCGAACACAACAAGTCCATAGCAGATCTGTTCGACACCTTGTCAGCATCTCAATAGGACGTTGAGGTCAGCAATCCTGTGAAAGTTCAGGCAGAGAATACTCCTACCAGCACCATTTCAGAAGTGGCCGAGAAGCCGGCCAGATCAGAATCAGAACTAAAGTCACTTCCGGCAGGCCTAAAGTATGTTTTCTTTACATGCACAGAAAACATGTATACGTTCATCATCAGCAGCAAGCTGACCCCAAAACAAGAATCTCGACTCCTCGAGGTTCTAGAGAAAAATCGCAAGGCACTTGGTTGGCATGTTTTCGATCTTTATGGGAAAAATCATGCGTTGTGTTCACAATACATCTACCCGGAAGAAAATGTCAAGCCATCCCATGAGTTTCAAAGAAGATTGAATCCAAATCTGAGGGATGTCATCGTGAAGGAAATCTAGTGTGGCGTAGGCTTCATTTATCCCTTCTCCAATTCCAAATGGTAAGCCCCCTACATGTAGTTCCAAAGATGTCAGGGCGAACTGTGGTTATAAATGATAGAGGAGAGGAGATATCTACTCGGGTATCGGCATCCAGGTGTGTATGTGTTGACTACCATTGTTTGAACGCATCAACTAAGAAGGACTACTTCCCCTTACCGTTCATTGATCAAGTTTTAGAAAGACTGGCTGGCAAGGAGTTCGTATGCTTTCTGGATGGGTACTCCAGGTACAACCAAGTGACAATCGCCCCTGAAGACGAAGAGAAGATGACCTTCACTTGCATGTTTGGCACCTATGCTTTCAGGAGAATGCCCTTTGGATTGTGCAACTCATTAGAGACATTCTAGAGATGCATGCTTGCAGTTTTCACTGAGATGGTAGGTAGTTTTCTCGAGGTGTTTATGGACGACTTCTACGTCTATGGTGACAGTTTCATTTCTTATCTTGAGAACATGGACAGAGTACTTCAGAAATGTTATGAAGTCAATCTAGTATTATCATGGGAAAAGAACCACTTCATGTTCATGGAAGGGATTGTGTTGGGACACGTAGCCAAACGTGGAATGGAAGTTGACCTGGTAAATGTGGATATGATTGCCAACCTTGAGACACCTCAAGAAGTCAAGAATGTGAGGTCATTCATGGGGCATGTGGGATTCTACAGAAGATTCGTCTGTGATTTCAGTCACATTGCCTGACCTTTCTCAGAGCTACTATGCAAGGAGATCGAGTTTAATGCGGATCAATAGGTTCTCCTTTCATTCAATCAGCTGAAGGAGATAATCACTCAAACTCCAATCCTACAACCTCCAGATTGGTCTCTTCCCTTTGATATCATGACAGATGCGTCAGATTTTGCAGTAGGGGTTGTTCTAGGACAAAGGAAAGACAAGGCACCCTATGCCATTCATTATTCCAGCAAAACATTAGATGAAGCTCAAAGAAATTACACTTTGAAATAAAAAGAATTGATCGATGTGGTATTCACCCTTGAGAAGTTCAGATCCTATCTGCTTGGATCAAAAGTCACCATCTTCACCGACCACTCTACTATATGATACTTACAGCAGAAGAAGAACGCCAAACTTGGATTGATCAGATGGAACCTTCTCCTCCAAGAGTTTGATTTGGAAATAAAATACAAGCATGGAGTCTAGAATGTGGTAGCAGATCACCTCTTCGGAATTGAGCATCAAGAGCCTCCACTGAGCAATGCACCGATCACTGATACCTTTCCTGACGAATAGATTTTGACTGTGGATTTGCTCCCTTGGTATGCCGATATTGTGAACTACCTCGTATCCGGTGTGGTTCCACAAGATTGGATGAAAATCAAGAACGAAAAGTTCTTGTCTACTATTCCTTTCTACCAATGGGAAGACCCACATCTATTCAGGGAAGGAGCATATTGCATTTGGTGTAGGTGCATTCCTCAAATAGAGCATCATAGTGTCCTTGAGCATTGCCACTCGCTCGAATCTAGTGGACACCATTCTGGAGACAGAACGGCAACAAAAGTATTGCAGTGTGGCCTCTGGTGGCCTACACTATTTAATGATGCAACATTACTTGTCAAATGATGCACTGACTGTCATCGATTGAAAGGCAGCCTCACAGCAAAAGATTCAATGCCCCTAAAGAACATTCAGATAATGGATGCATTCGATGCTTGGGGCATCAATTTCATGGGACCATTTCCCAACATCCAGGGATATGAGCACATCCTTATTGCCATTGATTATGTGAGTCACTGGGTTGAAGCTATCCCCGCTCGAGCCGTAGACAACCGTACAATTTGTCGCTTTTTGAAAGAGAACATCATCTTGCAGTTCGAGATTTCAAAGATCCTGATATCAGACGGGAGTAGTCACTTCATTAATAGAGATGTAAAGAAAATAACGAAGGAATACGACATCGAGCATCGAGTTGCTTCTCCTTACAATCCCCGGACCAATGGCATGGTGGAATTACCAAATAGAGAAATCAAGACGATCCTCCAGAAGCTTGTGAAGTTGGATAGAAAGAATTAATCCCAACTTTTGGCCTCTGTCCTATGGGCATACATAACCGCTTACAAGTCTCCATTGGGAATGTTGCCATATTGTCTTGTACATGGGAAACCATGTCATCTGCCCATGGAATTAATTCACAAATCTCTATGGGCTATCAATATGTGTAACTTAGACTCATAACAAGGTGGTCATAAAAGGAAATATGATCTGAACAGGCTCCTGGAATTTTGAGACTATGCATACGATAACACATTGATGTACAAGGAGAAGGTGAAATGTTGGCATGACCGGCACGTCAGACGAAGATCTTCGAAGCTGGACAAAAAGTGTGGTTATTTGATTCAGAGTTGAAGATCTTCTCGGACAAATTGAAAGCAAATGGACACGGTCATTTCTAGTTCGAGAAGTGTGTGACAATGGTAGCATTGCAGTATCAGAATTGTCTCCTGACGCACAGCCATTTGTCATCAATGGTCAACTACTGAAGCCTTACCTTGAGCTTGACACTTTCTTGGTTGTTGTTGACTTTATCCAAGTACTGTGCTTCGACGACACATCCACATCACTAACAACATCAAGAGATTTAGATAATGCAACTTAGACACTTTTCCTTTAAGTTCTTATCTTTTCTTCTTTTTCTTCCTTTTGTTTTCAGCCTTCATTCTCTATTAAAAGAAATTGTATATCACCCCTTTTGTCGGACTTCTATTCTTAGGATGTACTTTGTCCTAACTATGGGGGATGTGCATCCTGATTTATCCCATTTTTTATCCTCTCCCTTGTCTCCTATTCTTGTCTATGCTCAGGGATATCTTACCCTAAGTATAGCGGGAGACAATCTGAGTACGATCTATTCATTCCAACCCTTGACCCTCCCTGCTTTGTGTACAGTCTACTATACTTAAGATTATTTGATCCTAAGTATAGTGAGGACAGTCGACTTCTTATTCATTCACTCCTTAATTCATTATTTCTAGTCTTTTCTATACTCAACATGAATTATATCTTCTATTTTTCTCTTCGATCTATGAGTATATAGCTTACGCTAAGTATAGGAGGTCGTATATATTATGTATATAATTTAGCCACAACTAGTACTTTCATATTTTAAATAAATATGCTACAAATATTCCATTAAATAATGTATCATTAAATTCATTAAAATTATATAATAAAAAGATGCTTCTATCTCCTCAAACTCTATTTTTGTACATACTGATTAATAAATCAGGTAAAAGTACTTTGGCAAAATGTTTGCAAAATAGTTTGAAAATCTTTTTGAAAAATCTTTTGAAAACCATTTAGAAAATATTTTACAAAATATGTTCAATCTTTGTAAAAATATTTTGTTTGTGAAATTTTATTTTCTTTGCGTGAAATAAAAATTTTGAAAAATGATTTGCAAATGGTTTGAAAAATGGTTGCAAAAATATTTGAAATATATATATATATACACACACTGTTTGAAAAACCTTTGCAAAATAATTTTCAAATATGTGTAAATGTTTGTAAAAATTATTTTGGACTATAGTTTTCAAAACTATTATAAAATGACTTTCAAATAAGTTTGAGGAGTATATACATCATATTAAAATTCTTTATTTATATGCCTATAACATTGTTCACTAAAACCTTGTAAATTCTTTGAACCCTAATTCTTGTAAATATATGATGTACCCCTATGTCAATATTTGTACCTAGTTTTTAGCTAAAATATTTTGCTTTCAAAAATCACGAAAACATTTACAAAATTAAAAATACCAAAATTATTTGCAAAATCTTTTTGAAAAATACTAAGGAAACCACCTATGCGCCATCTTTTCAAAAATCTATAAAAAGTTCAAAAACTTTGAAAAATTGCATCACAAATGTATTTTCTGCATTGTACATAGCATTTGTATAGCATACATGGTCTTTTTGGAATGAGCTTGATGACTGAATTAATCCAAATATAGTCAAAGATTAGATCTTGGTTGGACCTTACTGCACCTAACTTCACTGGAATCTTATGGGAAATAGATTTAGGGTTCTTCAGGTCCATAGGGACTTAATTCTTTGAGACTCAAGGCTGGGTTCAAGTCACCTCAACTGGATTAACTAGAACTTTTTGAGACGTACGCATGACTCTTGTTGGTCGTGACCTAACTTGGACACTTGAACCTTTCACTTGGCTCAACTCAGTTGGAGTGGTGAGGGGAATGGAATTTCCGATTTGAGATGCATATGATTGGAAACATTCATCCTCGTCTAGGGAGGGAAGTGCACCCCACCCCGTCCAGTTGCCATGAGGTCTAAAGACAGGAGAGTGTAGGTTGCAATACTGCTTCAAAAGAGGGATAGTCTTCTAACTCAAGAGGAAAAATTCCTTATGTAAATGTTGTTGTATATAGTATATCAAAAAAAATTCAAAAAATGGACATACCTGGTTGAAAATAAAATGCCTGTTGGAGTATGTATACATGTTGTATAGTCAATAAGCAAGCTTGAGCATCAAAGTTATACTGTGTGAGTCTGCAGTTGGATGACTTGACTACACTAGTCATGCATCCCATGCTAGGTAGTTGCACTAGCTATCGTCCATTCTTCTCTCCACCCCCTCCTCTTGAGTCGGATGTCACTTGAACTTAGAAGGGAATATCCCGCTCCTAAGGAAAGAGTTGCTGGATTGGGGAATCGTTGGGTTGTTATTTTGGAGAAGTTAGTTCTTTTGTCATTTTAGTTGGGGAGAGCCACTACCACTTACACTATACAAGTCAACTTTATAGTCACAAGGGTTTGCGTATGATGTAGGCTAGTTCTGACCTGGCTATTCAGGTGGTTTGAACCGAGTTCTGTGACTCTCGAAGGCTGTTATATTTTAAATTTGCTTCCTGACCAGGTTCCACACACATTCTCACATCAAGTTCTAACATGAGCTCCAAACTTTGATTTTGTAAAGACAGTTTTAATAATTGAAATCAATTTCATTTATTCTTTCTTTTTCTTTTCTTCTTTATTCTTTTTGTACTTATTGCATAAGTATTTGCTAGGGACTAGAAAATGCAAGTATAGGGAGTGATGAATCTCCATTTTATCACCTTTATTCTATCATTTTGACCTTAAAAACCCTAGCTAATGCATGTACATAACATTAGTTTGTACAAAATAACATTCATCATTTATTGCATTTATTTTGTAAATATTAATGTTTTTAATGTCAAAATTATATAACAAAGAGAAGAAAAGAAAAGGAATAAAATATCAAATATATTTTATGACCCTACACCCAAGATCAAGTCAAGAATTGAATTGGTCGACAAGGAATAAAGTAAGGGGAGATAAGGGCCAAAACTACAATAAAAACCCCATTATTTTATTCATTTAATAAAGTATTTTTTGACACATGTTTTATAATTTATTATTTATACATCAAATAAAGAAACTTTGTACATAAAAGTTGTAGATAATGAGGTAAATAAAAATACAAAATTTAGTTTGTACAAAAATAACACGTAGTGTATTTTTTATACACAAAATAAAAAGCCAAAATCCCAACTTCGCAGACCCATATCTACCAAATAAAACTCAAAATGTATCAAAATCATCTCTAATTATATATAACTTTTCATAAGCTATTTATTAGAGGTAGTTTCATATTTTTTGGTGTTAAGATGTGAAAGTTAGGTTTTCGACCCCCATTATGTAGTATACCTGAATAAAATATTCAATTTATTCATTCTTTATTATTTTGATAATTTTATATTTTTATAAATTTGTAAATATTATTTATAACATATGTATACATTGAAGCTAGAATAAAATCACAAAGAAAATACACAATAAAATAAGTCTATATAAACATATAAACAAAATAACTATAATAATACATGTATATAAATAAAAGGATAAATCATTATTTTAATATTTATTCTTTTACATTTTTATAATCTTGAAAATATTACTTATAATATATTAAAAATATAAAACTAAAATAAAACCCAAGAAAATACCTTAAAATAAAATAATGCATATAAAACACAGATGAAATACCTACCAGTACACCTATATAATATATACCTTTATTTATTTAAGCACACAAAAAGATATAATAAAAATATATTTATACATCTAAAAATATGCTTTAAATAAGAGAATAAATTAATAAAATAAAAGATATAAACCAAAAATAAAATAAGCCAAAATATAGATGAATATACCTATAAATATAAACTTTAAAGAACACCAAAAAATATATAAAAATCATATTAAAATACTACACTAAATAATAAAAAAAATATTTTATAGGCAAAAATTAATAAAATCATCTATTTTATTTAATTCACTATTTTTGAATAATAGGATCTGCTTTGTCTTCTAGCAGCCTACTTGGACCAATCAGGTCGTTTCAAAAGTTGACATGGGTCAACTGCCCTGCCTTCAACCGTCTGGCGTGTCAAATTTCCATCAACCCATCTTCTCCGAATTTCCTCTTTCGATCCATAGATTTTCTCTTCTCGATTCCTTCACGAAAAACTCTCTAAAATCCACCCTCAATCACGCTAGCACCTTTCCAAGGTCAAACACTCCTCGATTCAACCTGATTCCCAATCTAAGGAGCCCTCTTCGCAGTGTCTATAAATAATCTTCTTCACCCTCTTTCCCTTCTTGATCCCCTTTTGAGCTTCTCCTCGTGTTCTTGTGCATGAGTTGAGGACAATGTGACAACTGTGAGCCTCCCCGTTCTTGGAGGCGGCGTAGCAAGGACGAGGGGTGGTCCATGGCAAAGCTTCGACGACGTCTCTGCTCCCTGTTCTCTGGCCATGTATGTGTTGCGCATTTTTATTTCTAAGTAGTTTTTTGTTTTATCTTGCCGTTCCAATAATTAGTTTAGCATATAGATCTAGAGTAGCGTAGATTCCATATCTTCGATCGTCGAAGCTCTCTGCTCCGGTCACGTTCCACGATGACTCAGGTTGTTCTCGACCTCACCATCCATCCCATTTCGATCCTCCTCATCTTCTCCATCTGAATTGCCTATCTAAACCACCTAATCAGGCCTCGATCGGCGACTCGAGGGTCCTCCTCCATCACTCGTCGGAACCTCGCCGCCCCACCTTCCATATGCGCATCCCAGATTCACCAGTGGCCGAAGCATTTCGCTTCGAGCCATACATCTTGTTTGTGCAGCTTCAACTCATTCAGTTCTCTACACTAAGAAGATGAGTTGGCGATTGAGGCATGACGATTAGTCGATCAGGAGAGTCAAGAAAGGTGTGCACCAAATGGGTAGGTTGTGTATTATACAAGAAGGGATAGAAGGAATGAGGAGATGTGGCCTATGGTCAACTTTTCTAAAGGATATGGGCCAATAATGAGAGAAGAGGTGGGGCTTGACCAGTTAAGCATGATAAGTGGGGAGATTCATGTCACTCGATCAAAAAAAAATCCACAAATGAAAATGAGAATATAATAGAAATGAAATACAAAATAGATTCAAATCAACAATATCAAAAGATAATAGTTTCTCAAAATTAAAAAAACAAGCAACTTACAAGAAAAAAAGTTTTTTTAGAAAACCTTTAATTTGAAATATAATAATCTATGTGGTATTTTTATAGGCATTTTATACTTGATTTTTTGTTTTACATATTTTTAATTCAACTTTTTGTTAATGGTACCATCATACTTTTTTTATTATAATATTATTTTTATATTTTTATTATTTTTTATTTTTGAGGAAAATAAAATATACTAATAATGCAATAGAGTTGAAATCAAGTGAACAAGAGTTAACATTAAATATGTACAGAATAAATAAAATAGAACATAATTGTACAAATGGATCTGTAATTAACTTTTCATAAATGAGGCTAGCTTAATTTCAAAATTTTTTTAAGGTATAAATTAGGGTTTTCAATGATGAATTATAAAAGTGAGTAGGGGTGAATATGAGTTCATATGCTCCAAATATAAAATCAGGGATACATGCATATTATAAAAAGTGAACCAATTTCACCAGTCATCTACGCAAGGTAGTAGTTCTTAGATATTTTCTATATTTTTTATTGAATTAAATAAAATAAATAAACTCAACTTGAGTTGTATGTATATATATATTTGAAGTTTGTATATTTATGTGTATTTTATATATCTATAATTTTTAAGTGTAATGTAGTATAATTTTCCTATTTCTTTTTTTCTTTCTTTTTTTATTGAGTCGACCAAGGCCTATAACCTCAATCTTTGGATAAGGGTCGTAGTAGGTCATTGGACATGTACTTGGGCTTAATCACTCTAATTTTATAAACATAATGCATTCACATGCACTCTACATCCTGTTTTTTTCTTATTTATTTTTGGATTTTCATTGTACGTATTTTAGGTGTTTTTAGTGGTTAATTAATGCTAAAATTTCTCAAGTATATAATTATAATAATGTGATATTAATGCATGCATGAATGTATCGGTTAATGTATTTTTCTTATTTTGTAATTTCCAGGTGGATAAAATACAGGTTCACCAGTGTCTAATGGAGGGAAGTTTGTTTGCATACTTAGGTTGCGCACATATTCTGTCACTCAAAAATTCCTATTCTTAGTAAGGATCCTGATATTTAATTTCAAAAGATATTTAAATTTGTATCACTCTCTTTGCTGGTTTAAACATTCTCTTGCTTGCACACATAAGCATTGCCAATATCTAAACAGAATCTCTTGTATTCAAAAAAGAAAAAATATATAGATATAAAATCACATGTAACCATAACATGCATTAACACTTCATTTTGATCAGGTTAAGACTTGAGTGACAAGCTATCACCAAGTTAGAAAAGAAACAAAATAGAGATTGGGGATTTGAGGACTCTACTTGAGACATTCTAACCTGGTAGCCTTTATGGGAGATGCATTAAAGTTTAGTACAGATATTAGACATTTAAAAACTCAAGATGGGGCCATGACCACCATGTTCATAATATTAGGTTTGTCCCTACCTTGACATGATGATACCAAGGCTCCTTACCAACGATTAGATGATAATTCTTCTCAACTCGCTCTCATATGACATCCAAAGTGAAAGATAAAAGGGTTTTGATTTGCGAATGAGATACTTTGTAGCTACACCATAATCTGAAGAGTACATAACATATGTGCTTGTGCAATAGATAAATTACCTATCTTAACGCTAGGAGAGCACATAGATCAGATAAAATCCATAATCCGATCCAATCCGATGTGATTGGATTGGTTTGGTTTTGTCATTCTAATGGATTGGATTGAGATTTTGAAAATCCATTAGATTATGGATCGGATTGGATCGCAATCAAAACCGATCCAATCCGTTAATCTGTTAATAATATATATGATAATTATCACCATTTACAACCTTCTTTGTTATCCTACTTAATGAATTACACCAACATTCTCTTTTATCAAGTGACACTTTAATTTAAACTTAAATTGTAACATTATGTTAGAAATAAAATGAAAGATAACTTTAAGATTAAAATATAAAAATCCAATATCCTAGTCTTCTTCTTATATGATGTCCTCACAAATTGACTATGCGAGTGTTTGGACATTGAATCTCCTTCTTGAGCGGAGCTTATTTCAACTTAAGTCAATTGCATATGCTCCAATCTCAACTACCTAGAGCCATCTTCATTGGCTTCATTCGTTGTTTGGAGATGTTGGATACAATTCTCTTTCCTCTCTCATTTTCTAGCCACAAAATACGATGCATACATAATATATTGGTATCTTTACCTTCTAGTTCAAGTTCTTTGCAGTTGTGTGCTATCTTTAGGTTACATTCTTATCGATCAAAAATCAATAATAGATAATTTTCTATATTCGATATTTTTACCTTCTAGGTCAACTTCGTTCCAGTTGTGTGCTACCTTTAGGTTACATTCTTATCGATCTAAAATCAATATTCTTTTAATAAGTATTTATAATTATTGTAGTTGAATTATTAGTTGAATTAAATCCGTTGTAGTATACACTCTTTTTTATGTCAAAGTCAACATCAAAAAGTAATCTTAATGTTAAGTACTACTAACATGTGGATAGACCACGAGGGGGAAAATATACATGTATCAAAAATCCAATCCAATCCGTAATCCGATGGATTCGATTGGTTTGGATTTGAATATTCAATGGATTGGATCGGATCGAGAAAAGTATAATCCGTCAAGGTTGGATTGGACATGGATTAAGGAAAAATCCGATCCAATTCGATCCATGTGCACCCCTACTTAACGCGGTCATCTTGTCTCATAACGATGGATAATTACTTATTATTTAACATTTGGTATGCTATAATTTTGTAATATTAGATACCCTTTCACTACCCTTGAATTTAAATGAGAGAATACAAATCCTCTACCATCTTTCCCTCCCAATCCCTATTTAAATTGAACCCCCTTATTCAAATTTGAAAAGAAAAAGCAAACAAAACAAAGGTAGGAAACAACTTCACGCTCCCAAGCACTTGAAGGGGAAGCAGATTCCCCATCATTCCCCCCACCTTTCAAACTCCCCGGGCATAGAACCGACACATTACAAACCCTAATCCCGAGCTCCACCCCGGAATTCAGATCGACTCTCATCCCCGTCCGATCTCCCCTCCCCAATCCCCCCTCAAAGATCCAATCTTGCACCCTCAGATGGATCCTAATCCCTCCCAAGATGTGTTTTTTTGGATCTTTAGCGCCATCAATTCGCAGTCTTCTTCCTGATCTGGTAATCAGAAACGTCCGTGCTTTGCAAAGAAGAGGAGAACTGCTGAATTCAAACCCTGATTCTACAATTTCCACCTGAAAGTGTCGACGATAGCTGACCCTTGTAGAACGTTTCTTGCCGTTTTTTCTAGTCAAAGATCGGGTTTTGGCGTTGCAAATGGACCTCTCCAGTGGTTCGTCTTCGTCTAAGGTACATCTTATTTGTTGGGTTGCTTGTTTTATATTCGTTGGCTTTCAAAAATTGTGCTTTATGGTCAATTCTTCCTTTCTTTTTGGCGGAATTTATAGAGAGACGGGGAGAAGGACCGAGGTGAGGAGGAAGAACTTGATGCCACGTCCGGTGGGGATTCTCGTCGGTTAAAGATGAGAGCTTTGAAGTCAGTAATGCAATCTGAAGGTGTTTCCGTTTTTCTTCTTCTTCTTCTTCTTCATTTTATGAGTTGGGCGTTTTGTTTTTTATTTTATGCATACGTGGAATGGTGCCCGCTAAGTGTTTGCCCTTTTGCCCCACAGAAATTAGATGTTTTTTAGGCAGTAGAACTGATCTCATCAGAGTGGGGATACAGTTTACACCCTACTAGTTTGCATTAACTAGATGATATTTCGCAATCACTTTCTAGTCTTTTGTATGTAGAAATTAGACAATTCTTGTGCCAACGAAGGCGAGAAAAAATGATTCTTGAATTGAGATTTCCAACACAAGTTCAATTTTATTTAACAGATTTCTGACTACATTCTGTTCTCCAGCTGCTCGGAGTCCTAAATTAGTTTGCAGTGACGTGGTTGATATTCCGGTGCTTACAACATCCGAAGTAACTTCTCCGATGAAGGAGGTGCCTGTGTCGGTTCTACGCGATGGGTTTTTCCCTATTATCACTCGTTGTAGTTCTGATATTTTAGGTGGAAGGGATGGTAGATATTCATGTAATAGCGGTGAAATTAGCCAATCCTTCAAGATGAATGACATGACTAAGGAGCATGGTGGTGGTTCTAAGAGAATCTCTGTCCAATTGGGTGGATGTCAAATGTTGGAGGAAATTCCTGCGCCAGTGCATGTATTTGACCTTAATGCTGTAGACATAGCTAGCGCGCCAGAACATAACCAAGTCCATCCCTATAAAATGTTGGAGCAAGTGACATCAGCAGAGTTGGAAAGCGACAGTACAACTAGTCATTTTGTGGAAAGTGGACCTATGAAGAGGTGGAATGATTTGAAGCAGAATAGTTTCATTTCTAATAGTTATGGAGGTATACCAATACCCAAAGCACCCCAACGTAAATACCAATCGAAGAAAAGGAAAGAGACTGAGCTTAGGAAGAACACAGAACCTGCGAAGAAGGAGCAGCTCAGCAGGTTTTCAAGAACTGCTGCACCTACCGGTTTGTTGTCTGGATTGAATCCTGGGATCATCAACCACGTGAGAAACAGCAAACAGGTGCGCTCTATCATAGAGTCAATGGTTAAATCTGCGAAGCTAGATGAACTGTGTAACCAATCGGATATGGAGGGTAAGGAAGCTGATAATACTAATTCTGATCCCCAGTGGAGGCATCATTCAGATGCATACAATCCATCATTGTCACATATAATTTCAAACTCTGACTGTATAGATGAGACTAGTGGTGGCCAAACTTCTGAAGAAAAGATCTCTCACGATAGTTATAAATCTTCATGCTTCACATCGGAACGTGATGATGACACATTGTCTTTGAAGCTTTCCTCTTCTGGGGTTAATATTGTCGACAACGAAAGTTGCAGAACCAATGATGAATTTTCTGCTAGTCCAGAAACCATAAATGCACTTTCTTTGAGAGGTTGGTTCCTTTCTGATACTGCTGCTTTTTTACCTTGTAGTTCAGCAACAATGAAGTGATTTTTTCCTTCTTTTTTTCCTTTTATTTTTACAGGTGCCAGCATTGCGTCCCAATGGTTAGAGCTGCTTCATCAAGATCTCAGAGGCCGCTATGCAGGTCTAAAAAATTTATCTGAACTGCTAGATATCCTCTAGATTCAGTCTAGGATATTATTTGTATGATCATTCTTACTATTCCATTCCTTCTCATCCATGGTTTATTTTGATCTCTTCCAATGTGCAGCACTAAAGCGCAGCAGGAAGAGAGTGCGGAATGTTATCCAGACAGAGTTACCCAACTTATATAATGTTTTTAATTGTGATAAACAGCAACATACAAGTCAGTCATCAGGTATTAATGGCAGTATAGAAGCCCATGCAGCTCGATGGAAATCCATATTCTCCCAGATGGAGAAAACATTGAACGAGGAGGCCAAGCATCTGGTATTTTTAACTACTAACATTTTTAGTGACTTTGCTCCTTTAATTCCCATCACATGATGTTCCTATGTGTGCAGTAGGTTTTTCTAGCAAGTACGACTGTTGACATCTTCTCTTCTCTTTTTCTAGGAGTGCTGCCTTCAACAAGTGAGAGAAATGCAGTCACACTGTGACATGGGCCTGAAATATGCGAATGCTACCAATGCTTCTATTTCAGGCTCATCAAGTTTGTCCAGGTATACTACTATACACAAGTTGGCATGTGCGGAAATATTCTACTGGAAGTATCGTATAGGATTGGTATTTCTGGAGAGTGATATGGTGTTTGATGTTTGTGCATTGAATTTACTGTTACCATTGTATTTATTGCAGCCAGAAAGATGCTCGAACAGTTGAGAGGGAGTATGCTATCATGGCCGCTGCGGCATCAATCCATTCCACATGTGAATTTGCCATGTCAACAGAAAATGTTTCTTGCTTTTAAATTGGAACTTGTTATCACGGTATTATCATTCTGCAGAGATTAAAAAGCTTTACTCTCTCTGTAGGCGCATCTCTTTTTTCCTCGCTATTAACTTCATTTAGTGGCGTCTGCCCCACTGCTGCGATGACTTAAGTATCCCAAACCTTTTTCTCATGTTTAACTGCTTGCATGCTTCAGAATTTTTTGCTCTTAACATCTCGTTAGCTGAAGCATGGCTGTCATTTATAGATAATTCCTTTTGCCATCCCTTGCAATCAGTGTTAAATGCACACCTCTATTTCGACGTGGTAGACTCTGCCTTTTGTGGCTTCAGCCACCAAAAGATTTATTGTAGTTTTGCCATGCACTTCCTTCTTGGAATATGTTTCGTAGATTGACCTCTTGTCCCCCGTCATACCAATTTCGAGATGCCACCCCTCCTACGCCTTGCCTTTTTATGTAAGCATTATGATGGAGAACCACAATATAACAAAATACCATGGAGAACTATCATGTGATTCTTTTACCTTTGTACACTGCATCGTGGTCCTTCTCTCGAACTCGAAGCTTTCCTTTGATATAGATGTTCTTTGCAACCCATGCTGGCCCCTCCTAGTAGCTATTTTGACTGCACTATTGTTTCTCTATCTTAACCTACACATGTTTGATGATTGCTATGCATTGGAGTTGCCTGTAGATTGTTATACCTGTTTAAAGCTGAAGTTCTTCCAATATCCTTGCTTGAAAAGCTTAGACATTTGTGCGTCTGCAGCTGGTAGTGGGTATGAATCTTTTCTTCTTCCTGTAATCGTTGTCGATCTCCCTGACTCTCTCTCTCTCTCTGTGTCAGCAATTTTTGTTTTTGTTTACAACCTTTTTTTTAACTTAGGCGACATTTTGCCTGCATGCAAACTGCATGGTATTGTTGTATTCTCCATGCATTGGAGTTCAAATTTTCTATAATTAAGTAGAACTTTGGTTAAGTGTGCATTGGTTCCCTTGTATAATTTTTTTCGCCTTCCATTCCTTGAATTGTATTATCAGCTTTTATCGAGTTCACAGAACTTATTCTGTCATATAAATGGAGTATGCCGACTACTTTCGGTTGAATAAATAGCTTCTGTGCTTGAAAGCTTGAACTGTAATCCATTTTTACAATTGATTCAAGGATCTAACTTGGGGTTTCATGAGGATTTAGGAAAATGCAATTGCTAATAAAGCATGTTGGAGTTAGGCATTACAGTGGTTTGATAATTTAATTGAGTCGTAAGATTGTAAAGCTTTTCAAGAAAACTCAGTGATATTGTGCGCCCAAAATTTCAAAATTATGGATGCTCAACTATTGCAACTCTAGCTAATCATGCACTTTTCTACAACAAGTTTCATATCAAATTTCGAAAATAGCTCGCTCTTGCAGTGTTACTATGGAGTGTAATCCACTGTTTGAAATTGGGTGCCCTTTTCCTC
This sequence comes from Ottelia alismoides, assembly GCA_037367405.1. Lineage (NCBI taxonomy): Eukaryota > Viridiplantae > Streptophyta > Magnoliopsida > Alismatales > Hydrocharitaceae > Ottelia > Ottelia alismoides. The sequence goes on along the minus strand of JAZKJV010001215.1, from coordinate 1,207,578 downwards.
TTGAAGGCGATATGGCAATGAGTGTTTGAATATATCAGATTGTTGTATTTTAAAGTAATTTAGGTTTTGATTGGAAAACTTATGTAATTACTATAAGAGTTAATTTGGTTTCAATTGGGAAACTAAATGGCTTAGAGGGAAAGTTGGGAATTCTCAAATTTGAAACTTAGAAAAGCTTGGGTAGAAGTTTAGTACCATACTTAGGGTGTGTTTGGTTGGCGGCTTAAGGCGGGTTAAACTGGTAGAGGGTAACCCGTTTTCGTGTTTTGGTGTTTGGATAGAGGGTTAAACTGGGGGTGGGTTAGAAGTGGGTTTGGGGTGATATGATTGTATTGGAGTTTGAAAAAGTGAGTAGTTATTGTGATGTAATTGTATTGAAGTTTGGAAAATGGAGTAGAAGTGGAGTAGTTTATAATTTTTATATGATATGATGTTATAATATATTATTTTTGATAGGATTGATGATGTAAAATTGATTTATTTAATTTTTTTAAAAAGGAATAAAGTGGGGCCCACGGGGAGAGAGGGGGATGTGGGTTAAGGGGGGTAAACTCCCCTAACCCGCAGGTAACCCGTGAACCAAACGCTACCTTAGTATCTCTAAACTTTTGGTGGGCTTATATAGGAGTTCACACCTCAAGCTCTTGTAGCAATAGTAGAGAGGAGGGATTGGGGACCACGTGCGCACTCCGCTTCGTCTCTGGCACCGACACTGGCTCGGGTTTGGGAGATTCGGATCTCGGATCTTGATACTTTTGCTGCGGATTTCATTTGGTAGGTTGATTAAATTAATCACATGGATTAATTTGGATTTGTCTAAAATGGGAATTTAACTCGACCCAAACGGCTCGTTATAACCACGGTTTTAGAGTTCGAAAAGACATGCCCGTTGAAGGGTGTTTTTGGAAATCGAAGGTACCACGTGCTAGGGCACGCGACCCTCTTTTTATACCTCTCCCTCGATGTTGCTTTTCTTCACTCGTAAGAAAAACCCTCTCTTCCGCCACCTTCTTTATCCTTTTCTCTCAATTTCATTTCTCGGGGGTACATTCGAGGATGATCTCGTTGGTGTGTGTAGACGAATATCGTGTGCCGTTGTATCTTGGGAGTGGATCGCCAGTATCCTACGTATCGATATTGTGGGGGCGATATCTTCTCTAAAGACAGTTCATTTCATGGATGCTTTGGTGACTTCTAATCTAATCCTTCTTATATTTTGTTTGCCGTAAATTTATTATCTATAAGAGTCAATAAGGCAGTTCGTTGATGCTTCTGTTAATGTTTCAAGTTCCAGCATGCTTGATTGCATGATAATTTCAACATGTAGTTATATCGTAATTCTAAAATTTAAGCCCATGTTATCTGCATACCAATGTTCCAAATCTCTCCCATCAGAAACAAGTAAAACATACCCCATGGCATAGGTAGCTTCTGTGGTCGATGGAGGCAACATCACATGTTTTTCCTTGAAAACAGATTACAGCTTTCTGCTTAGGCTGCATATTTTTGCATAACTTAGTAGATAACTTCCACGAACCATCCCAAGAGCATTTTCCTTATCCAATAAAAATTATGTCATAGATCCCAATCAAGTAGAGCTTTAAGAATCTTAACCTTTCTGGCATAAAAAAAATGCCATTAGATTCCAATACTGCAGACATTTAGACAAGGTTCGAAATCTCGATTCCGTTTCGATCCCACTCCAACGGTGAAATTTTGGGAAATTCCGACCATTTCGGTGGAAATGTCGAAAATGACTCAAAAAGCAACTTTTCGATCATTTTTTGCAAATAAAGATCTTCTGAGTTATTACCACAAGAAATAACTTACAGATATACACTTATATCACGCATATTGCTTATATATGTCCCTTATATCGCACATATCAGTCATATCAATTATATCGTCCAAATCGATGTTAATGTTGATTCTTGACTGATACATACTGGAAATTAATATCATCCAATTTAAGATCTTAGAACAACAATAGCTTACAAATGTACACTTATATCAAACACATCTCTCATCCATGCACCTTCTATCACACCTTATCGACCATATCAGACATATTGTTGAGCTGACTGATAGATACTGAAAATGGAAATCAAAATAACTAAGTTAACAACACCTAGAAGATGTCTTTTGTTCATAAAAATAGACGAGCGTTTTTTATTTTAAAATGTAGATAATGATTAATTAAACAATGTTATCTTCATAGAAATAATCGTCACAAAAAGTTCGAATGAATTACAGAATTAGTTATATACTTACAATAAAGATGCATCTATTTATGAAGATAAATTATAAACGAATGAAAGGAACAAGCTATATCAAATATATAGAAGGTACAGAGTTTTTTCATCTCCATTGCTTAAATCCAAAGGGGAGAAACTCCCCAAGTTGAATAATCGATGTATGTACCCTCCTGTCGTACCATACCTTGTATCCATGAATTTCAACCGAAATGAGTCGATATGTCAAAATATCACCTAAATTTCGGTCATAATCCATGAAATTTTGTACTGAAATCCATGAATTTCAACCCAAATGAGTCGATATGTATTCAAATACCACCGAAATTTCGGTCGAAATCCGGAAAATCGAAATATATATGAGCTTCGATACCCATGACCTCTCAAAACCGAAATTTCAGTGAAATTTCACTAAAATCGCAAAATGTAAAACACTTGAAGTACTCGTATGGAATAAAAAAGCTTCAGCACCATGATCTTTTTGTAATGGGAGCTGCACTTTGAGTAAAAAATAAAGCTACGGATTTTACCCATATAAAGTAGACAATGTTAGAAAGAAACAGAAGTAAATCTAACTCGAAGACTCTGAAACTTCTGGCTCCAAAACATGAACAATGCTAACCAAAGATAATAAGAAAAAGGACCTTCTTCCAAAACCAAGCGAACTGATTTCATGCCCCATTCAGAAACCAGCCAGAACATGGATCACACACCTTCTAAAACTAAGTGTCCTGCTCTTCAAAGAGAATGTCCGAGGTAAATTCCTTGGTAGTGTAGTTGAAGAACATTCTCTGAGTAATGTAGTGAAATCGCATGTAATCTACGCATTATGTATATAGCATATAAGACATGCGACTTTCATATATTATTAACTGTCAAAAAAATCCATAACACAGAAAAAAAATGCGATTTTCGTATTTTTAGCTATATCGCATAGATTCCATGCTTTTCATTATTATTAAATGTCAAAAAATGTCAACTTTGGTTTATTATTATACAAGCGTCGCATTTATATATGTGACATGTATATCGAATAGATTCCATACGATTTCACAACATTAATTGGAGAATTAACATTTTTGGGATCATATTCGAGGAATTCTGTTCTTCAACTGCACTACTAAGGAATTTACCTCGTCTCTATCCTCCTCAAGGGCTATCTTCAGACCAACAAGCATACGTACAACAGATGGCCATGCCCTAACCATCATCATTCTGGCTCCTTCAGCATGTAACACAACTGACATTAACCAAAATCCAATTTTTGCCCTCCAAACCTTAAACCATACCTAAATCCAAACTTACCCCCAATAAACCAAAATCAAACTCCCCAACAAGAGAACCTCGCATGTGAGTTTATAACGCGATACCTATGAGAACAGATGACATCAATGGAATCTGAACCAAAAGAATAAAAATGCAGAAAACAACAACAAGAGGCGATGATCCGTACCTTGCAAACGTGAGAAATCAGCCCCTTACGACGAGTTCTTCACGTGGATGCCTTCGACTTTGCAGTGTGACGATGCTCCGATGGACCTCTGGGGCTGGAAATGGATTTTGGGTCGACCAAATACAAGCCCTAGCCTATTTATCCTTGTCTGTTTAATCGGATATAGATTCATATCTGGTTCGGGTTCGGATCAGTTTATCGATTCACAACCATAAAATGATAGTATCTCTTTCATCCAATGTTAGATTTCAATGTTATTGGTACCTTTGGAAAGGTCTCGACGAGTAATACATAATAGACTGCTCGTTTTCTAAATTTAGATATCAGATCAAGTCTAAAATTTAAAAAAAAAGTGAACGAAAATATGTGAGAGTCTGATCGAAAATTGTATCTCGAACCGTATCGAGACTGGACTTTATATGGGTATCCGATATCCATACCATATTTTGTTGGATGTTCGAGCCCACAATGAGCTATTATGCAATAAATGTTATTGTAAATCATTCCTAATCTAAAATAAAGAATAACCAATTTGCTTAATAGATCCCTCTTTTCAATTAGGGTTATGTACCATAACCATCTTAATGATCATACAACTATTGATTCAAATGTTGAATCATAGAGGTTGGTGCTTGATGATATTTAAAGAATTAGATTGAGTTCTCATCAAGTACTGTCAAATGATTGTTAGGAAAGGATCTCTAGCCTGAGAAGAAGATGCCAATTCTTCTCTATGGTGCCGTTCGGCTAGAGGGGTAAACCCCTCTTTACCCCATATTTTCTCCCTCCACATGGGTCCCACTTTTTATCTTTTTAAAAAAAATAAATAAATCAATTCTCCATCATCAATTCCATCAAAAAATAATATACTATCGCATCATATCATATAAAAATTATAAACTACCTCACTTCTACTCACTTTTTCAAACTCCAATACAATCACATCACAATAACTACTCACTTTTTCAAACTCCAATACAATCATATCACAATAAACCCACTTCTAACTCACCCCCAGTTTAACCCTCTATCCAAACACCAAAACCAAAAAATGGGTTACCTGCTACCAGGTTAGCCCACCTAAACCCACTATCCAAACACACCCTAAAGGATGATATCTAACCGACCTCTTGATGCATGTCCTCTGCATGGGAATAGAGATTCTGAGATATTAGATAAGTTATGTCAAAGAGTTGACTTAACGAGATCAAGAAAACCAAGACCTATATCGTATAGTATCACAATATAGGTACGAATCCTTTGATCGAAGACATATGTGTTACTATATTTTTGAGTATGCACATTTGACAGACCGATAGGTTGATGTACACCGGTGAGTTGGTGTGCTTGTGAGGGCATATGAGTAATACGATCTCTCAAAGAGATCATACATGTTTATTGCTGAACCGGAAGACATGAGCTCACTCATAAGATATTGGGATCAAATTCCATGCATGGTTGTCTCGCTTTGAAAGCTTGTCAGAATTTATAGGTATGACATATGTTTTTGGAAAGTATATGATCAATATCAACTCCCAATGGATCTGATGAGAAACTTAATGATAAAATCTTGAAGAAGATGACTCAAATATGATCTAAAATATCGGGTTTAATCTAGATCTTTCAATATGTATAATGTACATGTATTAAGAATACTCGAGGGTGATGTGATTGTAAATGATTGTATAACCGTAACACTTTCATTCTGAGGCAGTGATGAAATATGTTTGGATTTTAGTGACGCCTCTCATAGATCATTGAACTAATCTTAGTTCAAATGTTAATGATTTATTCAATTAACCACGGATCAACATCACCTTAAGGGTAGTGAGTCTGGGTGTTAAAGATCGAATTGGGAAGTGCAAGTTGGACTTGCAAGGCAGATGAGTTCCCGCTTCTTTTTACCTGAGTTGAAAGTTCTCATATAATTGGGATGTAATAAAGGTAGAAAGGAGATCCCATATCTTGCTAGAGATATAACGATAAATATATATCTTTGTTTGAAAGTGTATAAGGGAATGAACTTTTAGATTTTAAAAGGCAATATAACTTTGATATAAAATCCTTAACCAAAGTAAAATATATTTATGTAAATTATATTATTTCAGAACCTTCATCGAACCCACTCAAAACTATACTCAATCATAACCGGTATAATATCATGTATTGGATCCATGATCTTGATATTGTACTTGCAGTTGGATACATAATAAATGTGGTTGTAATGCGCAAGTTTCCTCACAATAATGAAGGATAATGATAAAAAGACAATAGTATAATAACGTATGGTTTATGTATCTATAAAGTCTTGATCTCTCACTGCGTATGCTTTGGAGGTGGCATGTTGATGATGTCATGATGATCACAATTGTCAAAATCCTTATAAAACTAAAGAAGATGTTTTTGCAAGCATATGTGTTCTCAACATTTCATCACGAATGACACGATTTACTGCATTATGCAAGACGGTAGTTCCATAGGAGATGATGTACTCAAAATGTTTCCAACATGATTTGAATTGGACGAGAATCGAACGACCGTAGTGGCACCCTTTCTTGATCGAACAAGAGTTGTACGTTCAACATGGGGCTTCTTCTTCGACAAGTCCTTATGGGAAGCACCTATGATCAGCTTCTACTCGGGTGGTCTTGGCTCATGCTCGTAGGACGGTCGTGCAGAGGCTCCGATGGTGGAGGAAAGATCAATCGATGGAGGTATTGTAGGTGGTAGAAGTGAAGATGAAGAGGGGAAGGAGATGATGGTGGATGTGTTGCCTAAGACACTGGAGGAGGTAGAGTCCTCGACTCCTATATTCGCCTCAGTGCTAAGCAGAAAGTATGAAACTTGGTCGCTTCAAGGAGGTGCATCATCAGAGGCTAACGTAACCTTTGGATCTCGCCTTAGAGATCGATTATCTCCTGAGAAGGATATGCTATCACCTCCTCCTCTTCAGACTCTCTCTCTTGATTATCTAAGATTGGCGATATGGCGAATTATCTCGAAGGTAGTCGGAGATGGTCATTATAGAGAGAAGAGGGGAAATGGGGATATTGTTAGTTAGGTGGTGGTTTTAGGCTATAGATTGGGTGAGAGGGTTGCATATCTGAGAAGAGGATAAGAGAGGCATTGGGTTCCGAAGATGGGGGGGTTGGTTATGGTTTTGATCTAGCGAGAGGCTAGTCGGAGATGGTGGTGTGGTGTGGGTATTGCGATGGTGGGAGAGAGTCGAGAGGTGGCGGTGACCCATAGTCACCATTGGATCGTGGAGATCCAACGGTGAGGGTGAGGTCACATGAGAGGGGCATGAGGAGAGACAAAATTAAGCAGATGAGTTATGGGCCATTGGATCAAAATCGATCCAATGGACCATATCGAGGGTGCAAAAGGACAAACAACGAAGATGGGATTTGGGTGTGCTGACTAAGGGGGTGAGGTGGCCCAATGGGAAATTGACATGTGGACTGATGAATGTTGACCATGAACTTTGACCAATGTAATAAATAAGAGAAATATAGATTAAAAATAACAAATGGACTCAAATGTAGAAATGCTCAACATGAAAAATATTCCTCTAAATGAAATCTGCAATGTTTATGAAGGACTCAAACATAAATGAAACCAACCATGCAAAATATAAATATTTTTTATGATATTTTGTGAATATAAAAAATTAAATTTTTTTAGTTCTAGAAATTTATTTAGGTTTCTGGAAATGAATGATGCATGCAGAACTCAAATATGTTGTGAGATGATGCAATGGACTCAAACGTTATTTTTTGGATTTTTTTGCGAATCATAAATAGTTAGAAGAAGTGAGATATATACATATGAATTGACCAGCATGCTTAAGTCAGAACTGGTCTCTTTCATTACTTCTCTGATTTTTTAGATTTTGATTTTATGTAGTTAGTTAAAATGAATAAAATAAAGAAATGAAAAATAAATAGATTAAGAAATGTCAAATATGCATATGAAATGACAGGTTAAAATAAGTAAAAATATACAATATATAGTTAGATCTCAAAACCTAATTTTCACAAATGAACTCCAATTCTTTTGAATTTAGCTTTGATTTGTAGATAATTGACTGTACATTAATTTAAAAGTGAAAACGATGAAATTAGACATTATGTGAGACAGATATCAACGTTTGTGGTTTTTTATCCTAAAATTAGGGTTTGGATCTATTCCAAATATATACAAGTTAGTATTTTTTAAGATTTTTTATAAGGTTAGTGTAGTGATATGTATATAATGGAGTCAGTTTCATGACAATTGATGTTAGCATGAATTCATTAAAATGTGTGAAATTAGGTGAAAATGTGCATATGAATATGAATGCAGAAATGAATGCTAATTTATGAAATTTATTTACAAGTGCCTGGATATTAATTTTAGGTGAAAATGTGCATATGAATATGAATGCAGAAATGAATGCTAATTTATGAAATTTATTTACAAGTGCCTGGAAATTTATTTAGCACTTGGCTCATTTATAACGTGTTCATTAATAATGGCATCATTACTTAGTGGGTGTCAATTTTTGATGTTCCAAAACATTATATGGAGATGAATCCACATATGGAACATTTATTCCAGAAGATAATGGAAAATATGGAAGCGACACTTTATCCCTATCTTCTTTTATTTCCACATCCCGTGATTCTTGCCTCCTACTAATGTTGTCATTCTCAATGAAGCAAGCATTTCCACTTTCAACAATTCTTGTACTATGGTTAGGACAATAAAATTTACACCCCTTTGACTTTTCATGATAACCAATGAAAAATCCATTGACTGTCATTGGATCTAATTTCTTTTCATGTGGATTGTATACTTTGACTTCCGCTTGGCATCCCCAAATATGTAGATATCTCAAGCTACGTTTCCTACCTGTCCATAATTCAAAAGGTGTCTTTTGAACTGCTTTACTAGGAACCCTATTGAGTAAATTTATTGAAGTCCTTAATGCATATGTCCACAATGAAAGAGGTAAAGTACTATTATTTATCATGCTCCTAACCATTTCCATTAATGTACAATTTCGCCTTTCTGCGACACCATTTTGTTGTGGTGTTCCAGACATTGTATATTGTGCACAAATACCCTTACTTTAAGGAATTTTTCAAATGGACCAGGATGTTGACCCGTCTCATCATGTCTTCCGAAATATTCACCACCTCGATCAGATCTCACAACTTTTATTTTCCTATCCAATTGTCTTTCCACCTCATTAATAAATATCTCAAGGACATTTACTGCTTGAGTCCTTTCCTGCAATAGATAAATATACCCATATCATGAGAAATCATCTATAAAAGTGATAAAGTATCTTTCTCCTCCCCATGATGAGATATCAAAAGGACAACAAATATCAGTATGTATCAATTCTAGGAGCTAGGCATCCCTTATAGTTGGCTTCTTTGATGTGTGTTTGGACTACTTTCCTTTAATGCAATCTATGCACAACCCTAGGTCAGCAAAATCTAATTGAGGCAATATGTCATTCTTAATAAGTCTCAAAATTCTGTCCTTATATATATGACCTAATCTTTGATGCCATAAAAGAGCAGAACATTCATCAGATGCATTCCTTTTCACACCCACAATACATTCAACATAAAACAGAGAATTCACAAATTTATTATCAATATTAAAATGATAAAGATAATTCTCCAAAGTACCAGAACCATAAAAGTACTTATTTCTAAACATAGAGAATGATCCTTCAGAAATCTTGAAAGAAAATCCTAAACTATCCAGTCTGCAAACGGAAACAAGATTTCTATCACATTCGGGAATATAGAGACATCATTCCTGATCAACTTGACATCTAGTGTCCATGATCAATCTGTAAGTCCCAATTCCATCTATTCGTGTCTTCATCCTATTTCGCATGAGCAAATACTACTCACTTTCCTTTATGTTCTGGATTGTAAGGAATACATGTAATATGTGAGATACGTGAGTTGTCGCACCATAATCTAACCACCAAGTATTATTAAGAACATCTATAATATTTTCTTCGAAGCAAACTGAAACATAATGCATACCTTTCTTTTTGAACCATGCTTTTCGTTTAAGATAATCTTTCTTCGTATGCCTGGACTTCTTGCAAAAGAAGTATTTGATTTCTTTGAAATTGCTCCCTTTAGTTTTCATGGGAGTTTTTTCCTTTGTTCCTTTTACTTGTGTGTCTTTTATTGCTGGTAGCCCCTACCATAGTCTTTTCTGTAGCCATGACGTTCACCGAATGTTCTTTTATCTTCTTTAGTTTCCCTTCTTCTCGAATGAGCATAACTTTTAATTACATGAAACTCCACTTATCCTTTAATGTGTTGTAGTTTACCTGGAATTGTCCAAATTCAATAGGAATAGAGTTTAAGATAAATTGTACTAAGAACGTCTCATTGACATCCATTCCCATGATTTTTAGCTTCGCTGCAAGATTAGACATTTCAGTTACATAATCCATCATCGAGTTGGACCAGTTAAATTTCTTCGCGGTCAACTCACTCATTAAAGTCCCAACAATGGACTTATCAGCTATATCAGACTGGGAGCAGTTCTTAATTTTCTTCATAAATTCCTTAGCATTGTTTGTCCTTGGCATTGACGGTTTGACATTCTCCGTCATTGTTATTTTTATTAGGCTCAAATAAAGCCTATTCGATCTTTCCCAAGCCTCATAATACAACCTTTCTTTATCAGTGTTATTTTCTGTAATAGCTTGTGGTTTTTGATCTTCAACTAATGCATGGTCTAAATTCATCACTCCTAAATGGAAGAGAATCCGTTCTGACCAATCTGCATAGTTCAGTCCGTTGAACTTAACTATGGAGTTGCCCAATACAAACGAGTTCATAGCTGCAGAAATTGTAAAACAATAATAGATATGCTCACAATAATGCTTTGAGAAATTAATTTTCTAATTTTTCTTTTACAACATGTTAATAATCACCTTTGAGCAGAATATTAACATATCAATAACTATATAAGTGATGTAATTAGATACACTTTGATAGATAATTAAATAAATCATATCTAATTCATAATTTTCTATTTTTTGGATGTAAAAACCCATGATTCATTAATTAATCTCTTAATGTGCATAATTACGGACAATGATCCACCTTTCGGTGATCTCCTAGTCCGTGATTATAATATTCTGATTATCACGATAAACTGTTATGTCATTAAATTTAAATTGCATCAAATTTACGGTAATCAGAATATGGGTTCAACTCTGTACATGATTAGATCACTTTGGTACTAACCAAAAATTGAACGCGATAACTTTATTCATCAATAATAATGAGATATTCACCTTAATAAGTAATGCTTAAATATTCATGGATGACACTTAACATAATATGAATGAGTCAAATAATAACTTAGACATCAGTGCAATAATTCGACCCCTTAACATAAGCATTAAAAATTAATGACTTTATTATTATCATTTTATCAAAAATTCGAATGCCGTTAAACTTTGCTCAGCCACAAAATGAGCCGAAAGTTTAGAATAAAAAACTCCTTAGATATGTACGTATGTGATTCAACCAAAAAAGGAAAAAATACATCAATATTATTCTTTAATGTCCGTTTTTAATAAACAGATGTAATGAATTTCACAACCTAAAAAAAATTCCATCCGCAGAAAATATCAATTCGGTAAATAATCGACAAAAAATAACCATCATTTCTCAAAAGTAATGTATGCAGAACCTGGCCCTGATATCAGATTGTAGGAAAATTAAAGTGCAACATTAAAGAATCAATAAAAATAATGATTCGCAAGTTACCTCCTTCTATCGTAAATCAAATGGAAACTTGTAACGGAGAAGATGAAGAAACTGACAAGTGACAATGATCTTTTCTTCCTTTTTTCTTCTTCCCTTAACCCCAATGGTTAATACTCTCTCAGATGGTGGAGAGTTTTGACGGTGGCTCTCTGAATCTCTTGATTCGGTGTCTTGCATAATGAGTCATCATGTCTCTTTTATAGGGGTAGAGTTGAAGGGTTTAAAAGGATACCCTACCGTAACCGACTCCTGATAATCCACTAACTATCAACGTGGATCAAGATAATGTGGTTACGTTTTATCCATTGACTTGGTAAAACTCAATATTTATCATCTCATAAATATTTTATATGGGCCACTTATGGATAAATTCCAACAAATGTGTCATTATTGGATTCGTATTCGATAGTATTCCTTCCAATTGCATGTATTCATATGATTTACATTATCCACGTAGTTTTATATATCCTCATTAAAATATTTATCTATGTTTATTTATCTCTATTTGAATGCATTCCGTACCACTTAGATTTTCATATCCAACATAATCATTATGAATATGATATAGATACTGATATACATAGTTGAACATATCATTTGCATTTTTATATATGTCACCTTTCACTAGAAGTATCTCTCTTTATCCCCACGGGTACCCGCAGGTAGCCAACATCCATTGCCATTAACCGAATACCCGTTACAATTAAGCAATACTGCCCCATTGTCCAATGGGACGGTATTGTGATCCGTCCCATGAGCCGAATACCCGTTACAATTAAGCAATACCGCCCCATTAGGGTGGAGCATTGGGTCGGGCGGCCCGAACCCGACCCTGACCCGACCCGCAAAAGCCCGGGGGCGGCCCGAACCCGATGTATAAATGGGTCGGGCCCGACCCCTCATATTTCAAAATATCATATTAGAGCCAAATTAGAGGACATGAATTTATAGTCACAATACATCTAATATTTCCTTCATCCATGAATACCGATGTATAAATGGGTCGGGCCCGGACCCTCATATTCCAAAATATCATATTAGAACCAAATTAGAGGACATGAATTTATAGCCACAATACATCCAATATTTTCTTAATCCATGAATAATTATATTATATCATAACAATATATCCAATATTCACGTGTTGTGGATGAATTATATCAATAACAATAATTTGGAATCAAAGTGCAACCTCATGTAATCAAAATGGATACGAGCTAAACCCGACTCGAATATGAACCTGGCTCAAATCCTAGCTCGATCATGCGAGTCTCGGATCAAGTCAGAATCCTCGATTTGCTAAAAAAAGCGAACTTCAACCCGGTGCAAGATCCACGAAAAATTAACGAGACCAAACGGGACTTTGAGCCCAATGTTGCACCTTACCCACAGGCCAATGTCCAATGAGGCGGGTCGACTCGTGGGACGGATCAAGATAACGCCTCATTGGACACCCGAGTAATTGGTAAACCCTAGACCTCCGCCCACCCTCCCCTTCCACAAAATTCCGATCACCACAAACCCATTTCGATCCCAATCTCCACCACCCGCCATGAATCCACCAAATCATCATCGCCCTTTTCCCTGCTGATCCAAAGAATAGCTCTTTCACCCTCCAATGGATCCAACTGCTCTCAAATCGACGCTTGCGGCGCTCCTTCTCCTATCCGCCGCCTCGATCTCCGTCCAACAGGTGAATTGTGCTCTCCTGTTCCTTTTCATGCCATTCTCGCTGTAAAGTTGCGATCTTTCTCGATTTTGATAGCGAATTCTTCGACAGAGCGCCATTCCGGGTGCCAATCCTTCAATTCCGGGGTTGAAATCGCCGAATCAAGGTCCTGTTTCTGAGAATCACGGGTTGCCCGCATCGCAGGAGGTTCCGTCATCTCCGCCACCGCCATTGGGAGGTTCTAGTTTGTTGGCAACCCCACCGCCTTCACCCCTTGCAGACAATTCGTTACGGAGTCCTCCTCCACAGTTGCCTGTCCAATCCTCGGGCCATATGCCCGGTGTACCTGCTCCTGGTAGCACGCCACCGCCACCAATTCAGATTCCGAAGGAGCCGCCGAGAGGAGATGAAAAGGAGAAGGATGGTAGTGGTGGTATTTTAATAGCCGGGGATGATGAAGTGAGGAGGTGCGATAAGAAGGATGCCAAATGTGGGAATAATCTGGTCTTCTGCCTTTTGGATCCTCCAAAAGGTAAACAGTCGGCAACTCTTTATCACTGTTTCTATGGTATCGATGTGATGTTTGGCTATTTGGTTTAATCATTATGCTTTGTTGAGTGGTTCTTATTGTAGTTTAACCGTGAAGTGACTGAGTTATATTCCAAATTTGGCGATCATTGTTTGCGATCATGCTGGTCTTAGGAAGCCTGCAAACAATAATGAAATTGAGTGTTCCTCTAGAGACATCTTTAATGAAATTACATGCAAACCGAAAGCCTATAAAAGTTTCTTAGAAACGTATCAAATATTAATGGTAATTGTAGTGATTAACACACATTTCCATTTTACAATAATTATTTGATTTTCCAAAAAGCAAGGGGTTGCATTCTTCATAAAGATTTTGTAGTTATTTCTATGAGATTCAAACATGGGTCCATACACAACAACAAAGCCTTTTTCCACTTTAAGTAGGTTCGGCTACATGGATTTTTTGCCTCCATTCAAATCTATCTTGGGCCATTCTCGGACTTAGATCCAAAAAACTAAGATCCCTTCATATAATCTCATTCCAACACTTTTTGGCCTTCTACGCCCACTTTTAGCCGGCTCTACATTCCAAAACTCACATCTCGTCACCGGTGCATCAGATGACCTCCTTTATGATGCAGCGTGGACTCGACATGTAGGGCCGTCTAATTATTTAAATTGTGGCCGTTAATTTTATTTACGTTTTTTAAGTTGTCGCAATTTTAAATAAAGAGATCGCGTGTGATCTCAATTAGTCTTAATTTGAATTTCAAATTTGGTAGTTAATCGGTTAATTAGTTAGAGTTAGTTTAGGATAATTGATTGTCGGTTTAAATTATTTTATATTCTTGTAATGTCATCCCTCCTATATAAAGGGATGAGGGTCCAATGTTTTAGTCAGTTGAAGATGTGATAAAATAGAGATTTATCTCTCTCTCCTCTCCCCTCTCTCTCCTTCTCCCCGCGTGATCTACACGTGTTCTTCTTCTCCCAAACCCCTCGTATTCCCGACGAGTCTCTTCTCTCTTCCCCTCGCGATCTACGCGTTTCTTCTTCTCTAACCCCGCGCATCCGGCGTGTCTTCTCTTCTCAACCCTTCCAGTTTCTTCTTCTCAACCCCTCTATTTTCTTCTACCATCGAAAAATCCACCGTCAAATCTATTTCCCGCGCCGCGCCGAATTCCATTTTGCATCAATTGGTATCAGAGCATGGCAACCGAATCGTGCCTACGATTCGACGATCCCGTCGCGCATTAGAAGATGCAATATGATTTGAGTTGCATATCTCATGATTCGCGTTCACGCACACGTCGACACAAGTTCATGAAGCGCCTTATGTCAAGCCTCAAGGTTCAAGCAATTCGTCCGGAGACGAATTTTTAAAAGCGGCGGAGAGTTGATGCAGCGTGGACTCGACATGTAGGGCCGTCTAATTATTTAAATTGTGGCCGTTAATTTTATTTACGTTTTTTAAGTTGTCGCAATTTTAAATAAAGAGATCGCGTGTGATCTCAATTAGTCTTAATTTGAATTTCAAATTTGGTAGTTAATCGGTTAATTAGTTAGAGTTAGTTTAGGATAATTGATTGTCGGTTTAAATTATTTTATATTCTTGTAATGTCATCCCTCCTATATAAAGGGATGAGGGTCCAATGTTTTAGTCAGTTGAAGATGTGATAAAATAGAGATTTATCTCTCTCTCCTCTCCCCTCTCTCTCCTTCTCCCCGCGTGATCTACACGTGTTCTTCTTCTCCCAAACCCCTCGTATTCCCGACGAGTCTCTTCTCTCTTCCCCTCGCGATCTACGCGTTTCTTCTTCTCTAACCCCGCGCATCCGGCGTGTCTTCTCTTCTCAACCCTTCCAGTTTCTTCTTCTCAACCCCTCTATTTTCTTCTACCATCGAAAAATCCACCGTCAAATCTATTTCCCGCGCCGCGCCGAATTCCATTTTGCATCACTTTACAAATGACCAAATCACCTTAAGCGATTTTCCGCATCTTATCTTCGATCGGAGCTACACCCACTTTCATTATGATGGCATCATTCCGAATCCGATCTTTATGTGCGTGCCCACACATTTATCTTGGCATTTTCATTTATGCTACTGCTATTCTCTGCACATGTCTATGGTTCACAAGCCAACCTTCAGATCCATAGAGTATAGCAGGTCTCACAGCTGCTTTGTAAAATTTTACTTTGATTTTCAAAGGAATAGTTTTATCATAGAGAACAGTAGAGGCTTCTCTCCACTTTAGACAACCTGCGTTTATTCTATTTGTAACATCTCCATCAATTTCTCCATCATGTTGCAAAATAGATCCCAAGTATCTAAAAAAATCATTCTTTTGGATGCAGAAGAGAGATTTGTCTAAAACATTCAGAAAAATGGGTCCATATTCTGGAAAATATTTACCATCTGGAAAGTGGAAAAATGGAGTCTTTGTCTGAAAAAATATTTTTAGAAATGGCGTATGTATAAAACCTCTCAAGGAGATAGTGTTTTTTTCAAATCTCTTCAAATGAAATCTATTCCAAATTGCCATGGTAAGGAGTCATGCTGCATGCATAGGAGATTGCTACGGGTAGAAATGAGAGGGGGGATAAAAGGCAAGCTCATAATGGGGGTGTGAGGCCACTATTTATAGCCAGAGTAGTCATCACCCGTTCACTGGGTTATTGATAGACGTTGCTTGGAGGGGTTCGTGATTTTCATTATTATTTTATATACTTCTCATGGTAAGTAACTAGAGATAATTGAGATGCAATAAAATTAGTCATCATTTCTTGGGATTTTTACCCGGCAGACTCTATAATCTTTTGCAATTACCGCTACGACCTTCGAAACATCGTAATTCCTCCCTAGACCCCGTAAACTTGCTCCGTCTTACCCCACGAACCCTGCCGTTAAATTGACACATCTTGAGTTAACTCTGGTAGGTTAAAACTGAGTTAATCAAACCATATAAAATCTAACGGTTGGATTTTTTTCTCTCATCCCTGTTCCTTCTTCTATCCCCTTCTTCATCTTCCCTTCCCTTCCCCAATCCACCACTGAGACAGAACCTTAAAACACAGCAACGTCGATGGCACTTTAACATGGGAGGAAGTTCTCGGCCTGGGAGCAGTTCCATCAGTGCGCGGGGGGTGGGGGTCGGGAGGCAGTGCGTGAAGGGAAGGAGGTTTGCGGGGTCGAGGGAGGAGGTGACCTGGGCTGGAGGGGGGAGGTTAAGTCAACTGCTCAACCCCATTCACTGACAGTGATTTGCCATTTCCGTATTTGATCACTGCAATTTCCCGTGGAGCATTGTCCAAACCTGCATCGAAGGTCACCGCCGCCTTATCCTGCGCATTTTCTCCGCCGAGCATCTGATGGCTTGTAGCAAATCCTCACCGCGCAAAGAACAACATCGCCACCCGTGAAGAGAAATCAGGGGAATGCCTTAATATCTTCGTGATATGATTCTAACCCTGCCGAGGGGGTCGGGGCGGCCGGGAGCGGGGGGGGGGGTCGATCTGGGCAGAGGCGGCGCGAGGAGGGGGGGGGGGGGAGGCTTTCGATCGGGGCAGCCGGGGGCGGGGGGTCGATCTGGGCGGGGGTTGGTGGGCGGTGGGGGGGAGGGGGGCTTTGATCAGGGCGGGGGGGGAGGGGGGTGGGGTGCAGCGGCGCACCGGGGACGGGGGAGGGTGCAGCGACGGGAGGGGGATGCAACGTCGCGGGGGGAGAGTCGGGGAGTGAGGAGGGTGCAGCGGCGTGGGGGAGAGCCGGGGAGAGGGGAGGGTGCTGCGGCACGCGGTGCAGGGTGCAGCAACGCGGGGGTTGGGGGGGTGGGGGTGCAGCGGCGCGCGGGGGAATGGGAGGGTGCTGCGGCGCGCGGTGCTGGGGTGCAGCAGCGCGGGGGTTGTGGGGGTGTAGCGGCGCGCCAGGGAGGGGAGGGTGCTGGGCACGGGGCTCGTCGGCGGGGAGCTGTTCGTCGGCAGGAGGGGGGAACAGGGATGGAGGAGCTATTCGCGGGGGGGGGGGGGGGGGTGGCGCTGGCAGGGGGAGCGACGTAGGGGGGTCAACTCCTTTGGGATGATGAGTGGCATTAAATGTAAATTTGATAAATAAATTGGGTATAATATAAATGAACATAACAGAATTGGGTTAATTTTAACGGGTAAATGAACGGGAGTTAACCACAGGGTCTGTAGGGTAAGGGTTAGCAAGATTACGGGGTTGGGGGAGGAATTACGATGTTTCGAATGTTGTAGCGGTAATTGCAAAAGATTATAGGGTCTGCCGGGTAAAAATCCCTTATTTCTTCTGAATTAAATGTCTGAAAAATTAGCCTTTTTAGTTCTATTCTATGGGGTCTTCCATCATATAGAAGCGTCGGGATAAACTTTATTTTGAAAGAAATGAGAATAATAATGTTATTCAAAAGAAACTAAGTTAAATATAGATTTCTTTGGATGTTATGCTTATCAAAGATTCCATTTAATAAGTGTTGCAAACAAGGATATATTATAAATATTAAAATCCAATTCTTGTTCGGGTGTTGTTAGTCGAAACCAACTTCAGAAAGTTCCCTATTAACAACTTTTCACCGAGTGAATTATACCAAAAGCCACAGACTAAAATCTTTGCCTTTTTGGCTTTCTTCTTTTCCTCATTTTTCAGAAATCTAGCTCTAGTTCTTTGTGGGTGAAGTCCTTTTTTCTCAATTTTTTACTTCAATAATGTGTTGAAGGTCAAGGGATGACTGCTTGAGTTTGGTGATCATCCACATCTCATTTTCAATGAGAGAAGATTAAGACAAATGCTTACAATTGAAAGGACATAAATACAAAAGTAGATCAAAGAGCACACACATGCCGAGTACGTTTGGGCCACTTCCCCATACTCTGTAAATTGTTGGGCCTTGATGGAGCTATTATCTAGGGAAGATGACATGATAACTTGTTGGTACTGGATCAAGTTGGATTGAAAGGCACACGAATATTAAAGTCGAAGTTGTCAAAGTGTAAATCACACACTCTAAAAATGCTCTAACATTTTATTTTGTTTTTAATGTGGGTTATTTTAAATGTTACAACTTCCGACCTTATAGCAGCGGCTTCATGCGCTTGGGTAACCATTTTGTCCTAACTCTCAGCACGCTGACTTCAATTTAAAGGGATCTTGACTCTTAATCATTTGTAATGTTTCATGTCAAAAGACTCAAAACCAAAGATTTAGAGTAAAACTGACCCTAAAACCAATGGCGTTATAACCAATTGGATCCATAATTACGACATCGCTTAATATCAAGTTTTGAAGTAGTAGTCTCCTACATCTATTTTTCATGTGGGATTATCGGGATTAGGGTGATGTTCAGTGTGGTTGATGCAGGATCATATTAGCTTCCCTAGCTTTGGATTGGAGAGACACCGGTGACTTCTTAATCTAGACTAGCTCTAAGGTAAAATGTTTTTCAGTTATAAGTGTCTCGGCCTAACAACCCACAACTCCATGCTAGTAACCTCTAGACATCTACTTGGAAGTGATAGGACAGAATGTTGGTGTATGAAGGCAATGCTGGGGAAGTACTTTTCCTGCATAGACCTACAGCAATGGGGGTTCCACATCCCTTGGGCAAGCATGCATCTTTGTAATGGACTTTGGGAATCACACAAGTATACAACAATACTACATGGTCAGATCACAATCCTACTATCACCAAACTTGCAAAATACGTCTGACTAGGTTGACTCATTGGCCTGACTACTCGGGTTGGTGGGGGTGGCGGACTGAATAGTAGTATCACAGCTTTCTTACTAATACCCTACTTTCTGGAGAATGACATTTCTGCATGTTACTGTTTCATCCTATACTTATTTCCGCTTATTTCCTTCAGCTGTCCAAGTCCTTGTACAAGCTGTATTTCTACAATTTGCATTTTGCAGAAATTACCTTATCAAGTTGTTTAGACATTTCTGCCTGTTGTAAAACTTGATTGACTGGTTTAATTGCCAAATCTATGTGAAGCTAGTAACTTGGTCACTGATGGAAGCATGGCACTTGTAATTTCTCTAAACGTATCTGGAACACCTTTAGTGATGCCTCCTATTCACTATTCAGCAACAACATATGAAGGATGCAACTTCTATGTGGAAGCTGGATGTTGTGTTCACTTCGCAACAAAAGCAGCAACAAAGTGGAGTATCTTCTCCATAGCATCAACCAGTGGCGAAGGGTAAGATCATTGGTAAACTGTTGCTAAATACTGAAAAAATGATCACAGTAACTTAACTTCCTACGTTTAACACATTTATTGATCTAACTGATGAAGAAGAAGAGGATGAGCTTGATTCTGATAAAGCTATTAGTGAGCTCTTCTTCCAAACAACAACAACAACAAGGCCTTTTCCCACAATTAAGTAGGGTCGGCTACATGGATTCTTCGCCTCCATTCCGATCTATCGTGGATCAATCCCGGATTTATATCCACAAAACTAAGATCCCTTCGTATAGTCTCTTTCCAACACTTCTTGGGCTGTCCTCGCCCTCTCTTAGCCGGCTCAACATCCCAACACTCGCATCTCCTAACCGGTGCATGAACTGATCTTCTTTGCAAATGACCAAACCATCTTACGCGGTTTTCTCGCATCTTATTCTCGATCGGAGCTACACCAACTTTCTTTCTGATTGCATCATTTCGAATTCGATCTTTACGTGTGTGTCCACACATCCACCTTTACATTTTCATTTTTGCTACAACCATTCTCTGCACATGTCTATGGTTCATATGCAAACATTCAAATCCATAGAGCATAACATGTCTCACGGTTGCTTTGTAAAACTTTCCTTTATTTTTTAAAAGAATTTTCTTATCACAGAGGATTGCAGAGACTCGTCTCTACTTTAGCCAGTATGCATTTATTCTATTAGTAACATCTCCATCAATTTCCCCATCATGTTGCAAAATAGATCCTGGATATCTAAAAGAATATCTATTCTGAATGTTATCGTCACCAATCTTCACCTCGATTCCTTCACCATTGCTTCCATCAAAGGTGCACTCCATATATTTCGTCTTAGCCCTACTTATACGAAATCTTTTAGTCTCCAACTCATGTCTCCAGACCTCAAACTTCTCATTTACTCCATCTCTAGTCTCGTCAATCAACAGAATATCATCAACAAATAACATGATATACCAAGGTAACTCATCCCGAATGTGACTTGTCAACTCGTCCATAATCAAAGTAAAAAGAAATGGACTCAAAGCTGAATCTTGATGTAATCCAATGTTGATGTCAAAATAGCCAGTCTTCCCAGACAGGGTCCTTACACAATATAAAGCCCTATCATACATGTCCTTTATGAGGTTAATGTATATGACATGTACTTGTCTCTTCTCCAAAACTCTCCACAATATCTCTCGTGGGATAGAATCATAAGCCTTCTCCAAATCAGTAATGATCATATGGAGGTTCTTCCTTTTAGTTGTATAAATCTCCATTGTTCTCCTCAGCAAATAGATGGTTTCAATAGTTGAGCGACCTGGCATGAATCCGAATTGATATTCTTTTACGTTAAAAACTTATCTCAACCTTATTTCGATCACACATTGTCAAATTTTCATAGTGTGGCTCATCAGCTTGATACCTATATAATTTGAACAATTTTGAATGTCTCCTTTATTCTTATAAAGAGGCACCACGATACTACTCCTCCAATCTTCAGGCATTTTCTTGCTTCGCCAAATAACATCGAATAGATTCGTAAACCAAGTCAAACCACGCTCACCTAGAACTCTCCATACTTCTACAGGGATATCATCCAGTCGTACACCTTTCCCAGGTCTCATAACCTTCAACGCCTCCTCTACTTCCTTTGTTTGTATCCGTCTATAGCTTGCACGATTCAAGTAACTTTCGCTACTAGCTAGATTACCCAAAGTAATCTCTCTATTTCCTTCCCTATTGAAAAGTTTATGGAAGTGCTGCTTCCATCTAGTCTCTATATCCTTCCAAGTAACAAGCACGTGACCATCCTCGTCCTTAATGCATCTCACTTGAGAAAGGTCTTTGATCTTTCTTTTTCTTTGGCCAACCTAAATTTATCCTTCTAACCCTCCTTAGAGTCGAGATTTTTATACAAAACTTCATAAGCTTTTGACTTAGCTTCACTTACAGTCTTCTTTGCTTCCTTCTGTGCTATTTTGTATTTTGTGACAGTTTCCTCTATTTTATCCTTAGATATAGCTTTAAAGCATGCTCTTTTAAGTCTTAGCTTCTCCTGCGCCCCTTTACTCCACCACCAAGCCTCCTTTTGACCTGGAGCTCCTCCATTTGATTCGCCTAGCATCTCTTTGGTTACCTTTCAGATATAAGATGCCACTGCCTCCCACATCTCGTCTGCACTTCCGCTGCAATCCCAAGATAAGTCTTCTAAAACCTTATCCTTGAAGCTCGATTTCTTCTGTGAAAGATTCCACCATCTAGTTCTAATGATCTTAGGAACCCTCCTTTTCTTGAACAACCCTTTTATTTGTACATTCAAAACTAACAAGTGATGTTGGGTTGTCAAACTCTCTCCAGGGATTACTTTGTAGTCTTTACAACACAACCGATCTTTAAATTATCTCCATCAACTTTCCAGCTAAAGTGCCAATATTCCAACTACCAATCCACAACTTCCGTTGCAATCTCTTTTGGACTAGCTTCTTTACTCGCATGCGTCCATTATGCGAGAACCTTTGCAAATTTTGGACTGCATCCGAGTAGTGATGCAGCGAAACTAGCTTAATTACCTGTATGCGTTCCTCATGTGAGAACCCTTGCAAATTTTGAACTACATCCAAGCTGCGATGTAGCGGCCCTTGCCAATTTTTCATTGCATTCGGGCGATGCAACACGTCACAAGTAGGGAACACCACAACGAAATCTAAAATAAAAAAGCTAAATCCTAGGCTCTCTTATATATAGTTCAGATTTTAACTTGAAGATATTGAGCTCTTCTTCCAAAACAAAAAACCTCTTGCATATAGTTCAAATTTTAACTTGAATATATTGAATAAACTAGAACAACTGAAAAAGAGAACTCAGAAATATAGAAAAGCAAATGCCTCATGCCCTTGAAATTCCTAGCCCCAAGATTGTTTGAGGTCAAGACATGTTGGAAAAAAATAGAGAACTTGTTTATTTCAGAAACAGTAGGCTATCTTATATAGAGGAGAGACCTATGTGTTAATTACATGAAATAGACATAAAAAAATAAAATAGCCGACAAGGTACATAGAAGCATATAAATATCTCTACACCTCCTCAAGATGGAGCATAGATGTCAATCATGCTCAATTTGGACGAACACTTCTGAAATGGCCTCTGGAGTAATGTGTTGGTAAAGATATCTGCTGTTTGTTCTCCTGAACTAGCATGAGAGGTAGAGATCAACCCCTTCCGGATCATATCTCTAGTATAATGGCGGTCTACCTCAATATGTTTAGTTCTCTCATGGAATGCAAGGTTGTTTGCAATAAACAAGGCATCCTGATTATCATATTGTAACTGCATGGGTAGAGGAACATCTATACGTAAATCTACTAATATTGCTCGAACCCACACCATTTCTGTACTTGCTTGTGCCATAACTCTATACTTAGATCTGACACTTGATCTAGCCACAACTGTTTGTTTCTTGCTTTTCCAAGAAACAAGAGAACTACTAACAAATACTGCAAAGCTTGTCGTGGACTTCCTATTCGTAGGACACCCTGTATAGTCAACATCAGCACATGTAGATACCTTGAGAGTTGCTCCTTCCTTGAAAAGTAATCCTGCACCTGGAGAAGACTTTAGATATCTCAATATCATATATATAGCGTCCATATGTATTTGCCGAGGTTGTTTCATGAATTGACTCACTCGACTTACTGCAAATGAGATATCCAATTTAGTAATGGTAACATACAGGAGCTTTCCCACAATCTCTCTATATCTTCTCTTATATACTTCATCTGTATCATCGTATAATTTCATGCTAGGATCTATAGGAGTAGTAGAGGGTCGACGCCCAATTATACCCGTCTCAACAAGCATGTCTGTAACATATTTTCTTTGGGTCATCACAAGACTCTGTGCATTCCTAGCAAATTCCAACCCAAGTACCTTAGGGTGCCCAGATCTTTAGTAACAAACTGACTGCCTAGAAACTCTTTCGCCATCTTTATCCCTTGCATATCATCTCTTGTAACAAGAATATCATCAACGTAAACCATTATAACAACAATACCTTTAGGTGTCCTCTGCACAAAAAATGAATGGTTTGCATTAGACATCTTGAACCCTTGGTTCTCAATCAAATTTGAGAGCTTCTGAAACAATGCCCTTGAATTTTGCTTAAGGCTATATATAGCCTTATGGAGTCTATAATCCTGTTTATATTCCCCCTCAGCAGCAAATCCAGGAGGCTCCTGAATGTAGACTTCCTCCTGTAGATTTCTATACAGAAATGCATTTTTAACATCCAACTGAAATAAAGACCAATCACGTACCACTGCAACGGAAAGTAGGATACATAGTGTAGAGTGATGAGCCGCTGGAGAAAAGGTATCCAAGTAATCCACGTCGTAGGTCTGAGTGAAGTCAAGTGTCACTAACCTTGCCTTGTAGCGATCAAGGCTTCCATCTGCATGATGTTTAACAGTAAACAGTAAACACCCATTTGCAACTGACTATAGATGTCCCAGGAGGAGCAGACACCAAGCTCCCGGTACCATGGGATTGCAACACGTCCATCTCTTCCTCCAAGGTTAAGCGTCAGCGACTATCCTTCAATGCTTCTTGATATTTCCGTGGAATCTCCATGACAGATAAGACAACAACAAATCTATGAAAGTTCCCTGTTAGACGATGAAAGGAAACCTGAGAAGCAAAGGGGTAAGATGCACATGACCGCTTCTGCTTGCGAATCGCAATAGGAAGATCCTAGTCATAGTGAACCTCCTTCATCTGTTGCTATTCTCATGCATAAAGACATCTCCAGACCCATCATTAGAAATCATGTTATCAAAACAAACCTGGGACGCATCAGTTGACGGACCATGACCATGAGCAGAAATAGGTCGACGAGTATAGAGTTTTGGTAGGGGAGGCAATGTGTGACTGGGTAGATGACGGTAATGGTGGAGGAGGTGGTGATGGTGGTGGAGGTGAGGCGACATGCTCAAGTATAGAAGGAGATGGGGCTGTGGGAGGAGGTGACACGTAAACCTCATCATCGGAATTTGACGAAGCCAATCTATCGCCTGTAGGAGAGAAAAACACCACAAACTTAAAAATTGTGACATCAGCACTGATATAATATTTTATGCGCAATGGATCGTAACATCGATATCCCTTCTAGGTCCTGGAGTACCCAACAAATACACATTCGATAGCCCTAGGAGAGCTTATCAAGACTTAGAGCCATCTGGTGTAAAAATGCAACCGAACCAAAGACACGAGGAGTAATGGAGAATAACTCCTTGTCAGAAAAAGCAATGGAAAAAGAAGTCTTCTCACCTAAGACGGCAAAACGAATGCGGGGCACGACTCTGAATAAGAAGTGTTCGAGTGATATCAAGTAAATGATGATGCTTTCTCTCTTCAACACCATTTTACTGAGAAGTATAAGGACATGTTGTTTGATGAATAATGCCACGAGATGATAAAAAATGGGATGGAGTACGTGTGCAGAATTCCAAGGCGTTATCTGTTCTCACAAATTTCATTGACAAAGAGAAAACATTCTGGACTTCATTGATAAATTTTTTGATCATATCCCTGGCTTCAGATTTATTTTTTAGTAAGAAAACCCATGACAAACGAGAGAAATCATCAACTGCAACAAGATAAAACATGTGCCCCTGATGATCATGAACACGATTAGAACCCCAAATGTCAACATGAAACAACTCGAACGGGGAGCTATTGCTCCGACTCTAACGGCTAAGGAAAGACGAACGATGGTGCTTCCCCAACTGACAAGCCTCGCACTGGAATGTAGATCCTGGAGAGATATGCGGCAAAATATGACCCATCTTCTGGAGAGGGAGATGACCAAAACGTAGATGCCAAGTGAAAGGAGAGACTGGTCCTGTCGAGATAGAGGATGCGCCTGCATAGGAAGTTTGAACCAGTCGATAGAGACCACCCTATTTATGGCCACAACCAATCACCCTGCCCATTAGAATGTTCTGAAAAACAAGAGACGATGGGTCAAATATAGCTCGATAATCAAATCCTTTGTAATCTGACTGATGGATAACAAATTCATAGAAAAATCAGAGGCATGTAACACATTTTGTAGACACATTGAAGGTGTAAGGGTAATCTCCCGTTGTCCTATGATCGAGGAATGAGTCCCATTGGCTATCACTACAGTTCTTCCTAGAGAAATCTGTCTGTAGGTTGTAAGCTGTCCTTTATCTTCGCATAAATAGTGTGATGCCCCGGAGTTCGTACTCCACTATGGAATCTGAGATCCATAACATGATGTAAAGGCAAAAGTGCTATAGGTCTGAGACTAAATCAAAAGGCGAAAGCAAGGTTGAAAGCGAAAGGAAAGCGGTTGTCGAAATCGTCGAATCCATGCTGACTAGGAATCTGCCTTACCGAAGAAGGCATGATATCGCACAGTCTGGCCACTAGGTCGTCAAACCTCGCATCTGAAGTAGGAGCAGCGGGTGACTCGACCTGCTCCGCTACACGGGCTGATGCTGGGAAACCATGCTTAGAGTAGCATGTCTCCTCAGTATAACTTAGGCGATACAAAATGTACAGGGCTGACGAATGCATCCTCCTCTACCACGAGGTCCTCATCTATGAGAGAAAGAAGAATCTCCTCTGCCACGGAAAGTCGTCATAGCTGAAGAAGTCTGAGTGGTGACAGTAGATGGAACAATAATCCTGATAAGCCTGTAGAAAGCTTCCTCCATGGGATGAATAGTAGCATCTACAAGGATCTGGGAGCGAACAACATCATATTCAGGATCCAGGGTTGCTAGGAATACACCAACCATAGTAGCATTCCTATATGTCTTCTGCTGCTCCGGAGTGGCTGTGAGTGGTATATAGCTGTGAAGCTTCTCAAACATCCCACACAAGGATGTATACAACGAATGGAGAGAGCGTCCGTTCTGTTTGATAGTGAAGATGTCATGCTGAAGTTGAAGTATTTTAGTTTCATTCCTCACCTAAGAGTATGTAGCTGCGAGAATGTCCCACATAGCCTTAACAGTAGGCTGATGTAACACATCATTGGCGATTTCTGTCGTCAATGTCCCTGAAAGATGGACTTTGGCATATGCATCATCTGTTTCCCAAGAGACGTTCACCCCAATCCTCTCTATCGGTTCCTCCTCGGTAAGAATATGCTTCTTACCGCTCGACTTCATGAGACTCGTGAACTGCATTGCTCATAGCTCATAGTTCATCCTGTCCATCTTGACAATAGGTGCTGGACTTCTGAATGCGCCAATAGAGGGAATATCGACCTTACTTTCTGACATGATGCTGATAGAGGAAGACTAGGAATAATAGACGTCTGAAAATAATTGTCTACATGGACATGTGGGGGTGTGGTTGCGTGTGTAGACTCAAAGCTCAACCAAACCCATCAACAGAGCGAAGAACACGAGAGGAAAGTACATGAGCAGTCCTTTCCGAGCACGCGACGACGCATACAGGGATGCGTTGAAGCGTGCAAACGCATGCCGAGGAGCAGCAGCCGCATGCAGTCACACACGCATTGTGCGAGGACGAGTGCCGCGTGGGGCTGGCGACATGCAAGGGCGCGCGAGATTGGGGGTGGCGACGTGCAAGGGCGTGTGAGGCCGGGGATGGAGGCGTGCAGGGCCGAGGCTGGTGGCGCGCGGTGTTGGGGCACGGTGAGGGGCTGACGACATAGGGGCTGGGAGGTGGTGGTAGGGTTAGGGCACGAGAGCTCCGGTCTAGGACCGCTACTCTGATACCATGTTGGGAAAAATAGAGAACTTGTTTATTCTAGAAACCCCAGGCTCTCTTATATAGAGGAGAGACCAATGGGTAAATTACATGAATATACATAAAGAAATAAAATAGCCGACAAGGTACATAGAAGCATATAAATATCTCTACAATACACACACTAAGTCTGACTTGCATTTCAAGTGGATCTTTGACCGAAGACACCCCAGCTAATTCTGAAGGGAAAGAAACAAAAAGTGATTATACAAACACCGCGTTGAATTGGATGTTTAGAATCAACTGAGGGGCAATAGAACACCCTGCCATGATATCAAGATCTTGTGAAAAATCCCCTCGTGTAGAAGCGGAGACCATAATACATGAAGATATGGAGTATCGATGATAATCATTTCGTCAATGACTCTTAGTTCATCAACAAGGAATTTGATAAGGTATGCATGTGCATATGAATTACATTGAAAAACACCTCGGTGGTGCATACCAAAAAGAATGGACATGCTGAGAGCACTAATTGTACAATCATCTAGGCTTTGAAATCGAATTATTATAAAGTACAAATAAAATGTGGGATGACGAGTTAGATTACATCATATGGAGGTACAGACAATATAACAAACATTAGCATGAAGTTTACCATTCAACTTAGTTTATGAGTGCGAGACATACATCCCACTCGAAATAGACTTGCCATTATATAATGCGAAGTTTCGTATCCGAGGCAAGTAAATAAACTTAGTGCATCCGAATTGGCCAACTAGAGACACATGAAAGGAACCAATTGAACACAACAAAATCTGAAAAGAAACCATTTTGTGATATATTGGCAGGAAGGGTCATCCATAATGATAAGTTGAGAGGTCCCTATAAGAAAGACCAAAGCCTCCATGCCTTTAGAAGGGGTTAGGTTAGTCTCGAACTGTAATGATAGTATTTAGTCTCTAAATGACATTCTATATAGTCTATAAGGTAACAACAACAACAGACAACCGTATCGTGTACCTGGTATACTATAAATTAAGAAACTTTTGTTTAAGTAATTATAATTTTACTTATATTATAGTGGTAAAAATGTCATATCTGGGAAAAAAAGTCATCTTCTGGCCCAAACCGGGGGGATAGATGGCAGAGGACGCAGCTGGCAGATCGTAGGGGAACGAATGGGGAAAAGCTCCTTTGCGTCCGAAGCCGACTGAAGCTTCGTCTAGGGAGTTTGCACCCGGTGACAAGGGGTTTCGTCGGACGTCGATGCCAACGTCATAGAGACGGTGTTTCAGGTGCGGTGTGGTAGGTCACGTTGCGCGATGGTGTAGGGCGAAAGACAAGATCTGCTTCTAGTGCCGGTCAGAAGGTCATGTGCGGAGGGAGTGTCCTGGCTTCTCGTCCAGGATGGACGTCGATGCTGTGGCTGGCCATGAGTCCTTGGAAGAAGGTGGACTCGCCACAGACCCTATCGATGGAGTGCTCATTGCTGAGGGTCCACCTGAAGACTTGAGGAGAGTGGCGGAGGTTCTGGCATTGGGACAATCTACAGGTTGCGTGGAGGACGAAGTTTGGTTGTCGAAGTCGGAGTTGTGCGTTCGTGTAGTTGAGGCGACGGAGGTTGATGCCTTCCTTTCCAATGGCTGCGAACTTTTCCCATCAGCAGTCCGTTGGCGGTGACCACATCTATGGGATGGTGAGGCGTGGGTTCGACCACATCGGCTGCTGGAGGTGGTGGGACTTCCGATTCGATGTCGAAAGCTATCGATGATCAAAGAGGTGTTGCGTAGCGTGGGAGAGGTTGATCGTATTCTGCGATTTGGCCTCTGCCCCAGTTAAGTCTGGAGTGTCCTCCTTTCTTTGACGAGGGAGTTTAAGGTGATTCCTTCGAAGCTTTTGTTCAGGGTCGGTAAGGCGGCCTCCCTTTTGCGCTTGAGGAGGGTGGAGGATTCGGAGCAACGTGGTCTGCCTTGCGGCTTGACCTCTGGCGATCCTCTTGTGCCGACGAGTTTGGGTGAGGTGGCCCCCTGTCGTCAGGTTCCATCTCCGACGGTCGAAATCTCGCATCGTGTGATGAACTGGAGAGTTCAAACGGTCTCGATGTTTCCGGCGGAAGGCGAAATAGTGGGAGAGATTTACGGAGGGAGGCGAATGGTCACCTGTTTTCTCGGGACGTCGCTCAAGCGTTTTCGAGAGACATTATCGAAGAGTCGACTACCAGCTGTAGCGCATAGGGCTTCCATATCTGTTCGTGGTACTAGGTTAGACGGTGGCAGGTTTAGGATTCCCATCCCGGGATCCGACCCGAATGGAGTATGCGGATACAATTATGCTGGGAGTTCGGGTTATATGTTGGACCCGATTTGTGTCTCGTCGAGTCATGGGCCTGTGAAGGGTGCTCCGGACTCGATTCCCAGGTCGAAACTCGACGCTTCTGGTTCTCGATCCTTGGTGGAGCATATGACAGTCTCTGGAGCTTGGACACTCGTGGTTTGCTTACCACCAGTGAGGTGGCACCCATTTTGGGCGGTCCTCTCGAGTGTACGAGATTCGACGATGAGTCCTCTTCGTCGATTTTGGGAAGGGTGACTTCTCTGGGGAGCTTTAACCTGCATTTGGAGGTTTTGGTGAGGTGTGTAGAGATCTTGGCGATAGAGCAGAAGACTTTACCTATAAACTATCTGAGCTTACCATTGTTGAATGGAAGATTGAGACAATCAGATTGATTGCTATTATTAGAGAAAATGGAGAGGAATTTGGCGGGTTGGAAAACATCATTCCTATTGAAGGGGGAAAGTTGGTTTTGGTCAGGGATGTTTTGTCTGCCATTCTTGTTTTTTCATCTTAACTCGGGTTTTACCGGTTGGAGTGCGAGAGAGGCTCGAGACCTTGATGCATCGTTTCTTTTGGTCATCATCTGCGTAGGGCAAGTTTCTTGCTTTGGTTGATTGGTCTACAGTGACCACTCCGGTCAAAGAGGGAGCGCTCGGAGTGCTACGACTTGCAGACATGAACATGGCCTTGCTGGCGAATAGGGAAATGAAGATTTGGGGCTCCGGGAGCGACCTTATGTCCAACTTGGTTCGATCTATTTATGGTGTTTCGTCAAGCTTGATGGTTCGAACGGATTGTGCCTCTTCTCCTATGACTTTTTGGAGAGGAATTTGCTCAGTTGTTCCTAATATGGTGGGTTCTCTTTGGCCGATTTTAGGAATGGTCGGGATTTTCGGTTCTCGACGGATGACTGGTCGGAGTTCGGAGCGAAGTGCGATCTATATCCAAGGTTGTTTGTTGTGGCTTCGAACATAGAGGTTTCTGTGGTGGAGGTGTGGTCGGATGGTTCGTGGACGCCGACATTTGGTATAGTTTTGTCTGAGCAAAGGGTGGAGGAGTTCTTGTGCCTTTCTACCAGATTGGGTAGAGCTGAAGTACGAACAGAAGGGAGAGACTCTTGGTGCTGGAGGGATGGCTTCTTCTTGATCAGAAAAGCGTATAAGGTGTTGGCAGGACAACAACAAATTTCAGATATGGAACTGAACAGGGTCTGTGCGAGAACTTGAAATTGGAGGATCCCGGCTAGGGTGAAGATTTTTCTCTGGCTGCTTAGGAGAGAGCGAATCCTAACACGGCTAGGAGAGTCAGATTTTTTGTAGGAGTTGAGATGGATTGCAGACGATGTAGATCATCCACTGAGGACATAGATCACATGTTTTTCACTTGTCTTAGTTCTGTAGAGGTGTGGCAAAATGCGGACTGTCTGGGTTTGCTTTGGATCGAGAAAATATCATTCTGGAATTCAATCGACAGAACTTGGTCGGACTCAGAGGAAGGGAGAACGAAGGCTTGTGCGGTTGTTTGGGCTTTGTGGTTAGTTAGAAATAGCATCATTTTCAGGGAGGGAGGTTTTACTATAAAAATGTACTTGGCCATGCTAATGCCCTTTATGAATCTCGACGGATGTAAATATTTGTATTAAATTATATATATTGTTTGGATGGATCTCTAAGGGAGGTCCATCCCACCGTTTTGTCAAAAAAAAGTTATATCTCATTCCATAAATATAGTTATTACAAAAAAGCCAGTCATTACATTAAGCACTAATACACTTCAGATACTTCCTTTTAAGGAGTGTTATAACCCTAACTGGATCACATGGTCAAGGGGCTTGAGGGGCATGCGTGTATCAACAATATCCCAAGAAATAAGGGAATTATGGGGCCGTGAATCGGGGCTAGGAAGGAGGTCGAGAAGCACCTTATTCGTGTGGGAACTTTGTCGAGGTAGATTTGACAACTGATCTTATTCGTACCAGGGCAATCACCTTTTTCCTAGAATCCAACCCTTCTACAAAAGAGAGTTAGGATGTCATCCTAAAAGGTCTTCATGACAATTTATTGATTATCGATATGTGTTGAATTTTGGGTCTAAAGCCACAGCTCAAAGCATGAACTTCATTCTCCCCCTTCATCCGGATTTTTAGAAGTCTTGAGCTCTGCTTACAAGAAGTTAAGCATGCAGCCATTTCTTATAGGCATTCGTTAGAGTAAGTTGTAGACGTATATATCGTATCAGTGTCGTTTAGCTTCAAGAGGGGAATATTACTGACTTTTTGTCAACATTGTCGAAAAATTGTGGAAATGGCTATAACAATAGATTTCTCCTAGATTAAGATTTCTCATGTTTTTTATTCAATAAATAGGTTAGATATATACTTGTTTTTTAAAAATAGAGGTCTAATTATAAATTTTATAGTAGTATAAATTCCATAATCACCTCATTGAATGATCTGTAGTACTATGTAAGGCGTGCATTAGAAGTTTAGTCATGTAGAATGCATAAATAAGTTAAATGAGCAAATATCACCGTCTTATAAATTAATCTAAAGGTCTAAGTTAAATAAGTAAATAACACTTCTGATCAAGCCCTATAAATTTTAGTTGGGATCTGAAGGTCCCGCAATGCATAAAGTCTTCTTGTGGCTGCTTCGTTGTGGGAGAATTCTTACAAGAGATCGTTGAGCAAGAATGTGTGGAGGCTTTATTGATTGATGCCCCCTTTGTGAAGATGCAACATAAACCATTGTTCATGTGTTTTTTAAATGTGGAAAGTTGCAGGCAGTTTGGCAATACATTGAGATTGATCGGATAGATTGCAGTGACCTTGTACATTTTTGGAACTCCATCTGCTGTCGGGATTCGTCAGAGCTGTTGATGCCAATTGCTACCGTTAGAAAATAGGAATGCGGAAGTGGAATCGGAGATAAATGATAAAGAAATATAGAACACGGGATTTTAACATGGAACCCTACTCCCTAAGGAGTGGGATGAAACCACGGGAGAACGCCTCAAAGGGTTGATGTATGCATTGCACTTTCTCACTGGATACAGGGGGTGATGGGCTTCTTATATAGCCCTCACTGAGTCTCCACATCCCACAACTGGTAGATGTGGAACTAAACAACTGGATGGGGTAAATGGATCCTGGAGAGATCCATTTACCCATCTCCCAAATAAGTGATGCATACAACTTGTACTCCAACACTCCCCCTCAAGCTGGAGCATGCAATGCTCAGCTTGGACAAACATAAAGAAATTTCAACTCACAATACAAGACACTACATACAATATCAACTCAGCACGCACAACTGTCGGTTGCTGTCGAGGGCGTTGGTTCTCATACCGTGCAGGTGAGGAGGACAAGCGGGCTTGAGTGTGAGTCAAACTGAATCTCCTCGTCGGAGAGCATGTGTTCTATATTGCACCTGTCAGAGTCAATGTAACTGAAAATGATTCTCCACTTGGAGATCTCTGGCCCACCACAACATGTGGACAACTGCTCCATCTCTGAAAAGGGTCGAAAAAAGCGCCACTAATTATCCATAAGCAGATCTCTGAAGATGGGTCTCTCTCATCGGGACCTTAAAATGGGTTCTCTCTCGTAGGAACCTCGGAAGGATCTCGTACTGGAGTTCACAAACACTGGAGAATGGAGTCTGAATGTCTCCTTGTCCGAGAACTGGGTCTCTCTCATCTGGCTCAGAGAATGGTACTCTACTCTGGAATTCCTATGAAACCACATGAAAACCCTAGCCAACATGGCATATGGAATGAGATCTCTATTCTGGAGTCCCTATGGAACACATGAAAATTCTGGCTGAAACTCAAAAGATGGCAACCACAAATAATGATGGCAAACATGTGCACATATGAAAAGATCGCATACATGCGCTTATCTTAAACTGAAGACTCGAAATCAATCTAACATCAAGTCTGAATATCCGAACATCTGTAGAGTCTAGAAAATTTGGTTGGTCTAGAATCTGACATCTGAATCTGGAACATACATGTGACTCTACACAATACTCTTCATTCTCCCATATTTGTCAGAAAATAATGACATCGACAAAGTTGGGAGAAGACATGAGAATCAGGGAAACAAAAACCAATAAGCCGATCACAATTTTTTTGGCTTTTCTTGCAATTTTTTTCTCGGCTATTTCATTCCTCTTTTTTTATTAGCCGTCGATTTTCTCTCTCTATCGTTCATATTCTCTGTTTTACAGCTTTTCCTTTTTTTCTCGACTATTTTCCTTTCTTTCTCTCTCTCTCTCTTTGTAATAGCCAACTCTCCCCTTTTTTTGTTGTTGTTGGTTTTTTTAACAAAATAATCATGGCCCATTTGGGCCCTAGACAAACGACAACAACCCCAAACAATGCTCTCCTTATTTTTCTTTTCTCTCTGAAATCACGGCAACAACTCTCTCCTTTTTTTGATACTCTCAGTCCACTTGGGTCCCTCTCTTCTCCCCCCTTATTTAGGATTCCCAATGGGAACCCCTTTTCTCAATGCCCGCTGCCCCGATGGATGTCGCTTGGAGCCTGCGCTGGAATGGGGATCACCTACCGCTGCATGGGCTTCGGATCCTCCTTCGTGCGATGCCTCAACTTGGACTATGTTGCGCCGCATGTGAGATGGAGGCCTTCCTCTCCTTCAAGATAGAGGAGCACAAGGCTGGAGCGAGCTGCTGGGACCGCCATGGAAGAGTCGCGTGAGATTGGGGCTTCAAGCGGCGTTGCGGTCTGGAGTTTTGCTGGGAAATCTCATCGCCACCCTTTTTTTGCTATCGTGAGTATTGCCGTTGGAGCGCACGCCTGTAGTGTGCTCGAGGCACCGCGTTTGCGAGGGGGGACATCATGTCTCATCGCCTGGATGTGACTGCAGGTGATCAATCATCGAGACTGAAGGCTCGTGCCACCTGCACAAGGCGTTGAGCGAGTCTTGGTCCGCACCTCCTGGATGTGATGGCCTTACGCGAGATAGTGCTGTCGCTTGACAGGGGCTTGAAGGACAGTGCATGGAGCCACTGCTTGCGCCCGCTGCGCATCAGATGGAGCCTGAAGATGAGTCGAGGGGGAAGCGAGGGATCTCGGCTAGAAAGAGGTCGCCGCCGCCATGATCAGAGAACTAGGGTTTCAGAATGACCTTAGAATTGAAACTTATATTCTCCAAGAACAAATATAAGAATCCTCATGAACATAACGACAAAATCGAATCTTGAAAACATTGACAAACTAAATCTTTAGGAATATTTCCTCGAGAATCGAATCCGCTCTGATACCATGTTAGAAAATAGGAATGCAGAAGTAGAATTCGAAATAAATGATAAAGAAATATGGAACACGGGATTTTAACGTGAAACCCTATTCCCTAAGGAGCGAGATAAAACCACTGGAGAACGCCTCAAAGGGCTGATGTATGCATTGCACTTTCTCACTGGATATAGGGGGTGATGAGCTTCTTATCTAGCCTTCATTGAGTCTCCATATCCCACAATTGGTAGATGGGGCACTAAACAATTGGATGAGGTAAATGGATCATGGAGAGATCCATTTATCCATCTCCCACATAAGTGAATGCCGACATCTATTATTTAGGCATTGTGGCTATCTCGCAACAGTGTTATTTTCTCTTCAGAGTGTTTTTATTCTGAAAATACAATCATCCAACAAAGAACTTCCTAGCCTCTTGGATATTATGAGGTGACTTCTGCATCTTTCCAATAATAATACACATGGGGTGGGCTCCTAAGCATCCTCCTTTTTTGTCTAAAAAATGATCAAAAGAACACCATTTTATAAACTCATAATTCCTAGTGCACAATACTTACCATATAAGCAAGTTGACGATTCGTTATTCATCAGTACTAAGAATGTCTTGGTGGATCCATATGTCCGTTTTTTTTGAAAAATTCCATATTCCATGGTTGATGTCCTCCATATCGTTTGTTGATCGTCTCTACATTTGACATGATTATCCCTTGTCTTTTTTTTTAAAATCAGAATTCTTCTTTGTTATGTAAGAGTACATGAATTTGTAGTATATTAGATATTCACTATCTTCATGGTACATGACTTTGCAATCCATTAGATACTCTAAGGATAACTGTTAGCCGAGGAAGCAGGATATGTCAAGGGAAAAATATGCTGCTTGAGGGGGCGTTTGGTTCTTAAATCTGTCCTTTCGGCTATCCCCATCTATTTCTTATCGGCGCGCGGCTTGCCTAAGGGGATTCGGCTTCGCTTGGAGAAATGTATGAGGGGCTTCCTATGGGGTAAGAATGGAATTGATAGAAGAGGGATTCATCTGGTCGGCTGGGATGACGTTTCGCGCCCAAAACGCGACGGGGGTCTGGGTATTCGGCGGCTGGAGGTGATGCGTGACGCTTTGCTTCTCAAATGGGCGATGAGGCTTTTAAGTCGGGAAGATTGTTTCCTGGTGCAGTGCCTCCGCGTTGCGGCGGGGAATGCCTTTCTCTCCGTCTTTGACGGACGCTCCCATGGTCATTCTCCCACCTTCTGGCGCGAGGCCTTCTCTGTCTTCAATAGCAATAGATCCTTGTTTAGGCCGACTCTCGGCGATGGGAACTCTTTCCGTTTCTGGACAGTGGACTGGTCTGGTAATGGCATATTCATGAACCTTTTTCCGAGGCTTTTTGCGTTGGCCGGGGATAAATTTGCGTCGGTGGCTTCGTGTTGGTCCGATGGCTCCTGGTGTCCGACTTTGGTGGACAATCTATCCGATCAGCGGCTGAATGACTTCTCGGCTCCGATGACTTTACTTGTGGACGCCCCTACTCCCTCGAGGGGCCGTGATCATTTCGCCTGGAAGGAGGGGTCCTTCAGCTCGAGGAAGGCGTACTTCTCTATTCTCCCCATCGCCGTGCATTCGGAGGCGTCTTTTCTCGGTCACTGCAACCTCATTTGGGGTCTCAAGCTCCCGGAAAGGATTGATATTTTTCTGTGGATTCTTAGACGTGGAAGATTGCTTACCCGCGATCGTTGTGCCTTAATTTTCCAAAACCTACCCAGCTTGTGCGGTTTGTGCGATTCGGCTGTTGAGACGCCCGGCCATCTTTTCCTTCACTGCGACCTCGTGCGGCCCATTTGGGATGACGTGAGTTGGCTGAATCGTTCCTCGATGGAGACTTTCTGGGAGAGCTTATCTACCGCTGCAAATCGGCCGAGGGCGAAGAGACTGATTCCCATCGCGCGCATCTGGAGTATTTGGCTGGGAAGAAACAAATCTCTTTTTGCTGGGCAGAGATTCTATAAGGAAAATATTTGTATTGAAGCGAATCGCTTTTGTTTGGACTGGTCATCCGTGTAGCGTCTTTTGGGGGGTGAATGGTATCCTTATTGATACCCCTATTTTTTCCTTTTCGTTCCCACTGTAAGTATTCTCTATCTAATTTCTTAATAATATGGGGCGAACACCTATGGGTGTATCCCCCTATTTTGGAGTCTCAAAAAAAATATGCTGCTTGAGATCCATGTGATGAAGACAGGGAGGCAGGAGGAGATGACATCTGCCTGTGTTGAGTTGGATGCATTGGAGATAAAAATATGGAAATAAGTGATATCCTACACCATATTGCACATAGGGATCAGCTGTTGTCGATTTTCTTGAAATCCCTCGTAACCATCATTATTATTACCATAAACAAAAGGGAAAATTAGTATGATTCATTTTGTGCTTGATGTATCCTCACCAACCAACATTGAATCTACTCCAACATTGATACTCAAGGATCCCATTGAAAGTATTTTCTATCATCATGCCATCTTGGTGTTGTCCATATGCATATGGTTGGCAGTACAGGTAGGGATGAAAACGAATACAAATATATTCGTATCCGTTCGTATCCACATTCGTCAAATAGAAGATATGGATGCCATTTTCTTCTATCTGGCGAATACGAATGCAAATGTCCAACATTCGCCGAATATGAATACGAATACGAATATAATATCCTCAACTTTGATGAATACGAATGTTGAAAATTTTGAGGATACGAATACGGATATTCGTTTTTTGAAGGATACGAATATGAATACGAATGTTCAAATTCTGGATGATACCAATACTTACATGGTATACAAATAAGTAAGTTTGGTAAGCTTTCTTTTATTATTTAATTATATCTTTACATTTTCTTTTATTTTTTAGTTATTTTGTTATGTACATATTCATTATTAAAATAATTAATATATTTTTTATATAGTTATGAACGTAAATGTTTATAGTTTTAAGTAATTTTGGACACGTATAACATTCGTATATTAGTTCGTATTCGTTTGTCAAATACCCGTATCCGAATTACCAATATTCGTTTTGCATTCGTATTCGTATTTTGAGGATATGATTTTACATTTTACACATTCGTGTGATATTCATATTCGTATTCGGATTCGGATTTTAAAAAGGATGAGGATATGGTAACACCTATATTCGTATTCGTATCTAACTGTTTTTCATCCCTAAGTACAGGTACACAGGGCAGGGGTAGTAAATCATCTGTTATGCATGATCTGAACCTTAGCTTGGACTCCCCCATAACCGCCACTATTATAACCATAATCGGGAGGGGAAAATGGTATGATTCATTTTGTTTGAGATTCATATCCACCAATGGTGCTGGATGTAACCGCACCACCAACACTGAATCTTCTCCAACGTCCACACTCAAGAATCCCATTGGAAGTACCTTCCATCATCGCATATGGTTGGCAATGTGATGTGGGTACATGGGGTAGGATAGCAATCCATCTACTCCACATGATTTGAACCTCAGCTTAGAATCAGTATATATTGTCCATGTATGTTTTTGTCTTGGTCCATATTTAT
Organism: Ottelia alismoides; assembly: GCA_037367405.1. Taxonomy (NCBI): domain Eukaryota; kingdom Viridiplantae; phylum Streptophyta; class Magnoliopsida; order Alismatales; family Hydrocharitaceae; genus Ottelia; species Ottelia alismoides. The sequence goes on along the minus strand of JAZKJV010001215.1, from coordinate 1,168,732 downwards.
GTAGACTTTCTTCAAATCAGTGTCCAAAATCTTATACACCCCACAACAATACCAATAGAATATGTCATTGCATCAGAAACCTCTTCATTTTGTATCATCATTGTCTTGTCCATTGCCAGTTCTACACCTCATAAATATACTTCGTTTGCATGTCTCTTGATTTTCCTAGCTTCTACACCACAACTGGTAGAGTCAATTTTTTCTCAGAGTTGTAGAGTCAATAAGAGCTCTGGGTGAATGCCGAGGTTTGTACTTCTAGTAGTACCTTGGGTTGATAATACACTTGAAAACATATCCAGAAAGGAAGAAATTATCATTAATGATGACACTAAAAATTAAAATTCAAGAACATGACATACTTCATACATATTGACTCGATGAAGAGGGGTGTGATAATGTTTTGTCAAGTGTTTGTCAATGATGCTCAGCGACATTTTATATCATTTTCCAACATTATTTTTAAACTTCTCTTTCATCATCCACATTACCTCATATGCCTTATGGTTGGCTTTTTATCAGTGTACACCATTCACAGGGCTAAGTCAATTGATGCAGTGATCTTTATTGCATGGATGGCATCATCCCAAAAATTCAGTGTTGATCAAGGAACAATTGACAAACCAAATGTAGAGAAAAATGACATATAGAGACTTAGGAGACCCTATCATCACTCATCTTACAAAAATCAAAGGGTGGAGAGCATATACCGTTGGTGGACGAGCCTCCAGGCCTCCAAGAACTATGGCGAATCTCCAAATCTTCTTTAAAATCATGCACTGTCTTTCAGCTGGGCGAAATTGGGGAATAGTTGGACTGAAATTGTATATATTGGGCAAAATAGTATAAAAAATAAGGGGATCTCATTGCTGGGCATATTGGTAATATTTTTATTTTAGTGACATATTGATGATATATCACCGTAATGGTGGCCTTTATACCCGAGAAAGAGAAAGGGCATGATTTTGATATTGTTGACTTGACCATATTGATATAGAAGGCAATATATCACTGCTATTTCATATGTGGTGATATTTTATGCCACAGGTTAGCCCTCTTAAAATTGAGAGCAACTACAGACTCCTCCGTTTGCCATGACTTCTTGGTCACCTTTTTAGTATCGAGTAAATGAGCCCAACAAAGCACGGTAAGAGACTCTTTCGCCTTAGCCTTCTTATTAAGCCAAATAATCCCTTTCTTTATGGTCCTCAAAAGGGCTTCCTGATTTTGATATTGTTGACTTGACCATATTGATATAGAAGGCAATATATCACTGCTATTTCATATGCGGTGATATTTTATGCCACAGGTTAGCCTTCTTAAAATTGAGAGCAACTACAGACTCCTCCGTTTGCCATGACTTCTTGGTCACCTTTTTAGTATCGAGTAAATGAGCCCAACAAAGCAGGGTAAGAGTCTCTTTCGCCTTAGCCTTCTTATTAAGCCAAATAATCCCTTTCTTTATGGTCCTCAAAAGGGCTTCCTGATCATTATGAACATAATGAGAGACAATTGACACTTTCTTCACAACCACCTTAAACTCGATGATTACGACGGAGAGATCTTGACTAAATAAGAGGCTCGTTGTCGTTGGTGTTCTCGGATGTGGTACCTAAGGACCCAATATCAGCCACATATTTCTTTCTTGTCTTTGGAATATGAGATATCCATTTTGGCTGAAGCTTGGGGAGTGTGAATAAGAAGTTGACACTTGCCCCAGCCTTCCCCTAGACAATAGCATGGGCTGATGAGCCTTCTGAAAAGCATCAGAAGCTCTCTTTTTTCGTTAGTCTTTATCTTTATTTAGTTATGATATCTTTAGGATAATTTTCCACATACTTTACTGCTGTCATTTCATGCATAATTATGGATTGAAGCCTATTATCAATCTCAGCTTCAATGTTTTATTCCTTACATCCTTCTGTTGAGTAGTTTAGACACAGTTAATATTTCATCATGTTATTTGAGCTTTACGTGACTAGAGATTTGTCATAGTATTCAGCCTTGGTTTTCGTTCTACTCGACATGAGCAACTCTCTCTTTGGGACTCCCACCATTCTGTCTCTGGGAAGTTATTGAGGAAGGCCATCTTTCTCTTATTTCTTGGGACAGATGCTAAGTAGAAATATTAGATTACAAAAAGTTTGGATGGATAAAAAGTCAAAACTACTTAGACACCCGCCCATGATCGATTATTTTATGCAGAAACCAGCCGTGGAAGGCTGAAGTGTGGAAAACAGTGGCGCATAGGCAAGCTGAGAGAACAACGGAGAGGAAAGTATGATATAATTGACAATGCTTCAAGTCTATAAGAGCTTGTCCTGATTTCTGCGCCGAGTTTACTGATCTGAACGAGTGCTCTTTTTTATTTTTCAACGAAAAACTATTTCTTTCTTATCTAGTTGAATAAAAGCCATGGTTAAGTCAGCCAGACCTTCTCTCAAAAAACCAGACCTGTCACATAAGCCCTTATTAGAGACATGAGTGGTTAAGAAGTCAATGATTCACACATACTGGACTAAGCAGAAGGCAGGATGGATGTAGGCATATCAACAAGGATTCGGCTCCTATTCCCCACCATTAATCTCAAAAATGTAAGAGGTTTACTAAAGTTCCTATCTTCCTACTTTACCGGTTCACCTCCTTGCCATCATTCCCATCCATACTTGGCATAGATAATCCCCATTTGAGCAAGGAGGAAATTCCCCTATCTTCATCGATTAGGTGAAACTCTACTTTAAATCTTGTGCCTTGAGTTGCGGGATTGATTTCTTTCTAGCTGCAGGAATACTATGTGCTCCTGCAATATGGTTGATGTTGCCCGGGTTTTCTGGAAGCAGCATGGGTCCTTTGCCTGAATAACTAGCTCTTCGAATTGGAGAAAGTTCGCTCTGACCTCATAGCTTGTCCATGCTAACACACTAGTCAGACAACAAGAACAAAGCCTTTTCCCACTTTAAGTAGGGTCGGCTAAGTTCGAGCAAGCAACCTCTTGCACAGTGTCAAAGGATCAGACTGCGGCTTTGGCTGCCTCCCAGAACTGCAATCTTGACAGATCTCCAACTCGATAAAGAGTGTTCTTGTCATCTGACCACAAGAGCCTTATCAGCAATGAGAAGGTGAAGATTGCCCCCACAGATTGTGTCATGCTCCACCAATCCGATCCCCACAAGGACTGAATTTCCTATGAGACGGGATAGATAAAAAGTTCTCGCCAGGAGCCATGATGAGCACAATCAGCCCTTGCCGAATCTTTACCAACAGCAGCGGTGCCCCACCGCCTCCCCCACCCAGTTAGTTCCCAAGAAAGACAAGATCCACCTGCTCTCTCTCAGTCATGGCTACTCCTGCCCCACAACCTCACACACCGAGCATTAGTTTTTTTTTAAAAAACTAGCCGGGTAAATAGGTTTTGATTGATTCTAGGTGCAGCCAGTCACACTCATTTGTAATTTAGTTAGTTTTGTGATGTTTAAAATTTCCTATTAACCTCCCATTTTCAAGTTCTACTAACTTTTTTATGATCTGGTTTATTTCAATGGACTCTAGGTGATGCTGTAACCGCGAGTCACACTCATTTGAAATTAAATTGGGCTTGATATGCAGAATTTTTCCAATTAATTCTATCTTCAAGCCCTAGAATTTTGTTTCGAATTTCAAGTTTTTACAAACAATGTGATGCAAGAATTTTGAGCTTCCTTCACTTGTTGATCATACTCGAGCTTCTGCATATCCACTCTATTCAGAACCAGCATTTGGAAAGCATTCTAAAATACTAACACAAACTAGTGAGCCTCGTATATGTGAACAGTGAAATCATTTCTGTCTGGTTTTCATATCAGGGTTTCTTTCCTTGGACTTGTTTATTTTATTAAATTATTTTCTCTTTGATGGAAAGGATAGTCATGTGAGATCCATGCATAGTTTCTACCAGTTACCTCGAAAGCAGAAACAAATATAGAGCTACAATTACTGCGTCGATATTCACACGTTGAACCTGTATCCTTTGTTGTTTCCCTCGCAGCAGATCTCAAGAAGCATCTTCTTGTTGTACATAATCAAGGGAAGATTCCTCTCAATGTCTCTATCGTGAACTCTACCTCCTCAGAAGTTATCGCTTCTACAACTCTAGGATCAGATGAATCTAAAAAGGTTTGTATGAGAACTCAATGCAAACTTGCAAGGGACACACCCTTCTTGTTGTATCATATGCCGTGACTATTTATTTATAATTTTGAGGCGCTTTTTGCTCCCAATTGATCTGCTTCTTGTCTTAGATCGAACTCGCAGCAGATACTGCTCTCAATTATGAGATACGACTAGACAATGGAAAACCAGGATGCCCTCTCTTGGCAGTGCCACCACCTCCACCCTCCCTTAGCATGTTCCAGCAGCTTCCTGCCTATGCCTCTCGCCTGAGCCCAGTCTATGCGGCATATGGCATGCTCTTCACAGCTCTTCTAGCTGGAGGTACATGCGCATGGTGCAGGTTCCGAAGAAGGGCTAGACACGTTGATGCCAGGATACCATATCAGCAGCTTGAGATGGGTACACAGACACATCCATCATATGCTAGAGATACAAGCAATACTGTCAATACAGCACAAGGGTGGGATCAAGGCTGGGACGATGACTGGGATGATGAGGAAGCTGCAGCTGGCCCTCCACACGGCGTGGCCGCTACTTCATCAAATGGTGCTGCGAAAACAAAGTCTTCAACTAAAGACGGATGGGAGGATTGGGATGACTAGTTACAGGAAAACAACGATACATTGTAAAATTACAGTTTGAAATTGTACCTTCTTTTTTTCCCCTATATCGAATCACTGATGACGCATATACAATCAATTGAAATACTCCATATGTATTTTTTTTATCATGTCCCTGTAGATTCTGTAATATCCGCTGTTGGAGACAATTTTGGCCATGGATAATGGAAAATTACAGTTGATATACATATTTCTGCTTGGTGTACATTTATGGTTGGAGCATACACTGATTGCTTTGCATTTATCACCAATTTCCTTATTTTTTTACTAGTTAAGTAGCAACTTGGGTGGGGCTGGAACCCTGATCATTGGAGGGGGAGCTCGCTGCTTCAACCACTAGACCATGAGAAGAGGTTCAACTTATTTGATATTTACTGATGTGGTTCTCTTGGAGGGTTCCTCCAGATATATGCTATATCAGATGGCATCAGCTCAGTTAAACACTCATCCAAGATTTGGATATTTGCACTTCCCTTTTCTGATCAGTGCCTGGACTTGGGCTTGAACTGTCATCATTGCGGCCATTGTGGAGACTCGAGAGATGTCAAGGTGAGCACAGAACTAAACTAGCCTCTAGTTGCAGATGTTAATCGCAACAGGAATGAGTACCTGCTGTATGCCTGTTGGACATGAGCCAGCAAATGCCATTGCTACCAAGGGGGAGGTTTGATGGTTGGATCTTTTGTTTGGTGGATTGGCTTTAAAAGGTAAGTTTTATTCTGCTGGTTAATCTGTCAGATATTCCGTCAATTCAACCGCACTTCGGCATCGAGTTCCTTCAATAATTTCTTTGATCTTCTTCTTGTATACTTGGCCTTCCAAATTCTTGGACCATCAAATAGGTGCCATGTTGGCTTCTTTGGACATATTCAAAATTTCAAACTATCCCAAGCATGTTTCATTCATTTTATCTTCCATTTGGATATTCGGCCAACTTTTATTTGTTATACACACAAGGAAAAGGGCTCCAAACATTTTAAAAATTTAGGGTGTGTTCGGTTCGGAAATAAACAAGAATAAGGACGGGAATAAGGATAATAAGGGTATATTCTTTGTTCGGCTGGAGGATAGGAATAAGGAGAATAATGTGAAATAAAGGTAGGTAAGGTGGGATAAAGGTAAAAGAAGAGTGAAATAAGATGGAATAATGGAGAATAATCATACCATTGGGAACCGTGTTGGGAGGAGAATTGACCCCTTGTTCCAGGGCCTATTCTCCAACCAAACATGGCCTTAGTGTGGGGGAATCTTTCATCAAGATATGGTATATTGTTTGATGCAAATATAATATCTGAACAATAATTTCAGAAAGAAAATATAGCCCATAGGTCAAAATTGCTGTGGGCATTATTATATTAAAAATGGATAATTGGACCCAAAAAAATACAATTTTAAAACCTCTCTCTACTTTACTTGCAACTTCACACTCTCAATGCTCTCTCTCCCCACTCTCACCATCGCCGGCGGCGGCGCCGCGACTGCACTCCCCTCGTTGCCGATCCTTTCGTCCTTACCTAACATGGTTGTCGGCTCCGGTAAATCTCCGGCGACCACTTCCTTCTCCTCCGGCCTGGATCCGACGGCCTTCAGATGCTCGATAGCCGGACCCGCTAGGGTTTCGGCCGTTGGGTCGGAGATAGCTGCCGTCCCGCCTCTGGTCGTCGTTTCGTTCTACAGGTTCGCGGATCTTCCAGACCACGCGGAGTTCAGGAAGCCGTTGAGGGATCTCTGCGAGGAGTTGGTGAGGAAATATCGTTGTATATATTCTGGTTTCTGTTGGGTTGTGGTAAAGTAGGTATAAAAAGAATAGTTAGCGGTTTGGAGGGGAAAAGTGAGGGAAGAAATTTTAATTAGTTTAGCTTTGGATAGAAGGGAAGAGAAGAGAAGAAAAGAGAGTTTTTTTTATATATGATTGCACAAGTGAGAAAAAAAGAGAAGATTTGCAATCCTGTTCACGGTTCTACTAGATTTTTTTGGGTTTTTGATCTAACACTTACAATAATAGTGATCCTTAACCAAGTCTTCCAGAGTTGCACATTAAGAATAATGAGAAGATTGAAAATGAAAAGGAAGGAGGAAAAGAAGTATGCGATATAAATTGTCAATGTGGCAACTACAACATATGACCGTGTCATTTTTTATTGGAGATTACAGGGTTTGGACACCCTAATTTTTGTTCTTTTACTGATTCCCATGCAACGGTTTGGACGGGACAAAAAAATGCAGGCTATACGTCAGGGCGTCGAATAGTCTCAAGGCCCAACTATGTCTTTGTTTACCCTCTGACCTTTGGGGACTCCGAGTCTGCCTCTGCCAGCTCTCATATATAAGAAAGAGAGAATCTGGAGGGTGCCGATATGCGGGTCATTCCCATTTTCTTTTGTGTGGCAGGAGGTGGGCCGAAGAGAGGTGCGAGCCCCTAATATACAATTGGGGGATATATAGATGCATCATTATAGGGGCCCCGTGATATATAATCGGGGATCCATCGAGAAATTGTATGTGCATTTGAAGGGTGAAAGCTCATGTGAAGATTAAGATTTTGACGTGGCTAGTGAGGAGAATGCTGTAGCCAAGATATACATGCAACGGTTGGCACTTTCTGCAGATATTAAATGCCCTCTTTTTTGTTATGGAGATGAAGATGCGGACAACATGTTCTTATGGTGTGCATTTAGCAGAGAGGTCTAGGGCAAAGTTTACATCCTCACCCTTGAACTCTGTTAGTCCCACAACACCAACAAAACAACCACCAAGCATTTTCCCACTTTAAGTTGTGTTGGCTACATGGAAACTTACTTTTAAACATATTGAATGTCGGTCATATTTTGGTTTAAATGCAGTGAAACCATATCCTTCTCAATAGTCTCCTTTTAACACTTCTTAGGTCTTCCCCGACTCCTCTTACAAGTTACAATGCTCTTCCTCTAGGTTCTTTTTACATGTGATCTGGAGCAGTAAAAGGCATTCTTTGCACGTGCAAACCATCTTGGTTTCTCTCAGTTAAATCTTCAATTTGCGTTACAAGAATCTTTTCTTGGATACAATCGTTGTGAATTCGATACTTCAGTGGGTGACCACGTTCGCAAGATCGTCTTAATCTTATCTATAGGCAAAGAAATATTCTTTGCACATGTCTATAGTTAACTATCTAACATTAACTACCATGAATCATCTCACTGCAGTTTTAAGGTATTTTCCTTACGTTTTAAAAGATATCATCTTATCTCAAAGAGCACTTGGAGCTCCTGTCTATTTCATTTATCCTACATTAATGGTATGATTAACATCCTCATAATTCTTCCCATGAACTCCGTAAATCGTAAAAAGAAGAGACACATCATGAAAACCCTCATCATCTATCTCCACTTTGTAGCAATAGTCTCTATTTTCATTTGTTCCTTGGAAGAGACACATCATGAAAGCCCTCATCATCTGTCTCCACTTTGTAGTAGTCTCATGAAGATTTTCTCTAGATCAATCGACAATTTTTAGTCAAAGTAGCCTCCCATTGGACATTTTACCTCATTATGATTCTATATGCATTTTTAATAGAGAAAACACCCTCCTCTCACACCTAATGATCTCATTACCCCAAGGGCCCTCCGTAGGGTCCAACTCCCTTAGAAACTGATCATGCTTATGAGCATACTCCTTCAAAAGGCATGAGTAATAGATTAACGTTCATGCACCTCCACCCGAACTTGGCACCAACCAACACTCAAAAACTATTGTCGTCTTATTAGATGCATGGTAAACTGTGTGGGGAACTTGTCACAAAACTCATGTTCTTCTGTTTTGTCATCCTTGCATGGTCTTAAGATCTACTATCCCTCGGCATGTGGCATATAAAAGGGACATTGTTTCAGATCAATGAGAGAAAAGTTAATTCTAGAAAACCAACGGCAATCTCATGAGTCATGCCCAAATATATCACATTAAGATCAACAAAGATTTTCTTTATCCATCTCATCATTCTATGTGATACAATATCGTTAATCCCCTGAGTTATTGCCACACATTTCATTGCCACACATTTCATGAGAAGATCCTTGTCCATCAACCGGTACCTGAAATGTCGCACTGCAGGAATCCACCTTTGGGGTACTGGTTGATGAGATCAAAGAACGAAGCAACAGTAGCATCTGCACATCCAAGAAAGCCAGATGTTGGGGAACCTCCTCTTGTGCAACGGATTCGACAAATCCCCCCAATTCACACTATCTTAAGCATTTGATAAGTCCACTTTCTACAACATCCCAACATGCCATCTTCTCTTTCAATCTGCTGCAATCTAAGAAACGATGAAACACGGAAAGTTTCTGGTTATCCTATTTCTACCTTGCCAGTCATGTACGTTGGTATCCAGTAGTGGGCATGCTTCAGGAGGAGGATATCTGAGAATGTTGGAATATTTATAGAGGAAGTTGGATGAATGGAAGGCTAGATGTCTTTCTAGGGGTGGATGCCTGCATTGCTTGGTGCTACTCAACTCTGTGGTGGAGACAATTCCAATTTTCTACTTTTCCATGTAATTGTGACAAATCTTTTTTCTTTAAACAAATGTACAACCTTCAGAGGAATGCCTATGCATATCTATAAAGTTTGATGAAACAATTATTATGGACCTTTTTGTGACCAGGCTAGTCAGGGGATGGCTTTGATGGCTTGGGATGTGGTAATGCAACTGTTGGATGAGGTTGGTGTAGGGATCTTTCGCTTGTTAGTCATGAATGTGCAAATAATTAGGTTGGTAAAGAAAAAGAGGGTTTCCAAGATCACTAAAACTGGATCGTGGATTCTTTTATTGAAGCAATCAAACTTCATGGGGAAGGTTTTATAAGGCTTATCTTGAGATTGTAATGGAAGTACAAATGAGATGTGGGAGGTGGTAGCGTCTTGTATCCGAAGGGTAGCCAAAGAGATGCTAGACGAATCCAAGGGAGGAGTTTTAGTCCAAAAGGAGGCTTGGTGGTGGAGTGGAGAGGTGCAAGAGAAGCTCAAAAATTTAAAAGCATGCTTTAAAGCTTTATCTATGTAAAGAAGGCTGTAAAAGAAGCTAAGTCAAAAACTTATGAAGTTTTGTACAAAAGTCTTGACTATAAGAAGAACCAGAAGGATATATTCAGGTTGGCCAAAGCAAGAGAAAGAAAGACCGAAGACCTTTCTCAAGTGAGATGCATTAAGGATGAACAAGGACACATGCTTGTTACTCAGAAGGATATAGAGACTAGATGGAAGATATTTCCATGAGTTTTTCATTGGGTAAGTAAATAGAGGGATCATTTTGAAAGATATGGCTAGTAGTAAAAGTTACTTGAATCGTGCAAGCTATAGATGAATACGAAGGAAGGAAGTAGATGATGCTTTGAAGGTTATGAAACCTGACAAAGGTGTAGGATCTGCTGACATTCTTATATAAATATGGAGAGTTCTAGGTGAGTGTGGTTTGACTTGGCTTACAAATTTATTCAATGTTATTAGATGAAGCATGAAAACACCTGAAGAATGGAGGAGAAGTATCGTGATGCATCTTTATAAGAACAAAGGAGATATTCAAAATTGTGCGAATTACATGAGTATCGAGATGATGGGTCATTCTATGAAAATTTGGGTACATGCGATCGAAAAGGTTGAGTCAAGTTTTAAAAGTAAAAGAAAATAAATTCGGATTCATGCCAGGTCGATCAATTATTGAAGCCATCCACTTGCTGAGGAGAACAATGGAGATTTATAGAGCTAAAAGGAAGAACCTCCATATGATTTTTTTATTGATTTGGAGAAGGCTTACGACTCTATCCTGCAGGAGATATTTTGGAGAGTTTTGGAGAAGAGACAAGTACATGTCTTATACATTAACCTCATAGAGGATATGTATGATAGAGCTTCATCTTGTGTAAGGATCCAAGATGGGAAGACTGACTATTTCGACATCATCAGTTTGCATCAACGTTCAGCTTTGAGTCCATTCCTTTTTACTGTGATTATGGACGAGTTAATTAGTTACATTAAGGATGAGATACCTTGTATGTTATTCACTGATGGTATTGTGTTAATTGATGAAACTAGAGATGGAGTAAATGGAAAGCTTGAGGCCTGGAGACATGCATTTGAGACTAAAGGATTTCATATAAGTATGGCTAAGACTAAATATATGGAGTGCACTTTTGATGGAAGTAGTGGTAAAGGAATCGATGTGAAGATTTTGACGATAACATTCAAAAGAAAGATTCTTTTAGATACTTGGGATCTATTTTGCAATATGATGGGGAAATTTATGGATATGTTACTCAGAATAAATGCAGGTTGGCTAAAGTGGAGAGGAGTCTCTATCATTCAATGTAATAAGAAAATTTCCTTTAGAATCAAAGGAAAGCTTTACAAAGCAGACGTGAAACCTGCTATGCTCTATGGATCTAAGTGTTGACCTGTGAACCATAGACATGTGCATAAATGAAAATGCTTAGGTGGATGTGTGGGCATACATGTAAAAACCGGTCTCGGAATGATGCAATTGAAAGAAAAGCTAGTGTAGCTCCAATCGAGGATAATATGCAAGAAAACCGCTTACGGTGGTTTGGCCATTTGCAAAGGTCAGCTGATGCACCAGTTAAGAGATGCAAGTTTTGGGATGTTGAGCCGGCTAAGAGAGGAGAGCAAGGCCCAAGAACTGTTGAAATGGGACTATCCGAAGGGATCTTAGTTTTTTGGATCTAAGCCCGAGAATGACCCAAGATAGATCTGATTGGAGGCTAAAAATCCATGTAGCCGACCCTAGTTAATGTTGGAAAAGGCTTTGTTCTTGTTTGCGTGCAACAGGGATGACCTTATGTGTCTCTTAATAAGAGACATTTTCGAGATTGTGGCTAGCCTGGAGGTTGGTCTGGTTAAGATAAGTTATTTCTTCAACTTGGAAGGGCATTTATTATGCCATGGATTATGTTGCTCCATACATGAGGCTGAAGACAGGTGAAGGGGAAGGTTTCTGTTTATAATTAGCTATTTGGAGTCAGCAGGGTCCGTTGTGTGACAGATTGAGATTATTTGCCTTGTTTTCAAGTAAAGAAGCTTTGGTGGCAGAGTACTTGTCCTTCTCTAGGACTGGGAGAGATGTTTGGTTCTCGGGCCTGTTGGTTAGTCTCTTGGTTCAACAGATGTTGGAATTTGGCGTTTTGATGATGAGCTTGAGGCACAGCAGGATAGGACCACTTGATTTGGCACAGGGATTCACGGTCAAGAGAGCATACAATGCCCTTTTTTCTATGGAGCAACGGTTGACTAAGGGACGATGAATGACTGTAGACTGCTTTTGGAGAGTCAGGCACCATTGAGGGTAAAGATTTTTATGTGGCTCTTCATAAGATGGAGGGCCCTCAGAGCTTGCTTTGTCCCCGATTTAACCATATCTTATCTTGCCATGTCAGGATAGGATGACGTTGACCATCTATTCTTTCGTTGCCCTAGAGTTCAACTTGACCATCCCTTTCCGTCCAATTACTGTTTGATATGTAATAGTTGTGATTTAGAGTTGAGAAGGGTCGTGGGATATATTTCCAGTAACTTACATGATGAGGATGATATTGAGAATGTTCATTGAAATTGATCTCAGGGGTTATATGCATTAGTGAATTAGTATGATTTGATGAGAGAATCATATTTGAGTTGTGTTTATGTTGTTGAAAGTAGTTGGTTCACCGTAAGTTGATGTCAGTATCTACTGTAGGAGGCATTTTTTAATTCGTCTGGTGATAAACTCAACTGTTCATTTAATATGCCAAGAAAACTAGTTTTCTTTTGCCATTTTTTGATTTATTGTCAGTACCGCTTTACAATTATAAAATATAAGAAAGAGGATGGGCATTGGGAACTAGTGAAAGAGAGTAGTTGTTCATGACCTGATAAAAGTAGTAGGTAATCTTGTGATTAATGATGTTGTAATTTAAAAGTGACAGTAGCAGTTGGTAACACAATTTACTTTGAATATGGGGAGGGGTTGCAGTGTCCATTTTCCAAATTCTGTATCATGAGAACGTGTTCGGAGTTTCCATTCACATGCATTAATTAAATGGTAAGACCATACAGAAAACATGGACGAATTAAATAGTTGATAGGGTTGTAATGCATAGTTGATAGATGATGCTTGATTTAATTAATATTGGTTCTAATATAAACTTAATGCATTGTGTAATGGAACAGCAGTGCGTCGATACGTCTTTCAAACACTAATCTTGGATAGATGGCAAGGTAATTTATCGTATTCTGTATTTTTTTACTGCAAGTGTTCTTTACAAATTTTAAGTGAAAAAAGAGAGGATGAACTTTGGGAACTTGCAAAAGAAAGTAGAGTGGATGCAGGTAAGAGAAAATCTGCATCTGGTCCATTTCTGCTTAACAATGCTAGGTTGCCTAGGCTAAAAAATCCCTACAAGACATCTTGGGAAGAAGCCACCCTCTTCAAAAGCAGCTTTCTAGTTTCTAATAGGATAGGTTTGTAATGGGGAAGTTGCAAAAGGAAACTGAGAATGCCTATTTAGTTGCACGTCATGGGCCATAAGAAGAAAAATGAGGAAGTAACATAATTTGTAGCGTCAGAGGCAAAATGCTGGTTCCTTGCTTTGCCATTTTTCAGTCTTAAGCTTATAGAATAATCCCAAGTAACTCTTTTTGTACCATTTTCTGCATTGATATTGCTTTAATATGTATATATATGCATTGCAAATATCTCCTTTAAAAATGTGTTGTTCTATGGACATCTATGTCTTATCTATCTGATTATGCTCAGCGTGTTTCAGGTGGTATTATCCTTGCTCCGGAAGGTATTAACGGGAGCATATGCGGGACTCGGAAATCTGTTGAGGCAGTTATCAGTTACATTGAGTCTGATGAACGTCTTAAAGGTTTAAGATTGGTGGAATCACCTGTCAGTCCTGAGGAGGAGGCCATTCATCATGGACATAGTAGCGTTTCTCCACTTGGTGCTGGTGAAGATGCACCATTCCGGTGGGATCATGTACGGATTAAGCTGAAGAAAGAGGTAAGGGAGTGTAGTGTTTTTCTCTCCTTTCATATGCTAAGCACATATTGATTCTCTTTTATGTTCTGTATGCAGATTGTGACAATTGGCGATCCCCTTGTCTCGCCAATTGACAGAGTTGGGAAATATGTTAAGCCTAGGGACTGGAACGCGTTAATTACTGACCCAAACATAGTAAGTTAAACAAGATCCATGTACGATAACTTAAATCTTGTGTGGTTTGATATTATTGGTGAAAATATCTGATTTTTTTTGTAACTAATAAAATTTCAAGCAAGCTTTGCAATAGCCAGACCAACTGTGGTTCGGGAGATGGGGTGGCTGAATATAATTATAATGTTTGTTAGCCGTCCCAACCAGTTGGTTAGTCAGCCGACATGTGCAAAATGACAATTTGATGTCGTTTTATCATTTTTCCTGATTTTCTTAAAGTAAATTAAAAGTAAGATGCATAATGTTTGGTTGAAATTCAGTTATTATTGTAATCTTATTATGTGAATGATGCGATACTTGATTGAAATTCAGTTGCTTTACTATTGTTATGTAAATGTTGTAAATGATAAACTTGACCGCCACTAAGTTAATCAACCAAATCTAATAATCACACATGTTAAAACAATCTAGTGGTCAAGATTGTTCATGTCCTTCATTGCAAGACCCCAAAAATAGTCCCGTATCCAATACTTGCAAAGTGCGAGAAAGGGTTATATATGGTGGGGATTATTTCTTGCCAACTTGGGTGTAAGTATTTTGGGTAGTTGTCCATGGGCCAGGGACCTAAGATCAGGGCATTATAGTCGTACATACGATCAACCACTCTCTGTTTCTAGTATCGAACTTTTATTAGCTGTTATCGGACTCCAAAACTTGCTTCTGATCATATTCTTTTATCGATTATTGAGTTCTCCCTATCTAAAATAAGCAATACATTTATTCATTCATGAAAGTTGGATCAGAATATTGACGTCAAAATTGTTGAAATGTATGGAAAATTAAAGGTGGAAGTGTTGGTGTGTACATATATACATAATGCTGTTTACGATTTAAAAATAAAGATACCTTTTTCTGAGGGCGTACAAAGATGTAATCTTGTATGCTATTTGGAAATTTGGCATTTTGTTACTTCCTGGCAATAGTAACTAGATTCTCGGTACAGGTTGTAATTGATGTGAGAAATGCATATGAAACTCGAATCGGGAAGTTTAAAGGAGCTGTAGATCCATGTACAACAGCATTCCGAGATTTCCCACGCTGGGTTGAAGATGAGTTTCAGCTAAATAAATCCACTGATCAGCAGTCCGAAATGGGTACAGAAAGTTCAAACGATGTAACCATTTCCGAGAAGAAAGATGTGAAGGCGCTTCCCCGTGTTGCAATGTACTGCACTGGTGGGATTAGATGTGAGAAGGCCTCAAGTTTCCTCTTAAGCAAAGGATTTGGGGAGGTAATATCCGATTCTGATTTTAAACTCTCCATTCATTTTCTTACTCTTTTATTCTGTTGTCTGATGTTATATGGATGGAGGAAATTATGAATCTTGAGCTCTTAATGGAATATAATTATCCACGGAATTCTCCTGTTGTACAGAGCCATCTTTTTCTGTGCATGTTGCATATTCTGATTAAATTCCATGTCATTGACCGCAGCGCTTTTTATCTTACATTATGCATTTAATTCTTAATCCTGCTGCTGATCACCAAATCCTGTTCTTCTCGGTCAGGTGTACCATTTAGAAGGCGGGATACTCAAATATCTTGAGGAAGTCCCTGAATCAGAAAGCCTCTGGGAAGGTGAATGCTTTGTATTTGATAAGCGAGTTTCTGTCGAGCATGGACTGGCCCAAGGAAACTTCAAGCTTTGCTATGGATGCAAGCAACCGGTGAGTGACGCTGACATGGAAGCTCCGGAGTGGGAGTTTGCGGTTACGTGCCCACATTGCTACTCGACCAAATCCGAGGAGGAAAAGGAGAGAGCAAGAGCTCGACAGAGGCAGTACGAGACATGGGGCGTCATTGGAGGCCCTGATAAGGGTCGAAAGAAGCCTGCTGGAGTCGGAAGTCCTCGAAGCACCCCGAATGCAATTTGAAACTTGTTTGCCTGTGGTCTTTCCTCGCAGAAGAACTTGAGCATGGTTTAGGTATGGACAATTGATTTTTCTCTCATAATCTCACATTTTTTTCTTGTTTTATTCTGGGTTGGTAGGAATTATAATGTAGGCCTATTACCTTGAGATCTGCGGACCTTGTTAGTTGCACTGAGTTTAGTAGTTTTGAGTTGTTTTGGTATGCTTTAAAGATTTGGCAATTTGTTGGTGATATCTAAAATATGCTGAACTGTAGTAGAGGAAATTACAGCTAGGGATGTCAGCGGGTCAGGTTCATCAGCATTCCTAAACTTCTACCAGTTTATAAAGGCCTCCATTATATAAATTTTGATATCATCATTACATAAAGACTGATGGGAGACATGCAACAAGTTGCGTCGTCAATCCCTTTTGGATGGCAAAACCAGTTTTTCGAAATACAATATCCAAACCTGTCCATTTATGAAATGGGTAATTCTTAATGGATACCTCCACAACCTCATCTATCAATTTGAACACATATTCTCCAATGTCTACATGGGATGTTGCATTCTTTGCATAAATTAAAAATGACCCTTCCGGAGAATTAACAAGGAAGTTTATCTGACTGCGTTGTCATTTATCAGTCCATGCATGAACATAATCGTGCATCCATATTGTCACCAATGGCTTTCATGCTTCACCTGCAAATCTTTGGTCCTTGCATATAATCTTTGAAGTAGGGCCTTTCCTAATTGGTGATAAGATGGAGGAACAAATACTCTCCCAGCTTGGACAATAGCCTTTACTGCCACCTCAAATGCTTCTCATTGTGCAACATTAAAAGAGATACCATCTATATAGAATAGCTCAGCTATGACATCATATGTCACATGTGTAGCATCCTTTTTTAAAGCAAACTCAATTGTAGTTTGTTGTGCTTCACCACGAACCCTTGCTGCCTTCCTTTGTGCCACAACCTCCCATGGGCTAGCAGAAGTAAACGAGTCCATTGGACCATTGCCATGTGGATACTTTCGTATAGGTGGCTTATTTGCAGAACATGAAGCAGAATCAAAATTAACATTTTTACCTATTGTAGCCCTTGGTTGAGTCATCCAAGATGATTAAATGTTCACGACAATCACCATCATCTGCATCTAGAATGTTTGAATCAACTCCATTATATCTGTAATCAATAACTACCTTCCTCTTCTTGTTACGATTTTTGAAGTTAGTCATCTCTTTCTTAATCTCCACGGTGTCTTCGAACACATAGATACACCCCGATAACAACCAATCAAGTGTTCCTTCTGCCTTTTGATGCCACCATTAGTAATGTGGCCGCACAATGCACACTGCACCTTATTCTTGTCTAGTGTATTATGTCAAAAAGAGTACTTTCAATCGGGATCCTTTGATGCCGCTTTCAAGCATGGATCATTCATCTTGTCGATGAAGTGGGGATCAATTTCCCTAGACCTTTGCACAATAGATGGGATTGGTGTAGTAGGATTAGGAATGACATCCCCATCCAAGGATTCCATTAAAGTCATTCTACAAAGGGAGAGCAAGAGAACGCGGGGATGCTGCTGGAGGAGGAGGGAGGCCGTCCGAGAAGGGGGGTGTTGGAGGAGAGGGAAGCCGCCAGAGGAGGAGGGAGGTCGTTGGAGGAGATAGCGGAGGAGATTTTTCTCTGCAGGGACGACGCAAGGGGTTTCGTGGGCTACAGGAACGTAATTTAGGTTTGGATGCTAGATTATTAAGACATATATTGCATTCTGAAAATGCGACATGTATATTACATTTTTAAAATGCGCTATGTAAATCGCATTTTCGAAATGGGATATATTTATAGTAAGCATAAAAAAATAATCGCCTAAGTGCCCATGCGATCCAAGACGTACACCATTTTCTATAAAAGCAAGGCGCTCTTTCTAGGCACACAACCTGGGACGTCTGGGCGCGTAGGCAGCCGCCTAGGCGCTCCCAGGCCTACGCCTTGACATCTATGTGATCACGATAAGTGAAATTAACGTTTCAAATTTAGACATGTATATATGTATATGTGTGTGTTAGCCCTTATCAGGGATGCAATCGAGTACATATATACTCATATCCATTCGTCTCCATTTTTTTGCAGATATGGATATGTTTTCGCTATCAATTCCATTCTATGCGAATATGGATATGCATTTTATTTTGATGGATGCAAATATGTAATTTTATTTTGACAAAATCGGATGCATAAAATAACATGATGTTTCAATTTGTGGATACATGTGTAAGAAACAGTTACCGTTTTGATTCTTTTCATATGGATACGATCCAAGTATTGATTTTGGAGTTGTTTGTACTATTAACCCTATCATATCTATTCAATAGAATAATCTGTATTTGTATGTTATAATATGTGTTTTAAGTGGATATGGATATGTCCTTTATTTGATATTATAATTATGTAATTTTAATTTGATAAATATTGATCTGGAAAAGAATAGTGGGGTTTTAATTATTTTTGCAAATACAAATATAAACATTCTTTCATCTTTTTGGATACACATACAAATCTAAGTTTTAGTTTTGTCTATGCATGTTAACCCCTATCAAAGTGATTAGCGATGCAATTGGATAATCCGTATATGTTCACTATCACATTTGTTTTTATATATGGATACATAATTTTATTTTGTGCATATATTTTGACGGATGATGATGTGGAAAGGAATTCGACGTTTCAATTATAATATTTGAATACAAATAAAAATACAAACATCATTTTCATTCTATTGAAATAATAAGTTTGTACATATAATAATATATCTTTAAAATATATGTAAATTAATTGAGTATAATAGACATCTGTATCTAAAAAAAAGTTGTATAATTGTGTTTATATACTTATTTTAAAAAATGAAGCTGCATCCATACTTATATCCATATTGCAAATAAATTGAAGCTTACTTCCTTAGCATTATATGTGCGCACAAAATAAATATATACCAAGGATAATCAGTTTTATTCAAGGCATTAATTCACTTTATCATAATCGTGAAATTAACAATTATAAAATTTCCCTTATGATTGTGAAAGTCACGCGTCGATTAAAAACTATGATAAAATATGCATCTAACTGATAGTATAGAAGAGAGGATTATTTATATATTTATTTTTTTGGGATGGATACATATACAAAATATTTGGACATAAGTGAAATTGATCCCTCTCAAATCGGCACTTGAGGTACCGTTTTGGGCTTTCTTCATAATAAATACTTAAAATTTTAAATTTAGAATTTTCATGGCTATTTAATTAATTATGATTAAACTAGTAATTATTTAGAAAAAATCCTCTAATTTCCATCTTATGATTCTAAATTGGTGGGGTGAAATGCTGCTGTTTCAATCAAAATCCTCTTCTTTTTCACTCAAAATCCTCTTTAAACATGTCGGATAGTTGGTATAGTTCTCGAATATATCAACGTACATAATTTTATAAGGAAAAAATGGGGCTGCCCCCTGGGGGCAGCCAACATGGGGGCTTGGCTGCCCCCGCCCCATTTTTCGGCATTTTTTTATTTTTTATTTTGAAAAATAAAACCATGTATATTCATCCATATATCCCTCCTACATGTCATTCGAATTTCGTCAGAAACAGAGACTCCTACGGCCTCCATCTCGATGGTATCGATTTAAAAAAATCATGTTACCGTTAAAAAATTACTGTCCGGATGGAGGCCGTAGGAGTCTCTGTTTCTGACGAAATTCGAATGGTATATAGGAGGGATATAGGGATGAATGTAAATGGTGTTATTTTTCAAAAAAAAATAAAAATTTTGCCCAAATAAGACGGGGGCAGCCACATATGACCCATTTTATAATAATGGTGCACACTTATTTTCATAACATTTCTGCTGTAACGTTGCATATGTTGTTTGAAATATGTTTCTTTTACAGTATTTAGATGTCGTCGTAACTGTACCTTGACATGCACCTTATAATGTGATATCCGTATCTCTAGCACAATTATATGTTAGCAACAATGAAATTAACAATCTGAAAAATCACATAAAATCATTTTTATTGAATTATAGAAACGAGTCGAAGTTCACAGGCAGATTAAATCATGCATTTCCAATACAAAAAACATACTTATTATCTAGATATTCATCTTAATTGACATGCGATTAGGTAAGAAAAATCTGGAACTGTGTTTCAGGGAGACAAATGAAGCTAGGGATGAAAATGGATACGGATATATCCGAATATCCGTTTACCGTATTCGAAAATTTACCGGATACGGATATCTGTATTCGGACATTTAATCGAATACGGATCGAATATGGATACGGGTTGTAGAAATTTTCCGGATACAGATACAGATATGGTAATGGCTTCAATATCCGGATCCGGATATCCGAATGCAACATTTAACATTATTTTATATATTAATTAGTATAATAAAAGCCACAACCCCGTGTTATTACAATAGTATTATATATTATATAATACAATATATTAATGGTATTAACAAACTTTCGTTTGTTTGGGTATGGGCACGAACAAAAGTTACGAAACATTAGCCTCTTATTTGCTTCCGGTTAAGAACACAAGTCATGTCGATGCTTTATTTTCTCATGATGCAACTTATTCATATTTCATTGTCATTTTTTAAAATCATTATGAACTTTGATAAAAATTCAATACGTACTCACTCGTATGTGCTCTTTATTCAATATGTATTCGGATTCCATGTTTATTGGATAGATATTTGGATTCACTCTTTATTCTATTCATATTTGAATTGACTCTTTATTCGATCCGTATCCAGATCCGCTCTTTATTCGATCCGTATTCAGATTCGATAAATATCTGATTCGAATTCGTATTCGTATTTAAGGATTTGGTTTCCTTAATGCATATCCGAATCATATCCGTATTCGGATTCGATAAAGATGAAACGGATATGGATATGGAAATAGACATATCCGATCCGTATTCGATCCGTTTTCATCCTTAAATAAAGCACTATAAAAGGGCCTCAATGGCTCCCTCTGATCAGAAGTCGTCCCTTGAAGAGCTTTTCTTCCTTTGTTGTTGTATTCACCTTTGTTTAACTTTGTGGGCCTTCTGGGTAACATCCGACTTTTCGTTTTGCATGTTTTCTGCTTGTTGACGTTTCCTTCTTCTTCGCTTTGAGGGTCCGAAACTGAAGTACAAATGGGTTGGATCCGAGCTCTCATATTTCAAAATATCGTATTAGAATCAAATTAGGATATATGGATTTATAGTCACAATACATACAATATTTCCTTTATCCATGAATAGTAATATTATATCATAACAATATATCTAATATTCATGTGTTATGGATGAATTACATCATAAAATAAATTGGAATCAAAATGGGTGCGGGTTGAGCCTAGCTCGAACCCGAGCCCAATCCGTAGGCTTTGGGTTGGGCTTAGGTCCTCGGTTTGCTAAAAAAGCGGGCTTCGATTCGGCCCATCTCCCATGAAAAATAGACGGGCTCGGGCTGAATTTTCCCGAGTTGGGCCAAGTCGAGCACAATGCTCCACCTTAATGGCTTGTCATGAGGGTACTATACAAGCACTTTAGATAAAGAATTTCATTGTGGATCTTAAGATAGTGGATTCGACTTCAAGATCATTAAAGATTCATTGTAATAATTATACAGCTATATTTTTTGCAAACAACAACAAATATACACGTGTTGGAATGAGAATTAATATTAAATAACTTGTTGTTGAAGAGAAAGTTAGAGATTATCTAGTATTGATAGTGATGAAATCAGGGTCATAATTGCATATATTAAACATCAATTGCACGGATTCAAATGAATTGACGGAAAAACATTATAGATTAACATCATTTTAATCATGCATTTCCCATCCATTATCCGATTACGTAATGTAAATAGAAATCGATTAATTAAATGAAAACAAGAATTATGGCGAGATCCAAGAAATGTAAAGCAATAAACAAATTGCGGCAAACAAAGTAAAAGAAGAATAAGGTTAGAGATCACTGAAGCGTCCATGAAATGAATTGTCCTTAGAGAGGATATCGTCCCCACAATACCGGTGCGTAGGGTACTGGTGATATCCCAGGATACGACGACACACGATCTTCGTCTGCGCACACCGACGAGATCGTCCTCCAATGTATCTCAGAGAATTGCAGCCGACAGAAAGAGAAGCAGGTTCGTCCGCGAGAGAAAGAACAGGAATAGAGCAAAGGCGGTGTGAGATGGTTTTTCTTGTGAGTGAAGTAAAACGACAAGGGGAAAGGGATATAAAAAGAAGAGCTCGTGTGTCCTAGCACGTTGTACTTTTTGATTTCCAAAAACACCCCTCAACGGGCATGTCCCTTCGGATTCCAAAAACACAGCTAGAACGAGCCAATTGGATCAAGTCAGATTCCCAATGCGATTGAATCCAAATTAATCTTTCTGATTAATTTAATCAATCAGCCAAATGAAACCCGCAGCAAAAGTATCGAGATCCGAAATGACTCTCCCGAGCCGGAGCCGGTACCAGTGCCGGAGCCGGAGCGGAGCGCGCGTGCTGGCGTGTGTGGTCCTCCATTCCTTCTCTCTACTATTGCTACAAGAGTTTGAGGTGTGAACTCATATATAGCCAACCAAAAGTTTAGAGATAGTAGGTATGATACTAAACTTTCATCCAAGCTTTTTCATGTTTCAAACTTGGGAATTCTTAACTTTTCCTACAAGACATTTGGTTTCCCAATTGAAACCAAATTGACTCTTATAGTAATTACATAGATTTTCCAATTAAAATCTAAATTACTTATTTTAAATACAACAGATTGAACACATAGGGACTAAGTAGATGATTGCATATCCTATGACAAAGAGATTGTCACCTAGCATATTCATCAATCATGTAACTGAAATGAGCCTATATAGTACCTTGTAATAATATCAGTACATCTACGTATGTACACCTTAACTTTTTGTATGATGATGTATTTGTTTGTTGTTCGTTATATTTTAGTAGCATGCATTAAATAAAAAGATATAAAGTAAGGATCCATGTTAATATTTATATTAGCACATGAAGATTTATTATGTTAATTAATCTAATAGTAGAGTAATGCTTGGAAGGACTTATTTCTTCGAAGGTATCTGCCATAGAGATTCATATCAATAGAACTTAACAAATAAAAAGCAACAAATCTGTTACATAAGTCAAGTGGGAGAACGTAAAAATTGCCATTCTTCTTAACTGTCACTATTATTTTTTATTTATTTTGTGGCTCATGATTAATTATGAAATAATGCATATTTTGTTTTGTTGCCTTAAGTGGTGGTTACCTTAGTAAAGAGGTAATCATCATGTGTATAAATATAATTGGGGTCATTTCTCCATCAACCAATGAATGTAAGAGGGTACTTTACTCAAAGCATCTTGGA
The DNA here is from genome assembly GCA_037367405.1 of Ottelia alismoides. Classification (NCBI taxonomy): domain Eukaryota; kingdom Viridiplantae; phylum Streptophyta; class Magnoliopsida; order Alismatales; family Hydrocharitaceae; genus Ottelia; species Ottelia alismoides. The sequence goes on along the minus strand of JAZKJV010001215.1, from coordinate 1,145,415 downwards.
CAAGGTAGAGAAGGAGAAGAAAGTGATTTGGAACCATATCCAAATGCATACATACATAGCTACGTTTGTACCGTGCACATACGAATATGCATATCTATATGTGTGCACGTGGAGTGATTTCCCCCGCAAGGCATCCCCATCCCCAAATGCTCGGTCAAAGTAACTGATTTTGGAATTTCCCTCTCAGGACATCGATCGACGAACGTTTCGTCGATTGGCAAACCGTTCTCCGATCAATGCCATCTGTCAGATTACTTGACGAATTATTCGCCGATCGAAAAATTGTTTACTGTTTGGATTATATATTAAATTTAAGGATTTTATCAGTTATGTCCCCTTTGAGATATTGTAATTTCAGTTATGCCCCTCCTTTTTTGAGAATATCAGTTGTACCCTCAAATTCTTCCCATTTTATCACTTGTACCCCTCCGTTAGTCAATATCGTGCTTGGTCATCAATATTATGTCATAAAAGATTAGGATAGATCTCCTTAAAAACAATAAAAAAGCTAGTGAATGATGGAGTAATTGCTGCTCTTGATTCACCAATTCAAGTGTTTGTATGGAATGTAATAAAAGTAAACATACTAGCAAACATGCTAAAGAATCAAAGAAACGTATTATTCTTTTAGAAATTATATATATTGACATATGCGATCCATTTCCAATAGAGTGTTTTGGTTGTCAAAAAAACTTCATTACATTTATTAACGATTTCTCACATTATATGTCTCTTTATCTTTTATTTGAAAAATCAGAAGCATTAGATGCTTTTAAGGATTATCAAATAAAAGTAGAGATATAATTAAAAAAGAAAGTTAAAATTGTGAGACCAGATAAGGGTGATGAGTATTATGGTAGGTATGTTGGAGGAGAACGAAAGTTTTAGGCCATTTGCGATATTTCTTAAGGATGAATGCATTCAACATCAATTTTCAATACCAGGTGAACTGGATCAAAACAATGTTTCTGAAAAACGAAATCGCATGCTTATGGATATAGTTCGAAGCATGATGAGTAACTATTTATAACCGTTACATTTTTTGAGTGAAGTTGTAAAGGAAACCATGTATATATTAAAAAGAGTTCCAACAAAAGCAGTTCCATCCACTCCATTTGAGCTTCGGAAAGGATGGAAACTTTGAATGGAACATTATATATTTTGGGTTTGTCAAGTTAAAATTAGGATCTATAATTCACATGAGTAGAAGTTGCGTATGAAGACCACTAGTGGATACATTACTTGATATCCAGAAATATCTAAGTATTATATATTCTATTGTCCAATAGGAAACCAAGTATTGTATAATCAAGGAACGTCATATTTTTGGACTAAAACAAGCATCTCATCAATGGTACATTAAATTCAACAATGCATAACTTCATTTGGTTTTATATGTCGAGAATATTATTAACAAGTACAAACATCTTAAAATATGTGACAGTAAATATGCTTTTCTAATCCTATATGTAGATGATATTTTGCTTGCTTGTAATGACTTTGGGATATTACGAGATACAAAGATATTTTTTTCTTATAATTTGAAATGAAAGATGTGGATGATGCTAAATATGTCATTGGCATTGAAATTCATGGATACGGATCTCAGAGAGAACTTAGATTGTCTCAAAAAGCCTTATATTGAAAAATTATTAGAAAGATTTGGGATGAAATATTATTCTCCTACCTAGCACCTATGGTAAAAGGAGATAAAAAATTTTCATTCAAATATCTCCAAAATAATTTGGAGAAGGAACATACGAAGGATATCTGATATACATCTATCATTGAGAGTCTAAGGTATGCATAAACATGCACTAGACCAGATATATTTTTGCATTTAGAATGTTGGATATATATTAAAGTAATCCAGGCATGGATCATTGGATAGCGGCAAAAAAGATCTTGTGACACGTGCAAAGAACTAAGGATTTTATGCTAACTAACATTTAGATTAATAGAATCATTGGAAATTCAGAATTGAATTATGTAGGTATTAAGGAGGATAGAAAATCTACCTCTAGATACAATTTTTTTGATTGCTAGAGGTGTTATTTCATAGAGAAGTGTGAAGAAATCAATTATCATATCAAGTACCATGGAAGTTGAACTCGTGGTGCAGGGTGGTTCATTGGCCCGACCCAGACCCGACCCTAACCTGACCCGCAAAAGCTTGGGCCTAGCCCAAACCCGAAGTACAAATGGGTCAGGCTTGTGCCCTCATATTTCAAAAATATCATGCTCGGATCGGATCGAGCCCTCATACCTCAAAATATCATATTGGAACCAAATTAGGGGGACAATGATTTATAGTCACAATACATCCAATATTTCCTTCATCCATGAATAGTAACATTATATCATAACAATATATCCAATATTCATGTGTTATGTATGAATTATATCATAAAAATAAATTGGAATAAAAGTACAACTTCATGGAATCAAAATGGATGTCGGCTGAGCCCAGCCCGAACCTGAGCCCGATACTGCGAACCCTGGGTCAGTCTTGGGTCCTTGGTTTGCTAAAAAAGCGGACTTCGACCCGGCCCAAGGCCCACAAAAAATTGACGAGCTCAGGCCGGGTTGAGCCGGATCGAACCCAATGCTCCACCCTAGTGGCATGTCATGAGTATACTATATAAGCACCTTGGATAAAGAATTTCATTGCAGGTTAAGATAGTTGATTCGATCTCAAGACCATTAAAGATTCATTATGATAATTATGGAGCCGTATTTTTTACTTACAACAACAAATACAGACATGCTGGAATGAGAACTAACATTAAATATCTTGTTATTAAAGAGAAAGTTAGATATTATCTAGTATTGATTGAACATATAGATGCTAAGTACATGATTGTAGATCCTATGACAAAAAGATTATCGCTTAGTGTATTCATCAATCATGTAACTGAAATGAGTCTATCTAGTACCTTGTAGCAATATCGATACATCCATGTGTGTACACCTTAAGTTTTGGTATGACGATCTATTTGTTTGTTGTTTGATATATTTCGGTAACATGCATTTAATAAACAAACAAAAAGTAAGGACCCATGTTAATATTTATATTTACACGTGAAAATTCATTATTTTAAGTAATCAGTAAAGTAATGCTTGGAAGGATATATTTGCTTCAAATGTATCTACCATCAAGATTCATATTAATAGAACTTAACTTAACAAATAAAAAGTAACAAATCTGTTACATAAGTTAAGTGGGAGAATGTAAAAACTGACATCCATGATAGTTGTCACAATTATTTTTTATTTATTTTCGGCTCATGATTAATTATGAAAGGATGCATATTTTGGTTGGTTTCCTTAAGTGGTGATTACCTTAATGGAAAGGTAACCATAATGTGTATAAATATGATCGGGGTCTCATCTCCTTCAACTAATGAATGCAAGAGGATCCATCACTCAAGCATCTTGGACAAGGTAGAGAAGGAGAAGGAAATCGTATCTTCATCACTTCATATTTCATTACCCTTGCGATGGCTTCCTGTTAGTGCTTTATTTTTTGTTAAGGGCCTCCTAATGTGGTATGATGTGTTTGATTGAGTGGCATAGATGCATAGGTACAGAGAAATGCCATGGAAAAAGTTCGAATAGGATGTCTTAGAGAAGTCTTCCCCTCCAGCATGATGCTGGTATTTATAGGGTGTATATTTTGTATAGCCCCTCATACCTCCACTTGTAAGACTCGGTCCGCCCAATTGTCGGCGGTAATTTTAAGCGCAAGGTCACTCTTGATTCGTTGGAACAACATGCACTCATGTCATGAAAAAATTGTCGATTATATCATAGTTAGCCATACTAAAAAAAGATACTTAGCGCAACCGACCCTAGAGTGCTTGAGATATATAACTAATCAAGAAATCCATGAAGAAAATGATTTGGAACCATATCCAAATGTGTACATACATAGATCCGTTTGTACCGTTCACACACATATGCATATCTATGTGTATGCGCGGAGTGATTTCCCATGCAGGGCATCCATCAAGGATCACGTCGAGGTACGTCGCCGGCCACCTCTATCTTTAAGAGAGAACGAGAGAGAGGGGAAGGTCGAGAGAGAGGGGGGATATCGTTGGATGGGGGCTCCCGTTAGGCGAGCGAGTTCCGATGGATGACGTTCCCCTCCTCCTAGGAGGTTATTTATAGGGCGTATCTCGCCACGTCTGCCCCCTTCCCACGCCCTTGCGGTTAGGGTCTCCGGGAGATCCGGCCTTGTCTGAACCGACGACGGCGGTTGCGTGACCACGTCGGTCACAACGGCTATTCTACATCTCCCACTTGACCGAAGTGGTCAAAACATATATACTCCCACTATTCGTGTATATATACATGGAGATTTATTATGTGAGGATCATTATCTATGAAACCTCTTCCTTGACTCAAACATTTCCGACTCCCATTAAACCAACATGTTTAATGTATGTTCCTGCAGCTATTCCCTTGGTTAGGGAATCAACCAACATGTCGTTGGTAGGAATGTAGGTTACCGTGATTTCTTGCTTCGCCACTATATCTTGTATATAGTGATATTGGATCTCAATGTGTTTTCCTTTAGAACTATTTGCCCCACTGTTAATCAAGCTTATCACAGCTTGATTGCCACAATACACCTTTGACCAATTCAAGGCTTAGGTTCTCTAGAAAACGCCTAATCCACATAGCATGAGTGGTGGCCATGCTACATGCAATGTACTCAGCCTCATGTGTATGTCGAGATACACATCCTTGTTTCTTGCTATCCCAAGAAACGGTTGCACCACCAAACATGAACAGGTAACCCGATGTGGATTTTCTATCATCCACATCCCCTCCGAAATCGGCATCGGAGTATCCTACCACCTCAAGCGATTTTGCTTGATACACAAGTTTCATATGTATTGTCCCTTTCAGATATAGAAGAATCCTCTTTACAGCTTCCCAGTGTGCTGGACCAGGATTACATTGATATCTACTGACTAAGCTTACTAGATAGGCTAAGTCAGGTCGAGTACACATCATTGCATACATTAGACTCCCCACCGCTTATGCATATGGTACATCTAAAGGTGTTTGTCCCTTTAGGGGACACTGACTCTTATTGAGTCTCTTTTCCATCACAAGTGGTGTTGGAGATGGAATGTTATTCTGCATTCCAAATCTCGTTAATACAGTATGCAAATATCTTTCCTGACTAAGGCTCAATGTCCTTGAGTCTCTGTCTCTTGTTATTTGAATTCCAAGAACATAGGATGCTTCTCCCAAGTCCTTCATCTCAAATTCATTGCTCAATTTCTATTTGATTTCATTAAGCATTTATATGTCATTACCTGCAAGCAGAATGTCATCAACATATAATGACATGATTGCAAAACTGCTCCCACTCTTCATGACATACACAGTTATCCAATTTATTTGAAATAAACCCAAATTGGATAACTTTCTTATGAAATTTGAGATACCATTGCCGTGAAGACTGTTTTAAGCCATACAATGACTTTCTTAACTTGTAAATCTTTTTCTCCTGACCTTAATCTGAGAACCATTAGGTTGTCGCATATAAATTTGGAACAATTCCATCCATTTGGAACAATTCCAAATCCATATATGCGACTATGGCTAAGATCATCCGAATGGATGCAAACTTATCCAGTGGAGAGTATGTTTCCTGAAAATCTGTTCCAGCTTGTTGAGTATATCCCTTGGCAACTAATCTGGCTTTGTATTTGTCAACAGTACCGTCAACTCGGTACTTTTTCTTGAATACCCACTTACATTTTATGGATGGCCTACCTTCTGGTAAATCACATAATTCCTAAGCATCGTTTCGCTCGATTGAGTCCAACTCATCTCTCATGGCGGCCCATCATGATTCCGACTCAGACAAAGCCATAGCTTCATCAAAGGATATGAGATATGTACAATCCGCGACATCCTTATCCATGGTGTAGCACGACACCTCGCATCTATAGAAATGGTAATCTTCCATCCATGCGGGACATGTTCTAGGTATCTTGTTGCCGATTATACTCGTAGGTTGTGTGGGTCCACCCACTTCCTCTAAAGGACCATCATATTCCATGGGTTCATTCTCTACATTTGGATGATCGATATCATCCTCAAGTTCTTGTCTAATGCTCAAGTCATCTTCATTGTCCTGTAGGACAGTCAGAGGATCTGATTCCTCCACTTCATGCTCATTTTCTAGATGAATTTCAAGAAAAGTTACATCACGACTTTCGATTACACCTTTGGTTTCATAGAAGAACCTATATCCTTTAGAATGTTCACTATATCCAATAAACTTGCATTTTAATGTCCTTAAGTCTAGCTTGTCCCTAAGTTGACATGATACCAGAACATGTGCAACACATCCACATTTCCGGAGATGGCCCAACTCGGGCTTTCTACCATTCCATATTTCATATGGCATTGATTTGATGGACTTGGTGGGAATTTTGTTATGTATAAAGTTCGCAGTCAACACTGCCTCTCCCCAGAATTTCTTGGAGAGTCATGAGTGTGAAAGCATACACCTTACTGCATTCATCAAAGTTCGGTTCTTTCTTTCTGCTACACCATTCTGTTTTGGTGTATAGGGCATTGTAGTATGCCTATGAATGCATGTCTGAATACAGTAATCCTCAAACTCCTTTGAGGTATATTCCCCACCTCTATCTGTCCTAATAGTCTTGATTGGTTTTCTCAATCTTGTCTCCACTTCTGTCTTATATCTCTTAAATATTTCATGTGCTTCCGACTTTCTTCCTAAGAGATAGACATAGGAGAACTTCGAGTAGTCATCAATGAAGGTTATAAAGTATTCCTTATTTCAATGTGTGCTGACGCTCAGTGGTCCAAATATGTCTGAATGGATCAAACCTAGTAACTCTGTTGACCGAGTTCCGGTTGAGAAGGGTTTTCTCGTCATTTTACCGGTCAGACAGTGTTCGCAGGGCAATGTCCTTGCACCCGTGATCTTAGGCAATAAATCTGCCTTCATCATTAGATCCATTTTAGAATTTTCTGGATGACCCAGTTGCATGTGCAACAAGTCATAATCAGACAAACAACACAAGGAATAATCAGAAGCGGCATTCATTGATTCACTAGAATTTATTATAGGAAGACAGAATAGGTCATGCTCGGGCACAAACTTTCCCATCGCATAAACCTTCTTATTCTTGCCTACAGAGACACGCTTATTATAAAAGCGGACTTCAAAATCCTTCTTGAGTAGCACTGGGACAGATATCAGGTTCCGGCGTATCCTTGGGTTATACAGTACATCATTCAGTACCATAATGCTATCCCTCAGGTCAAGTATGTATGTCCCAATATCTTCCACGTCCAGATAGGTGTTGTTCTCAATGAAGATCCTCTGTTCGCCTTTGCTCAGTTCCTTGAAGTCCATCAGGCCCTCCTTCGTCTTGGCGATGTGTTTGTTTGCTTCAGAGTCGATCCACCATCCGTCACTGTCCATGACGACAGAGTTGCATTCTACAACAGATGCGAATTCCATCTTCTTCTTTTGTATTATTTTCAGGCAATTTAGAATGTCTTGCCTTCTTCTTGTTGGGGCAATTGACCTTGAAATGGACATATTTGCCACAACCATAGCAAGAGCTATGTGGGTATTTCCCACTCTTTCCCTTAAAATTCACCTTGGAGGGGTCAATCCTTTTCTTCGCGTGCACAACATTTGCTTCTTCTTCTTCCTCAACCTCAAAGATCTCAGTTTTCGATCTTTTTTTTGAGAGGTCTTGTTCAATCGCCAGCCGTGCAGGTAGGTCCGTCACACTTTTTATGTTGTCATTCATCCTCAAGGATGTGGCAACCATGTTGAATGACGGCGGGAGACTTCCTAAAATGGTTGCTATATGCATCCTTTCTGGAATTACGCATTCAGCTGCCGTAAGATCCTTGGCCATCACGATCATCTTGTTCACATGTTCGAGGACACTTTCATATTCCATCATTCTACACGAGTTGTACTTGTGTAGAAGAAACTGGACGCTCACAACGATCATCTTATTTACAGGTCTCGAAGACCCGAATCAGGTTCAACTCCATATGGGTCAGCATAAAACTTCTAGCCCTATTATCTGTTTTCTCCCACTGTTCGCGGGACCTAATTTTTTCCACGGTTGGATTCTCAGATAATGTAGGGTCGGGTTTGTCTATTATGGAGTGTATGCCATCGTGTAGCAGGCCAAAATAGATCTTCCTACTCCATAATTCATAATTAGTACCATTAAGATACTATATTTTTGCCACCTCAGTGTCAATAATCTTGCTTGTCATATTGGATCTGGTTGGACAAATATAAGATTTGTATGAGATTTGGACTATTTCGCAGGAATAAAAACTTAACAAAGCAGATAAATAATGAAAGTAATATAGACGTTTAAATAATTAAAAAAATACAATGAGATGTTTTTCAAGAATGTTAAAAAACGACTTCTTATCAAAACTATATGTTAAAAAAATTTATGTTGTGCCTTGCAAGTTAAACTTGAATTCTCACCCATCACATCACATCGTATATATAATGGTATTAATAAAGGTTAAAAACATGTTATATACTTTCAATATTTAAAAAAATGATCACTAGATATAACTTGAAGAAAAAGATTAACTCTAATGTATCACCATCATTAAGATTCTCGTATTTTTAATGCTGCATATAACGACAAAAAAAATACACCCATTGCCCCTTATACTAAATTATATTCTTCGGTGTCAATATAGATTTTTTTAATAAAACTATATTGACTTCAAACATCATCTAGGAGTCCATTAATAGCCTGGTAATACCATCGAAGTCTCTGTACTTTCTGTATGCTAATGATGTGGTTAACATATTATAATTACCATTTAAAGCCTTAGGATGATCATTGTTTTGACAACAGATATACGCCTAATGCACGTGAAGAAGCCAGGGAAATCCTAAATAATGGTCGTGCTAATCATATAGTAATAGGTCCGGTAAAAAAATTAGTAGGAACTCATTATAACAATTATAAATTTCCTATAATATATGTTACTAATTTACTATAGCCTGAATAGTAACACAGGTTATGACAAAGGCTAACGACAAAAAAAATCACGAGGGGGCTCTCACGTGTTTAAAGCTGCCAGAAAAAAAAAGGTGCTTCTGTTGTAAAAAAAGTGACAAGAAACGACACACAAAAAAAGGAGTTCACGTGATTAAGGCTTTAAGGCTGCCAATGTAAGAATTCCAACAAGTCTTCTTCTGAAAAAAAATATATATACCTCGAGAAAACTCTAGCACGGGTTTGATGTTGGGCGGCACCGACCAAGGTAGTTGACCTAGCAGTGTCGGCGTCGAAAGAGTCGGTGATCGGGGCCGGATTGCGAATGTGAGCTCTGATACCAGTCAAGGATCACTTCGAGGTACGTCGCCGGCCACCTCTATCTTTAAGAGAGTGAGAGAGAGGGGAAGGTCGAGAGGGGGGGGGGGGATATTGTTGGATGGGGAATCCCGTTAGGCGAGCGAGTTCCGATAGATGACGTTCCCCTCCTCCTAGGAGGTTATTTATAGGGTGTATGCCCTCGTCACATCCGCCCCCTTCCCACGCCCTTGCGGTTAGGGTCTCCGAGAGACTCGGTCTTGCCGCAACCGACGACGGCGATTGCGTGACCACGTCGGTCGCAGCGGCTATTCTACAATCCCCTCTCCCAAATGCCCATGTCAAAGCATCTGATTTTAGAATTTCTTTGTCAGGGCATCGATCAACGAACGGTTCATCGATCGGCAAATCATTTTCCGATCAATGCCCTCTGTCACATCACTTGACGAACCACTCGTCTATCAACAAATTGTTTACAATTTGGATTATATATATATTAAAGTTAATATATAATATTTTTTAAAAATAATATATAATATTATTGAGAAATGGCAATCAACAAACCATGGCCATTTCTCAATGATATTATATATCTTTATATATATTAATAGGGTTAAATGAGGCTACTCCCACCCCTATTTTTTCTCTATTTTTATATTTTTTTTGAAAAAAAATATGTATATTCATCACTATATCTCCCTAACATGCCATTCCAATTTCGTCAGAAACAGAGACCCCTATGCCCTCAATCTGAAGGAAGTCAATTTCAGCAATTCTGAGACCGTTAAAATTTAACAGTCTTGATGGAGGAGATAGAAATCTCGAATTAAGTTGAATTTTGAATGACACCATAGTGACATATTGTGATCTAAATTCCAATAGGTTTCATTTCAGAAAAATAAAAAAAAATATGGGAGAAAAGGGATGGGAGAATGTAAGTTGGGTACAACCAGGGAGCATACTCCCTCTTCCCATATTAATATATCTGTATATATAATAATATTATTTTTAATATATATATATATGAGGAAAAAGAAGATGTTTTGTGTAACAGTCAAGTTGGCTGTTACACAAGCAGTCCCTTCCTTTTATTTTTTCGAAAATAAAATCATGTATATTCATCAATATATCGCTCCTATATGTCATTCGAATTTCGTAAAAAATAGAGACTCGTATACCCTCCATCTAGAACAAGTAATTTTAACGGTATGAAATTTATTGTAATCGACTTGTTCTACACTTAGGGTATATGTATTTGAATATACATGATTTTATTTTTGAAAAAAATAAAAAAAAGGGAGAGAAATATCTTGTGTAACAACAGTCAAAACAACCTCCCCGCACTCTCTCTCTATATATATTTTTGATAGGTAAGTTTTCCATTTGTATTTCAGTAAACCAAAATCAAAAAGTTACAAGAGGGTATACCCCAGAAGGTGAAAAACAAAAAATATCAAAAAATTTATGTGATCCCGCCACTGCTACAGACAGGGAGAGGATCAGAAATTGTAGCAGCCCTTGCCTGGGATTGAAGTGAATTACACAAAAGGATCCATCTACTGGGAAAGGCCGATTACATTGCACGCCCAACACAACCGACGGACCTCACAGCTGAGATGATTGAATTGGCGAGGGCCTGAGGAGAAGAGTGGCAGACAGAGTTCCATCTGTTATTCCTTTCGTGCCATAGCTCCCAAACAGTGGCAGCCAACGCCATGCTTCCCTTCCTACGGATGCTGTTGGAGGGGTGAAGACAAATCCACACAGTAAGATTGTTGAGGCAGCAAGAGGGAGGCTGGGGGAGATCGAGACCTGCAATAACCAATCCCCAGGTGGCTCCCGCAAAGGTACATTGGAAGAAGATATGATCTTTGGACTCGGATTCAGCATGGCAGAGGTAGCAAACACCTGGAAGATTCATCCCGTGGCCAGAGAGTCTGTCCATAGTGGGCAACCTATTGAGAAGTGCCCGATACAACGTGTGTGCATGTTTAGGGACCGCTCCCAACCACCACACAACCCGTGCCCAAGGGACTAAGGGCCCCCGATGCCGAGTTCCCTCAATCGCTTGAGCTAATGAGAGCCGTTGAGGGAGATGAGTGTTGTGGGTGGGCAAGCAACCCCAATACGATTCCCGACCGCGAAGAAGCGCCTTCCAAATCATTGAGTCCCCAGCCCTGGGGATAGCCTCCCTGAAAGAGCAATTATGCAAGTATTTAGCCCTCATGTAGGAAGCCCATATGGAATTTTCGACATTGAGAAGCCTCCATGTCCACATCATCAAAGTAGCGGTACGCAACATGACCGCCGAACGGATCCCCAAACCACCTTCCGCTTTTGGAAGATAAATAGTTTCCCAGCAAATATGATGGGCGCCAAATCCCCATAGGAACTTGGCGCAGAGCTTGTCAACTCTTGTAGAAGCGCCACTACTAATAAGTAATGCCGTTGACCCAATAAAGAACGATCCAATTGATGACTGAGTTGATAAGTTGCGCCCTACCGGCCAAGGAAAGGGAGGCCGCCTTCCAACCCCCAATTGTTGCTTTAATTCTGTCTTCAAGATTCTTTGTAGATGAGCCCCGACCCAGAGATGATACAAGGGGGAGATCAAGGTAAGTGGTTGGGAAGGCCCCGCGGAGTACCCCCATTCTAAGGGTAGTCCCAAAGTCTTGGGGGGGCCCTTAGGTCTAAGAAGCCTGCTCTTGCGCGCATTCATTTGCAATCCAGAGATAGAGGCAAAATTTTCAAGGACACGGGTAACAGCGGTGAGTGAAGATGGAGAGGCCTTGCAGAAGAAAAGAAGATCATCCGCATAGATGATATGCGTGGGGGCCAATGTATGGCCACGGCCAAATGGTTTGATGAGGCCCTTAGACGCCGCCGAGTCCACCAATAGCGAGAGTGATTCCATGCCTACGATGAAGAGGAGTGGGCTTAGGGGATCCCCTTGCCGCAGCCCCCTCGTTCCACGAAAGAGACCAACCGAGGACCCGTCGAGAAGAATGGAGAAAGATGCCGTGGAAATGCAGTTTTTGATCCAGTTTACCCAAACGGGGTGGAATCCCATGAGCTGAAGACGATATTATGAAGGAGTGTTCCATGGAATCGAAGGCCTTAGTTAGGTCAACCTTCATGCAAGCTTTCTGAATATTCAATTTACGCTCAAACGCCCCCGCCAATTCCTGCGCCAGCCGAGTGCAGTCACCAATCGATCTTCCCTTGAGGAAGGCCGTTTGGTTATATGAAATGAGATGTGGAAGGACTTCCCCCAACCTCGTTGCGAGGAGCTTCGCAAAAACCTTGTAAATCACGTTGCAGCATGCTATGGGGCGGTAGTCCCCCAGCCCCGAAGGGGAGGAGACCTTGGGAACCAGGGTGAGAAAGGAATGATTTGCCGCCCTGACCATATTACCCCCAGAATGGAGGAAATTCATAGCATCACAAACATCAGCCTTAACCAAGTTCCAGTGCCGTTTAAGAAAGCCCGCATTGAACCCATCGGGGCCCGGTGCCTTGAAGGATGGGATGCTGCGGAGGGCACCCCAGACCTCATTCTCGCCCCATGGCCTAATGAGCCACTGATTAGCATCCTCCGTGAGCACCTTACGGGGAGCGGGAGGGGGGGGAGGCCTGGAGGGACGGGGGATGCATGGACCTAAAAGTTCCCCGAAAAAATGAACTGCCTCACTAGCAACCTCCCCACTCGTGTCCACCAAATTCCCATTTCTGTCCAGAAGAGGGGGGATAAAGTTCCTATTTGTCCTGCCAGTAGCCGCTGAATGAAAGAAATTAGTGTTTCGATCCCCATGCTGAAGCCAATCCACCCTACTCTTTTGCTTCCACGCGGATTCCAAGTCCGCATCGAGCTTCAACATGTACTCCTTAGCGTCATTATCAAGTTGCGCAAAATGTGGGTCCAGCGCATCCTCACCCAGGACAACATTGATCTTCTGAAGAACAGATTCCATGGCCTTTGCCTCGTTGAAGATGTGTGCATTCATTCCAGCCCATTTACGCAGGGCACCCTTTACATTCTTTAGCTTTTGGGTGAGACAAAAGAGCGGGTTACCACCCACAGTCATCGCCCAAGCCTCATTAACCGTCTCCAGATAGCCCTCTCTTGAGGCCCAGTAGTCAAAGTATCTGAAGGGAGGCCTTCTGTTAGGCCGCTGAGCAATATGAATGGCCAGAAGGAGATGATCACTTGATTTAAAAGGCGTGTAAATGAGCTTGGACTGAGGAAATTGTGTAAGCCAAGCATCATTCACAAGCGCCCTATCGAGCCTGGTAGCTGGCGCCCTATATATATAGATAGATAGTTCAAACATATTAAAATTGCACTGCATGTGTCTGAAGGGGGCTTTCAAACGCGGAAAGTCAGTAATTATGGTTTTCAGCCAAACAGTTTTCCTAAAACGTAACTTACTTTCTCAGTTTAATTACTTTTAATTACTAGACACGGTAACAACAGATCGTTATTTATTTTATTTTTTGGACTTAAAATTGCATTAATAGAAACGGTAAACCCTAGACGATGACAATTTCATAATGTTGCAACGCAAGTAATCAACATCTACTGAAAGTCACTTAAAATGCAAGCATTTGTCACATAATATGCCATTTTACAGTAGTCTTTTATCGTCTACAGATATATTTTTTAAATTGCGACAACAAAAATATTAAACATATATTAAATTAATTTGATATTAAACATATTTTATAATTAATTTTTTAAACACTTTATATTTCATGGTGAAGCAAATTGATGTACTGAGTGCATTATCGCTTCACATGTAAAAATTATAAATTGGTAAAAAAATTATCGAATTTAATATTCTTTTGATCCACAAATGGGTAGGCAGTTCATTTTAATGGGTAACGGTAGGGGTGGGCACTATATGGGTCCACCCATATAACACAACCACATCATTGAAATGGGTCAAAATGATTTGGGTATTTGATTTTTGGGTCGGTTGGACCCAACCATATTCCTTCATTAGGTATTGGGTCGGTTTGCAGGTCTAATATCTTCCACCCAACCCACCCAAATAACCCAAACTATTTTTTAGGTGACAAAAGGTTTACCCACCCAACTCAACCGATATATACTTACTATATAATATCAAGAATTCTGAACTCCTATATATTTCTAATGTACTACTCGGATTATCCAATCCAAGTTATCAACTTGTTAAAAATCTTGTCTCACTAAATATTATTTCAGTCGTTATTATGTATTGTACTCAATGTATTTTTTCTCTATCATTCTTAATATGATCATTACATACTATAAACATCTGAGAGCATACCTTATTACCACACAACTATGCTCCGATCATTATCCATTTCAGATGACATAAATTATTCTTGAAAATCCCATCATCTTAATCGAATAGGTCTATATCAACTTGAGCATATCGCAACCTTCTTCATCCATGTTGAACATATTCCTCCAATCTTCTTCTTTAGTGAATTTAGTACATGCTTTGACATCTTTTTCATACATCGCTCCATCATTTCGTTTTCACCCAACCCAATCGGCTCAAATTGGTCATCCAAACATCTCAACCCAATCTAATTTGGTTGGATGATGGATGTCATTTTTACAACTCAAATCGAATTCAACCAAAACCGAAAACTTACCCTCCCAAACTAGTCAAATACCCATCTCTAGGTAACGGTACATATGAAATCTCTTTCAAGAAAAAAATATCCCATAAATTCTACCATCCATCTATTTACATTTATAGGAATAGCATGTCATTAAGTTGAGCCAGTCATTTACAAAATCAATCAACATATTCTTATATTATTTGCCAATTTAAATAAATCGATCTAAATGTGGAAGTAAAAAATAAGAATGTGAACTAATTAGAGTACGTAACTCGATAATTAAGATGAGATTAATTATACATCAGATAACGCATCATAGATCGACCCGACCCATTATAAATGAGGTATGACGTCAAGTTTTTATTACACAGATTCGTTTGTTTGGTCATTTGATTCATTGATTTGAAAATTTTTAGATAATTTTATTACAAATCTAATTACTATTTTGTTGTAAGAGTATTCAATTAGAACATTATTAATGATTTGTACGACAAAGTAATTTTTTTTACTTTATCCAAGAACGTGTAGACTCAAGCATCCAATGCATTACCACAATATTTTATTCGTATATTGGCATATGCATCTCTATTCTTTCAAATAAATATAAATATATATACAGATATTTTATTTGTCAGCCATTTAGTATACTTACATTTAAGACAATCAATTTACATATCTCGCTTTTAGTATATGAAACCACATTTTTAATATTCATTCAAGTCCATGTTTATAACTATACTCCTATATTTTAGATACCAATAATGCAACAATTATGTCTATTTTTAACCTTTTGCATTCTTTCGAATCATCGGGGATAGTGGAAGCTTCCAATCAAATAAACAATATTCCGCATGGACTTTTTTTGGATGGGACACGAATAAGAACATAGTAGGTATCCGACCCAGCATTTGGGTACACGTGTTTGAGGGTCAAAATGCACGGGTCAAGCTATGTACCTACTTGACGGTATTTTGAAAACCGCAACACGCAACATGCCCATACATCAAAAAAGGTCTATATCATCCTTTGTGAAATTTATAGCAATGAAAGGCTATCTATTGACAACAATGGCATATATGTTCCTATACCACTAGCGATGGACATTTTTAACAACAATTAGTAACAAAGACAAGGTTTCCATCTTCCCCGAGCTATTGTCAAAAAACAAAAACTCAGCAAGTTCAGCCTCACAGCCTGCGGGAGAATTCTGTGAACTGAATGATCTGATAGCCACAAACTCTCGTCATCTTTCGCCGTCGCACGAAAATACATGAGAATTAGTTGACTTGACCACAGATATCAGAAACATTCTAAATTCAGCAGAGCCCTATAAATGTTCGCAACTGCGTGATCCTCCTCTGATTCAACAAGCAATACGACGAAAGATATTCCAAGCACCAAAGAAGCGCTAGTGTACACCCACGCTCAACCTCCATCCCTTCCGATCACACCTGCTCCTGTCCAGATTCAGCCACGCTGTGATGCGTGAACCAAGTATGGACAGCATAGCCATTCAATCAACAGGCACGCTGCAAAGACCAGAAACGAGATGCATCAATTATGTCTGTATATGTTCCCTTGAGGATTCACTAATGCAAGGTTGCAAAAGCCGGTAGTCGGTATTCGGTCGGTTGGGTCACTGATTAAGGATTAATCGATAGTCGGACGACTAATCAGATTTAGTCGGACTTTAATCGGCTTTGAATTTTATAATTATTTTAAATATATAACTTATTTTTATACATATGTTTGAATATATTTTGTATATTTTTATAATATCATACTAACATAAAAGAAGTAATTGAATTTAAATAAAACATTAAGCATATTATAATAAGTTTGCTTGTAAAAAAAAGTATAACATTAAAAAGATATGGTATCTTCAAGCAAAGATTGGTCGATTAGTGTACCTAGTCGGAATTAGTCGGTACTCGGTTGGCCACCCCACTGACTAGACTAGTCGGACCTACTAATCGGACCAGTCGGACGACTTTTACAACACTGCACTAATGTGCCACTTTTTAAAAAATGGAAAAAAATTTGACGACATCCTGATCATGGAAGGCCGTATCCCGATATATCGGCGATATATCGACGATATATCGATATCGACATGGGACCGATATCGAAATCGATATATCGATATATCTGATTTCAGGCATTTTCTTCAGAAAGATTCCTAGATATAGCGATATATCGGCGATATATCACCGATATATCGATATCGCCATGATATCGAAACGATATCGATATCGATATGTCCTTCCATGATCCTGATCATGTGTGTATACCTTACTGTGTGTGTTGGCATGTCTACATCTGTATTTGATGACATACATAACTTATACATAACTTATATGTCTACATCTGTATACCTTACTGTGTGTGTTGGCATGTCTACCTAAAAAATTGACGGCATACATATGTATGTGTATGTGTGTCTATACAAAGATATTTGTATACACAAGTATGTATCTACGAACAAGTTTAAACGCGTGTCAGCGTGTATGTGAATATATGTGTTTGTGTTAAGTATATGTAATACTGCTTGTTTATACATACATATACACACACGTCCAAGCCAAATTTATACATACACATAACTGCTTATAATACTTCGAACTGATACGTGTGTAAATGTACAGGTATACATGTAATGCTTATAAGTAAAAACTGATATGTGTATATGTACGTGCAATGTAACCGTGTAATTTTTGTGTGTGAATATGTCCATGGTATATAAAACTAACTTATATTTCACCTAAAAAGCTAAAATGGATTTAAAATATAAAAAAGAGAGCAAAAACTCAATTTTGCATCGTGATAACCTTGAGCGCCTGATAGATCAAGCCAGGCACTCACCAGTACGCGTCTGAGGCAAAATGCCACACTGGGACGAGGCAAGGTCCTGGGACCTTGCCTGAGTCGTCTCACATTGCCTGGGCAACCAGGCAAGTGCCCGGAGGGTCTTTATCAATACTGATCTCCATAATGAAATTCAATAAATAAAATGCTTGAATTGAAGTTCAGATATCAGGATATTGGAAATTAGTATATGCCTATATATTTGCGTGTTTAAACTCGATAAATGGAGTGTGGTGTGACAATTTAAGTAGAATTGTAACATCATGATAATTAGTATTATAACAAAATAATGGAATCAGCACACCTCAGGAACGATGCCCTGATAAGAAGGAAGAGGTATTGTGTATTGGTAAAATGGAGGGGGATGCCCTCCCGCCATTTTCCAGTATTTTTTATATTTTTTCAAAAATATCGCCATATATTTTCATCACTATATCCCTCTCATATGCCATTCCAATTTCATCAAAAACAGGGACTCCTGTGCCTTAATTTTAACGGTCTTAGATTTGTTGTAATCAACCTTTTCTAGATGGAGGGCGTATGAGTTTGTAATCAACCTTTTCTAGATGAATGGCATATTAGTGGGATATAATGATGAAAATACATGGTGGTATTTCAAAAAAATCGCCGAAATATGACGCGGGGGCAGCCAGTTGGCTGTCCCCAGGGGGCAACCACATTAGACTCATTGTATATTGCATAGATCGTGGCAGATTGACAAAGAACTGGATCTTTTGGAAGCAAAAAAAAAGCAGAGAACAAACCAGTTGACAAAGGAACGCTCTCAAACCAGGTGACAAGTGTTGAAGGGAATAAGCAAGATGAATTTCCATTAACCCTAGAGCTCTCTTATATAGGAGAAAAGCTCTATGGGTAATTACATAAAGAGGACAACAAATACTAAATGATAAAATTACTCTAACACGCCCCCTCAAGCTGGAGCATATATATCCAACATGCTCAGCTTGGAACAACAAAGATGGAAGGGACCCCTAGCAAGGGGCCTCGGTGAACATGTCTGCAACCTGCTCTCCTGATGATACATGAGAAGTTGAAATAAGTCCTTTTTGAATTAAGTCCCGTGTATAATGGCAATCCACTTCAATGTGCTTCGTCCTCTCAATGGAAGGCTGGATTATTGGCTATGAACAAGGCTGCTTGATTATCACATTTCAGATGCATGGAAGAGGAACATCAATAGTTAAATCAGTCAAAACGGATTTAACCCACATCATCTCAGCACTACTTTGGGCCATTGCCCTATATTCTGACTCTGCACTAGATCGAGCCACTACAGTTTGCTTCTTACTCTTCCAAGTCACTGGTGAGCTGCCAACAAATACAATAAAGCCTGAAGTTGACTTTCTATCATTAGGACACCCAGCATAGTCTGCATCAGCATAACCTGTGACGGATATCGAGGTATCTCTTCTAAACAGAAGATCAGTACCTGGAGACGACTTCAGATATCTCAAGATCATAAAAACAGCATTCATGTGAGCCTGCTGGGTTGCTCTATGAATTGGCTTACCCTATTAACCGTAAAGGCTATATCCGGTCGGGTAATAGTGACATACAAGAGCTTTCGCACTAGCTCTCTATATCGTCTCTTGTCTACCTCCTCAGAGTCATCATCATAAAGTTTGACATTAGAATCCATAGGAGTAGCAGCTGGTCTACATCATGCCATACCTGTCTCATATAAGAGATCCGTAACATACTTCCTTTGTGTCATTACCATACCTTGCTCGTTTCGTGCAACTCCAGCCCCAAAAAGTAGCGAAGTGTACCCAAATCCTTCATAACGAACTGCTCGCCAAGAAACTCCTTGGCTGCTTGAATGCCCTGCTCATTACTGCCTGTAATAACAATATCATCAACATACACTAAGATGATCACAGTACCTCGCTGGCCTCTCTTTACAAAGAGAGTATGATCTGCTGTAGATCCGATGAAGCCCCTTTTTTCAATCAATTCTGAGAGCTTCTGAAACCAGGCCCGTGGACTCTGCTTTAGGCCATAGATGGCCTTATGAAGACGGCATACCATACCCGACTCCCCCTCAGCAGCAAACCCTGGTGGCTGCTGCATATACACTTCTTCCTGCAGGTCACCATATAAAAAAGCATTCTTGACATCCAGCTGAAATAGGGCCAGTCACGGACAACAGCCACGGCAATGAGAATCCGTAGGGTAGAGTGTCGTGCGACTGGAGAAATGTCTCCCTGATAGTCCACCCCATATGTTTGGGTGAAACCCACGAGCAACCAACCTGTCTTTGTATCTATCAACCGTACCATCAGGTCGATGTTTAACTGTAAAAACCCATTTGCTACCCACTACTGACGCACCTGGTGGAAGTGGCAAACACTCCACGTACCACTTGACTGCAATGCCGTCATCTCCTCCTCCATAGCTAAACGCCACGGACCGCTCTGTAGGGCCTCCTGATATGACCGTGGGACTCCACAACCGATAACCCTAACAACAAACTGACGAAAGTCTGGAGATAAACGCTCCAAGAAGCCTGAGAGCAAAATCCATCCCATATTTGGGATTCAATGTCCGAGCACGCTTCTGCCTTCGATGGGCAATAGGAATGTCTAGATCATCAACTGGAGGAGTAGAATCATTTGTAACCTGTACATCCATCTGTACATGCAAATCACTCGTGCCATTAGTAGTTCTCAAATGTTCAGTACATACCTCGGGCGTGCTGGATGATGGAGGAGGCACATGAGCAGAGGGCCGACGCTGATAGACCTGAGGATAAAAAATTGTTGCTGGTGGTTGGCGGTGGTGGTGGTGTAGTAGGCATAATAGAACATGGAACAGATGGAGGAGGGAGGTACATAGATATTCATCTCCTTCCTCCGAGTAAGGTGAGTCTGTCACCTGTAGGAGAAAAATACATAATGGACTCAAAGAAGGTGACATCAGCACTTACATAGTACCGTTGTCTAACTGGGTCAAAACACCGATACCCTTTTTGGGTTTTGGAATACCCCACAAAAACGCATTTGATAGCTCTAGGGAGAAAGCTTGTCAAGAACAGGAGAGAAGCAATGAACAAATGCAACAGACCCAAAAACACGTGGTGTTAGGGAGAAAAGATCCTTCACGGGAAACGCAGTCAAGAACGGGATCTTCTCTCCTAACACTGACGAAGGCATACGGTTGACCAGATAACAAGCAGTTAGAACCGCATCCCCCCAATAGGAGTGAGGGGCACGACTCTGAATCAATAGGGTCCTGGTGACGTCCAACAAATGACGATGTTTTCTCTCAGCCACCCCATTCTGTTGGGAGGTGTACGCACATGACGTTTGATGCACAATCCATGAGACATAAGAAATTTTGAGAAGTGGGAACTACATAATTCAAGAGGCATTATCAGATCGTATGAACTTCACTCTAGCAGAAAAAATATTTTTTTATTTCAATAAGAAAAGACTGGATAACATGTGCAGCATCAAACTTATTTTTAAGTAGAAAAACCCAAGATAACCTAGAAAATTCATCAACTGTAACAAGATAAAACTTGTGTCCTTGAAGGTCAGGGACACGACTGGGACCCCAAATATCAAAATGTAGCAACTCAAACAAACCATGACGACTCGGACCTTTACGACTCTGAAACGAGGACCTGTGATGTTTGCCAAGTTGGCATGCCTCACACTGAAAAATAGTCCTTGGAGAAATCTGTGGAAGGATATGGACCATCTTTTGCAACGGAAGATGACCAAATCGGAGATGCCAAGTGTAAGGTGAGACGGATCCAGCCTTCATAGAAGAGACACCAACATAAGGAGACTGCACCAGTTTATAAAGACCCCCTTGCTCACGGCCAGTTCCAATCACTTGCCCGTTAATATATCCTGAAACACAAGAGTAGATGGGTTAAATATGGCACGACAATGTAAATCTTTTGTAATTTGACTAATTGACAGTAGATTCATGGAAAAATCCGGAGCATAAAGAACATTCTGAAGTCGTATCCCAGGGGTCAATTGCACCTCCCCCTGACCAGTAATGGGAGAGTGTGTCCCATCAGCTATCACCACGGAGCGTCCTGTCTGAGTTGCAGTAAACTCATCCAACTGCTTTTTGTCACCACATAAATGGTGAGATGCTCCTGAATCCATGATCCATTCCGATAA
Organism: Ottelia alismoides; assembly: GCA_037367405.1. Taxonomy (NCBI): domain Eukaryota; kingdom Viridiplantae; phylum Streptophyta; class Magnoliopsida; order Alismatales; family Hydrocharitaceae; genus Ottelia; species Ottelia alismoides. The sequence continues at coordinate 1,123,397 of JAZKJV010001215.1, read as the reverse complement.
GTTTGCACTGTAACTACTATTAAGTGCATGCGTTGTACCTGAAGAAGATGTTGAGCCGGCTATCTCTGAGGATTCTGAAGTACTAGCTGGTCCCTAGCCAGGCATGATCTCCCGAAGTCTCGCCACTAACTCCTCAAACCTCTGATCCGGGACAAGGGAAGGACCCCCTTCCTGCTGAGCCTGCTCCGCCACACGTGCCGTAATAGTAGGAAACCCATGCTTAGAATAGCATGTTTCCTCAGCGTGTCCAGTCCTGCGACAGTATGTGCACGACTGTCTAGGAGGTCTGTTACCTCCTCCTCGGCCACGACCACCTCTACCTCGAAAATGTGAATAGCCTCCTCTGCCGCGAGATGTTGCCATGGTTGATGGTGTCTGAACTCCACCATGAGATATGGAGAGTCTACTCAACCTGCGATAGGCCTCCTCCATAGGTGGTATGGTGGCATCTGTAAGGATCTGTGTTCTGGCGGCATCATACTCTGGATCAAGGGTTGCTAGAAACACTCCAGTCATCACCGAGTCCCTGTATGCCTTGAGTTGCTCCGGTGTGGCTGTCAATGGAATGTACCCATGTAGCTTCTCAAACATACCCCTCAGAGAGGTGTACAGGGTATGAAGAGGACGCCCGTTCTGCTTTGATGTAAATATGTCATGCTGAAGTTGTAAAATCTTGGACTCGTTCTTCGCTGGAGAATATGTGGCAGCGAGGATATCCCACATAGCCTTCGCAGTGGGTTGACTTAGGATGTCATTGGCTATCTCCATGGACACGGTGCCTGATAACCATACACGTGCATAGGCATCGTCCGCCTCCCAAGAGGCATTAACCCCAGTCTTCTCAACAGGTTCCTCTTGTGTGAGGATGTGCTTCTTGCCATTACATTGCATAAGACTCATGAACTGCATGGCCCACAGTTCATAGTTCGTGCCGTCCATTTTCACAACGGGTGCTGGACCTTTAAAGGCACCCAGAGACGGAAGATCAACATTATTGTCTGTCATGATGACAACAATATTTGAGACTGGGGTTACACAATTAGACAATAATGTCTACTTAAACATATAGAAAGACCACTTTGATCACAACACCTTTCATAACCAGAATGGAACCTCCGCTACGCGCTGCAGAAAAAAAACTTTACGCGCAGAGATGATGTGGATTTCACGGTGAAAGAGTCTCCACGTGCGCGGAGGGCAGGGTCTTCAGGTCGCGTGTATGCTGTAGGGCGCGCGTGGGCTTCAGGATCTCACGATCGAGACTTCACGCACAGGGCTCGCAGGAGCCTCACGCGCGCACAGGACACGATCGAGACTTCAGGACTTTAGGGTTTCGCGCAGGCACAGGGCGACTCACGACTTCTCGCACAGGACTTCAGGGTTTCGCAAGAGCCTCACGATCGTCTACGGGACGTCAGGGCTTCGCGCGCGGGGTCGATTGGGAGGCGCGCGCACAGGGCTTTTCGATTGAGAGGCACAGGGCTTCACGATTGAGAGGAGCACGCACAGGGCTTCACGATCGAGAACGCGCGCACAGGGCTTCACGATCGAGAAGGCACAGGGTTGATTGGGAGGCGCGCGAGCAGCGGTGCAGCCGCCCGTGCGGCGGCGTAGGGGGCGCCGATCAAGAGAGAAGGAGAGAGAGGCCGGCGGGTGGGGTGGGTTAGGGTTAGGGTTTCAAGAACTCCGGTCTAGGACCGTCGCTCTGATATCATGTTGAAGGGAATAAGCAAGATGAATTTCCATTAACCCTAGAGCTCTCTTATATAGGAGAAAAGCTCTATGGGTAATTTACATAAAGAGGACTGTTATAAAATAGAAAGCGGAAGCGGAATAACATAATAAAGAAGAATAATCACGAAGAACACAAGGATTTTTATGTGGAACCCTACTCCGTGAGGAGCGGGATGAAACCACAGGAGAAGCCCTCAACGGGGCGGATATTCTATTAGAATTTCTCATCTGTTACAGGAGGCCTGGGGCTCCTTATATAGCTTCCACAGGACCTCCAAGTCCCACCACTAGGCGGTATGGGACTAAACTCAGTGGTGGGGTAAATGGACCTCGGAGGAATCCATTTACCCACCTATTACATAAGTGACGCATGCTCCAAATACTTTAACACTCCCCCTCAAGCTGGAGCATGCAATGCTCAGCTTGGACAAACAGGAAAAAAAACTCAACTCACAATACATGACACTACAGACAATATCAACCCAACGCGCACAGCTGCTGCAGTCGAGGACGTTGCTTCTCATGGCGTGCATGTGAGGAGGACGAACGGGGCTGGAGTGTCTATCTGGCTCAGAGAATGGTACTCTACTGTGGAGTCCCTGTGATACCACATGAAAAACCCTTGCCCTTAATGGCATATGGAATAGTCCTCTGCTATGGAGTCCCTATGGCTCACATGAAAGCTCTGCCCGACCAACAAGAATGACAATGATTGGCATGCGTCATCGTCGAGTCTGAATCTGAAATTTGTAGAGTCTGAATATCTGACCGGTCTGCAACATCTGATATCTGAATCTTAGAACAAGACCTGTGACTCTACATATACTCCCCCTTTCTCCCATACTGGTCGGAATGACATTATATGACCACGTTGGGAGAAGATAAAATAATACATAAACATGGGGATGAATAAAACATCACTTAGCCGATAATGATTTTTTTCGGTTCTTTTTCTCAATTTTTTTTTACTATGCGTACGGCTTTTTCAAATGTACGCGCCTTTTCAAATTTTCTCCTTTTTTTGTGTTTTATTTTAAAACACTTCCTTTTTTTCTTTTGCGTACGACTTCTTTTTTTTTAATGTACGCGCCTTTTTTTTCATACAGACCCTCACCCTTTTTAAAAAAAAAAAATACAAGCCCAACGCTGCCCTTATGCATTTTTTTTTAAATTGGGCCATGCGCTATTTCCCAGCCCACTGTTGGGTATTACAATAACAGCCCTTTTTTTAATTTAACCTTGGCATCGAGCCCTAGGGTTCCCGTGGGAACCTTCTCTTCAAAAGCTGCCGCCTTCCTGGAAAGAGAGCCACGTCTGCTTGATGGAGCCCGCCGCCACATCGGGTGCGGGAGCTCGGAGGTCTGCGCCGGCTGGGGAGATGCGGCTGTGCAGGGTTGCCTGCGCCTTTGCGCGCAAGGAGGGGCATCGTCGAAGGCAGGGGGCTTGCCGCCTGGGAGAGATTCTCTAGAGGTCTGCGCCGCCCGCGCAAATGGGTTCACCTGCTGTGGAGATTCCGCCAGGAGATGCGCCGCCTGCGCGGGGCTTCTCCGCCCGTGGAAGGGTTGCGCCGAGCGGCAGCCAGAAGGCGCCGCCTACATCCGTGTCGCCTGAGAGGGCGATCTGGGTGAGGTTGCGCGAGAAGCGGGCTCCACACGTCGCCAGGAGGAACGGAGCTCTCGCGCGTCGCCTGAACTTTGAGCACCGGGAATCACTGGGCGCGGTTAGGGAGCACGCCTGCGGGAGAACTGGATCGCGCAGAGGGTTGCCGCCCGTGGACCTGGAGTTGCATCGATTTGGAGTCGCGCGGCCTGGATGTGGATGTTCGCACTGCCTATGCACGTTGACTGGATCTGGATGTTTGAGATCTCGCTCTGCCTGATGATCGCCATATGCCCCTGGAAGGTCTGAAGGAGCATGCCCAGCCAAAGGGTTTCACAAAACCCTAGAATTTCACGAACAACTTCCAGAGAAAAAATAATCTTCAAGGATCGAACATCTTAATACTCGAATATCGAATCATAAAACAAAGAACAAAAAATTCCTCGAGAATCGACCCGCTCTGATACCATGTTATAAAATAGAAAGCGGAAGCGGAATAACATAATAAAGAAGAATAATCACGAAGAACACAAGGATTTTTATGTGGAACCCTACTCCGTGAGGAGCGGGATGAAACCACAGGAGAAGCCCTCAACGGGGCGGATATTCTATTAGAATTTCTCATCTGTTACAGGAGGCCTGGGGCTCCTTATATAGCTTCCACAGGACCTCCAAGTCCCACCACTAGGCGGTATGGGACTAAACTCAGTGGTGGGGTAAATGGACCTTGGAGGGATCCATTTACCCTCCTATTACATAAGTGACGCATGCTCCAAATACTTTAACAAGGACAAACAAATACTAAATGATAAAATTACTCTAACAACAAGGAAATGCTGCATCCGACCAAATGGAGTAGCTCAATCATTCCAAGCATCATCTGCGGCGCCTTCTTTCCTCGATGGAATTGAAGAAAGCACGTATCTGTACTTATCCTCAATATGCATTGCTGCCGGACCATTAAGTGACAATTTAGACAGTGCAGCTCTTTCTTCCCTCATTGCAGCAGCATCTTCTTTCTCTTTTCTTCTTGCAGTCTGGCAGGTTCAAATTGGGAAAATGTAAGAACCATTTCTAGTTTTGCGACGGGTGATAATATTTTAACACAGATCATAGGGGTGGAATCGTGGAAACTCTGCTTGACTACTAGACCATCGGGTTATTTAATAGAATTGTGAAGTAAACATTTGTAACAGAAGAACTACATGGTGTGCCAAAAAGCAATTATCATGTTTTTATGTTACAACAAAAACGACTTCCATGTATACTTCCAAATCTTTGTTTGGGATCCAAAATGGATCTGCAGGTTTTAAAATTCCACTATAATTCACAATATATGGAAAACTGCTTAATTTGGAAAAAGAAATCCATCAGAAAACTTTATGAACTGAAAGTTTGCATCCTCAACACGATAGTGTGTGATACTATCGAGTGTTGAATGTGTTTTTTCTATGAGTTGCATGCGTACATGAGATACATGATAACAAGAAACGGCATGGTAGCCATGATAAAGAAGGTGTAACTGGCAGTTAGGACATACTTGGAAATGATCTGAAAATTGCAATATAGGATAGAAAAAATAGCTCTTTCTATGTAATTTTAGATTGTGTATAATAGAAAATTCTAACATGTGAATATTTAATTATTTAGCTTGTTTACATTTTAGGCCTTTAGCATCCAAGATCTAAACACGTTTTGGACATGCTGTCAAGAAACTCATCAAAGCAGAGAGCTTTGCCATTGGTTTTTAACCAAACCCTTGAAAACCCCATTGGCCATTAGGATATCCTTCTAACAGTCCACAACAAGTATAGAACCATAAACTATAACTTACCTTCCCAGTTGCAAACACGATGGCATTCCCAGATTCTGCATCTGCAATGGCCTTCCTTATTTGAGCCACAAGATACTGGAGAATATTCAAATCCAGAAATGAGAAAACAGCCATGTCTTTGTTCATAAACAAGATAATCAATATAATGAACATATATGATCATGGACATAGAAAGAATTACCGAGAAGATGATACCATATCACGATCTGTATGAAATGATGTAGCTAAACCAGAGCACCCTGCACGGCCTGTTCTTCCAGTCCTATGAACATAATCTTCCATCGCCTATCATTTACAAAAGCCATCAATAATGATACTAATAGTAACGATTATACACTTCGTAGTGGTGTTGGCAATATCAAGTTAAAGGAAACAGAACAAAACAATTAATCTCGAGAAACCTCAACTCAAAACAATTGGAAATGAGGGGTTAGATCATTTTTTATCCCACTTACCAAACGAGTTTTCATATTTTCAGACGGTGGGATTATTCTCCCAGCAAACCCTCTTGTGGAATATAATACCCAAATGATATTAAAGGCTTAGATTTTCTGATACAGAGCGAGGTCAGGGTTATGATTAACACAAACAAAAACAAAAATACATAAATGCCTCCCAAGGGTTGGCACCCGAACCTTTAATGCTCAAATCTTAACCCCACAAATCTAGATCATATATATCTTTCATTTTCAGATTTTCACGGCATCGCTCTAATAGGGCTCATAGTAGTGCCTTAGTGAACATGTTTGCCAGCTAATCTGCAAAAGAAACATCAGACTTCTGAATATGGCCTCTCTAGATGGGGTACCAAGTGAAGAGAAAGCCAACCTCCACGTGCTTGATGCGCTCGCGAAATATAGAATTGTTTGCTAAATACACAGCAGCACAAGAGTAGTATATGTATGATGATCTACAAAAAAAACATGGATTCATTGCATCTCTGTGGTGTCTTGGGTAATAGTAATGTAAACGCTTTTTGCACTAGATCAGTGGACTACCTCTAGGTTCATGATTCTCCATGTGACTGTTACCCCTTAGATATGCACATTATAAATGGTAGACTCCCAAACTGTCAAGCATCTAAATCGACATTGCAGTATGCAGTAATGACCAAAGATGAGACAACCGTAAAGAGGAAAGCACGGGATTACCTTGATGTACCTCATACCAACATGATGGCATCCCAATGAGCCCAAATTCTCCTACTCGTGAACTGATTAAGCTTTTCTGTTACCACCAAAGTATCTAATTTGGCTAGAGAAAGATAGAGAAGCTTCCCAACTAGTTTCTGATCATTCATCAACCAGCATGTCCTCATACAGTCGAGCCTTAAGATCCATAGGAATCTAAGCCAATTTAGCATCTAACATGTCAGCCTCTTGTACTTTCTCTCCAACTGAAAAAACCCTAGTCCAATGAAGTACTTTGAATCCCGCAGATCCTTGATCAAATGTGAAAATCTAACATATTATTCATTTACCTTGCTCATCAAAGCCTCTGAGAGCTACTGGAACCAAGCTTTTGGGATTGTCATAACCCTTTTCAGAAAAAAAACCTTCTGAAACTCCCTCTTAAGCTCGAAATCTGGAGGTTGCTGCATATACCACCTCACGTAGATTTCCTAAAGAAATGCATTCTTTACAGTTAATTAAGTTAAAAGACCAGTTACTGTGTGCATGCACAACGAAGAGACTCCTTCGAGCTGACATATGCGCTAATGTATGCCACATGAGAAAAAAGGTCAAAGAAATCCACAATATACATCTAGGTAAAACCTCCTACAACCAATCTGGTCTTTTGAGTAGCAATGCATTCATCTATGTTGTGCTTCACTGAGAAGACCGACTTGGATCCGACCAACCTGCAACCAGTGTTTCTTGTATTTAGTACTTCGTCGAAGGATCACTAAACAAACAACAAACAATATTCGGACAACTGATCGGAATTATTTGATTATTTATTTACTAATTATTTTTAAAGGCAAAAAGGTGGGGGGATACATACTATGGTGTCCGCCCCAGATCTATTAAATTAAAAGAGGAAAAGAAAAAAAATGCAGGGTTATCTTACATGGGCCATAACTCGAAGATAGTCTTGGCATGGATAATTGCATATTCAACATAAACCCAATCATTAGCAAAATCACACCATTACGTGCTAACTATATCCATATCGCCCAAATTTCCAACAACGAGAGAAAACGGTCATCGGGGAGCGTTGTCTAGCATTGTAGACCGAGTCCCGAAAAGCCTCGCAATTACTAGAGTTCACCCGGTCAAGCTCCAGCTCCTGCCATACAAATATGGTATTCTCGCATGAAAAGAATAAATAATCTATATTCTCCACCACTCCATCACAAAGCAGACATCTATCAGTTCCACCCACAAAAACATGTACAAGTAATCTCTGGTCATAATTCGCCCCCTTCGTATTAGGCACAATGATGCGATTGACAATTTTGACGGTGGAAAAATTATTTAATGGTGGAAAAATATTGAGTGGAAGAAGTTTGGAGGGAGAAGAGAAGACTCGCCGGATGCGAGGGATTTGAGAAGTGTGGAGATCGTGTGGAGGGAGAAGAGAGAAAGAGAGAGAGATAATGGGAGAAAACTCCAATTTTAATTTAACTTTAACCGACTAAAACAAAGGACAACCATCTCCTTTAAATACGAAGGATGAGATTACAAAAATAGAAACAAAATAAAATTTAGATTTGAACTTGTCCGCTTTAAATAGACACTAATTAATCGACGATCGCACACAATCTCCTTATTTAAATTGAAATCAAAATTTCAACTAACTCATTTAACTGGAAATAAAATTGACCCAATCCTAATACAATTAGACTATAATTAAAAGGATGGAAAATCTAATTGAACAAATTTGAACGTTTTAATTTTGCATTAATATTGAATTCTACGCTGCATCTCTGTCGCTTCGAAAAATTCGTCTCCTGGCCAATGGTTGATTTTCGGATGCATCGAGTGTTGGATTTGAACCAATGAATCGTTAATGCTTTGTTCACTTTCAATTTCCTTTTGTAATTCTCGTGGAAAGAGGGGCATCCATGTAAATCTTCTACCCCTTCAATAGAAAAATGCATCCCTCTTACTTTCCAACCAAGTTTGTCGTTTTGGTAAAAATGTTTGGGTGGAGCTTCCTTGCAATTCTTCCATAAGATATTCCATTCTCATATCTTATGGATCTCAACTGAGAGATCCCTCCAAGCTTTGTTAGGGTTTTTTGTTCTTCCCCCTTCTAACGATGGTGGCGGCAAAGTTTTCGGCTCTCATGGCGACAACAGTTTGATGAGAGGAGGTGGTAGCGTCGATTTGGAGGCATTCGTTGGCAGCGGCAACGACTACTGTGCATGTGACACGCGCGGTGGTGGTATCCTTGATCAGGGTGGCAGATCTCTCGTGCGCATAGATCTCGACGGTAGCGATAATGAGATGGGATGGGGTGGCTTCGATGGCAAGGATGTAGAGCATGGGGCATCAGTGGTGGTGACGATGTTGTCCTCGTGTGCAACACAGACAGTAGGGTTGGTGTCAATATGTGGGTGGGGGCAAGGTTGATGGAGATGGCGCAAAGGGTAGTGGGGTTGAAGTGGGGAGTGATCAGATGGTGTAGCAAGCATGGGGAGAAACTTTGAGGGAGGTGGCGAGGGCGGTTGCAGTGGGGTTGGAAAAGTGGGCTGCAAGGGTGTTGGCGAAGGTGTTGTTGGGAAAACCAAAGAGGGTGACAGTGTCGATTCCAACGGAGGTGGCTAATCAAAAATATGCTGGACAATAGGCCTAGAGGGCTCTTTTTCATCTTCTTATTCCATTTCTTTTCCATTGTGACCTTCAAACTTGCTTTAGACTCCTAGTCTAAGAGAATATTAGATAGTTCTTCTCTAACCCCATCACGACATGCACGATCCTTCGAATGTATCTTTTTTTATTGATCGCTCCATGAATACCTTGACGGATCGTCGGATCGTGGGGAGGATATGTATGTTATGCCATGATACCAATTGATGCAGATCGAAAAATTTTAATGGTGAAAAAAATTGTTTGACGATGGAAAAATATTCGGTGGAAGAAATTTGGAAGGAGGAGAAGAGAAGACTCGTCGGATGCGGGGAATTTGAGAAGAAACACGGAGATCGCGTAGAGGGATAAGAGCGAATGAGAGAGATATATGAGATAATTCTCAAATTTTAATTGACTCTAAAATGATTCAAACAATAGACTATCATTCCTTTTATATAAGAGGGGAGAGATTAGAAAAATAGAAAGCGAATGAAATTCAATTCCTAACATACCCTATTTGGACTTTAATTAAATCTAGCAATTTTATTGAGATCACAATCGATCTTATTATTTAAATAAAATTACAACGGATGAATGGAAATAAATCTAACCCTAATTAGACTCTAATTAACTGATGGAAAATTGAGCCAGAATTCTCTGTTTCACGTCGCATCACATAGGAAAACAATGATGTGAGTTGGCAATTTAAACTCCCAGATAAGATTGCAATCAAGGATAAGTGTTTCGACAATTAGGGTTGGTTGTATATTCACCACATTGTAAGTGTGTCTAAAAGAAAAACCCACGTCTCTGCAAATCTAATAGTCTCTTCCCACCACCGGACCGTCGAAATGACTAATAGAACCAATGAGCTCCAAAAGAACCTCCATCCATTGACCAGAGAAATGAAAAAGAAAAGAAGGCATCCACAAACCATTATCCCAACAATCTGCTACCAAAGCCTTACAGTCAACAACCAAAGCAAAAATATGCGGAAGCAGGATGCAAGCGAATCATTGTCGTTCCAATTGTCCATACAGAACACAAAAGAGCATCCATATTCAAGAATCGGACAGAATAATTCCATGACATGTTGCATCAAGGAGCATGTGCCATTCTTGAAAGTTGAAGTGGACATTATTCACGTGGGATGTGTCAGATAATTCTGAGAATGGATGCCATATATTCCTTATATAAGTTCGCAATATAATTCCTCACCTCTGCCTCAATACCTCGTAATTCATTGTAATATGTTGGAAGAAAATAAGTTGGTATTCATAGAGCCCTAGGGTAAATTACATAATAAGGACCGAGAAATAAAAAAACTAGGAAAATAGTAACATAATGTAAAACTTTCAACACTCCCCTTCAAGCTGGAGCATAGATGTCTATCATGCTCAGCTTGAAATAACATCTCTGAAAGGGTCCTCGGGCAAAAGCCTTGGTAGATACGTTTGCAATATGGTCTCCTAAACTAACATGAGAAGTGGTGATGAACCCTTTTTGAATCATATCACAGGTGCAATGGCAATCTACTTCAATATGATTAGTCATCTCGTGAAAAGCTGGATTATTTCCAATGAAGAGAGCTGCGTAATTATCACAGAACAACTACATGGGAAGAGTTACATCGACGTCCAGATTAGAAAGAACAGACTCGACCCATATCATTTTAATACTACCACGCAGTGGTTCTATATTCTGACTCAACACTAGATCCTGCTACCACTGTATGCTTCTTACTTTTCCATGATATTAGAGATATTCCAACAAACACAACAAATCTTAAGGAAGATTTCTTTTCCTTGTGGCACCAACATAATATACATCTGCACAAGCTGTGGGCTTTAAATGTTGGATTTCAATTTCGTTTCGGTAAGCTTGAAATTCGGTGGAATTTCGATGAAATGGCTGGAAATTGGGAAAATTACCTGAAAACTCGTTTTTTTCTAAAATTAAGTTTTTTTAATATTCTTTAACTCAATAAATGAGATGGAAACACATTTTTTTGCTAATAATAAGATATTAACATTATATGTTGCATTAAAGTTCCATCGCATCGCTCCAATAGTAAAAAAATAGTATGCTCTAGAATCAAAACTAGAGGATATCATTTCCACCTCTTAAACATGAAGATAAGAGTGACACATGCAACAACAATGGGAAAAAATAAGCCAACAAAAATACTAGCAAAATCATATCTTATGTGAGAAATTAACAATCGAAATGATAGCTTAGAACTTGTATCTAATTAAAATACTTTCAACTTAGAAAAATATTTAATTTTAGAAATTAAATCAGACACATACATACACAAACACAATTCTTTTTAACATTTATATCTCATAGATGCATTGTATAGCTTGTGATAGTAAAATATAGGCTATAAAAGGCACAAACAAATCAATTAACACCAAGAAACTATATAGCATTTACAAGCACAATCTATATCCAACCTGACAGTAGGAAAATACTTACAATCACAAGACTTGGAAGGTTATTAACAACCTAGCACTCGCACATATTCTTTGCTGTAGATAGAAGCCGTAAAAAGCAACGTTTAAATTTTGGATTCGATTTTCATTTTGCCAAGTTCGAAAAAAAATCCAGATTTTGGTGAAATCATCGAAAATCTTATAAATGACTTTAAACTTGACTTTTTTTTCAAAAAAAAACTAAGGTTTTTTACAAATCTTTGGTCAATAAATAAAATAGAAATGCACATATATTTGTAAAATGGAATTATAAATATAAGTTTTCAAGTAGTATTATCGTCATAATCATTACACATATCGATATGCAAAGCAATGTGTTACCTAAAGTTCGAATATAATAATCACCTCGTCAATAAAAATGAGGTGACACAACGTAACTACTAATCAAAACATATATATCAAAATAAAGAAAAATAAAGCTCTTCAATTAAAACTTGAATTTAACTCTTGAATCTTGTGTCTAACTGATTTAGTTTGTCTAACTGATTTAGTTTGGATTTAGATCTAAAATTTAGATACTAATTAAAGAAAATTCTTCAAACAATGTAAAACACTCTAATAAATCAACACATCGGCGAATAAGTGAAAATTCATTAATAAATGCAAATACCAATGAAAGTGAAAGGTAGAATCCCTTATTTTGTTGTTTCGCTGAAACGACATGCAATTTCGATGAAGTTTCGTTGAAATTTTGTTGAAATGTTGGAAAATGAAATAAGGTAGCATTTCGATTTTGATGACCTAGAGAAATGGAAATTCCAGATAAATTCAATGGAATTTCGTTGAAATTTGAGGCCATGACAGATAGTGGTGTCACCTCTACTAAATAATAGACATGTCTGGCATACTGAGATTAGAAGACTATCTAACATTCTCAAGGATTGGGAGGATATGCAACGACAGTGGAAGGAAGAGACCATTAAACTTATTGCCCAGATAAGGGCCATGGCAACGCCGACTGTCCCCAATGTCACTGTCAAAGAGAGTCTTGTTAGTGCAGCACCCAAAGAAGGTGAATATGAAAGTTACAATGGAGGAAAAGAAGAAGAAAACCCCTCTCCAGTTGCTTCCCAGAAGGTTTTAACACCGCTACCACCATCATTTTTTCTATCTGTGCCAACCTCGCACCAGCATCGCACCCGTCCATACCAAACTCGTCATCATGCCTGGCACTTCCATTGTTATTGCCACCTCTTCCGCAGCCCTCTTCCCAACCTTGCTACCCCACCTATAACCACCCCACATGATCCTACCTCCCATGCAGCCCCTAACCTCACTGCTACCCCCAACTCATCTCCTCCACCTACCCCACAACCCCTCCACTCCAGTCGCAGAATCCCCTAACCCCCATCACCACAACCAGTCAAGACCAAAAACAACCCAGCTTCTCCGTGTCACGTGTACTAGGGAACGTAATGGCATCCGACACCGTCGTGAGACGATACTGAACATCACAAGTCGTGCCTGACTCTACACAACCCCATGCATCGACGAAGTTCAGGGCAGAGTGATTGGTTGTGGTTCTGAGGAGGATGGTCCTTATCGTCCGGTCTGAACCTTCTACGCTATCGTCTCCTCTCACTCAAGTGGACCAATCTCTCCTTTTACTTGGCATCTAAACTTTGGCCACCTCCCTCTTCATAAGATGCATCATATCTTGCCTCAGATTTCATCAAGTTCTTTCTTTAGTGTGAAGCATATTAATTGGAAAATCACTATAGATCTAGCTTCCCTAGTCATCAGTCTCGAAGTAGTAGCTCCCCTTTTGAGTTATTTCATGTTGACATTTGGGGTCCGAGTCATGTTCCTGATCACCAGGGGCACATATTTTATCTTGTTGCCATTGATGATTTTTCTCGATTGTCAAGGGAGTTTTTGTTGAAGAATAAATCTGAAGCAGGGGATGTGATCAAAAATCTTATAAATGAAGTGCAGAATGTTTTTTACTCTACTATGAAATATGTGCGTACGGATAATGCTTTGGAATTTTGCACCCGTTCTCTTTCACAATTCTTCTCATCTAGGGGCATTATCCATCAAACCACATGTGCTTACACGTCTCAACAGAATGACGTTGCTGAGAGAAAGCATCGTCATCTTCTTGATATCACTCGAACTCTACTTATCAAGAGTTGTTACCCCATTTCTTTTTGGGGAGATGCAATCCTTACAGCATGTTATCTTGTGAATCGTATGGCATCTTCAGTATTAGGTGAAAAAAATCCTCTTTCTGTTGTCTTTCCTTATAAGGAATTATTCTCACTTACTCCTCGTGTCTTTGGTGTTATTGCCTTCGTTCACCAGTTGTCTTCAGGACTTGACAAGCTCTCACCTAGGGCTGTCAAATGTGTTTTTGTCGGTTACTCTCGGACTCAGAAGGGTTACCGATGCTATGACCCTGTAAACAGGAAATATTTTGTCAGTGTTGATGTCACATTTTTTAATCTGTCATGTATTTCTCCCCTGCAGGTGACAGGTTGGCCTCGTCCACATCTGATGAAGAGATCTATGTCCCTCCTCCTCCATGTCCATCATCTCCTATTCTTGTTCCCGTTATCACCATCACCATCACCACCACCACCTCCTCCACAACCTCCTCTATCACCCTTACCAAAACTTTATACATGTCGGTCTGTTCCTGCTCATGGTGCTCGTCAATAATCCAGCACGCCCCAGGTTCGTCCAGATATTATTACTAATGATGGATCTGATAATGTGCAAGTGCAGGGATCATCGTTATAGAAGAATAGTATACCGACAAGTATTGTTTGTAATGATCTGGATGTCCCTATTGCCATACGGAAGCAGAAACGTACATGTGTGTCATATCCACTTGCCTCACAGGTTTCCTTCCATCGTCTCACAGGGGCTTTCAGAGGTTTGTTGTGGCTTTATCAGCCGTGGAGATACCACAGACTCATCAGGATGCCTTGAAGATTGGTTGCTAGCGTTCTGTCATGGAGGAGGAAATGGCTGCTCTATAGTCGCGAGGTACATGGAGCTTGGTTCTCGCTCCCCCAGGAGCATCTGTTGTCAGATGTAAATGGGTGTTCACTGTCAAATATCATGCAGATGGTAGCCTTGACCGTTACAAAGCAAAGCTAGTGGCGCAAGGGTCCACTCAAACACACATCGTGGATTATATAGACACCTTCTCTCCAGTTGCACGCCATTCGATTCTACATATCCTTCTGTCAGTTGTTGTAATACGTGATTGGTCCTTGTTTCAGCTTGATGTTAAGAATGCCTTCTTATATGGCGATCTGCAGGAAGAAGTCTACATGCAATAGCCTCCGGGGTTTGTTGTTGAGGGGGAGGGGAGAGTCACATGGTGTGTAGACTTCACAAGGCGATATATGGTCTTAAACAAAGCCCACGGGCGTGGTTTCAGAAGCTTTCCCATCTAATTGAAAAGAAAGGGTTCAAAAGATCAAATGCAGATCATTCTTTGTTCGTCCAGAAGACTTATAGAGGTACGGTTGTCATCATGGTGTATGTTGATATACTGGTTACAGGAGATGATATACAGGAGATAATGATGGCAAAAGCATTTTTGGGCCATCAGTTTGACACTCTACGATATTTTCTGAGGTTGGAGTTTGCCAGGAATGCGCGGGGTCTTGTGATGACCCAAAGGAATACATATATGTTTGTTGAAACGATCATGATTGGGTGTCGACCCTCAACTACTCCTATGGACCCCAGCATGAAGTTATATGATAATGATACAGATGAGGTTGACATGAGAAGATATAGAGAAATGGTGGGTACGCTTTTCTATATTACTATCACTAGATCTGATATCGCTTTTGCAGTGACTCAGGTGAGTCAGATCATGGATGTGAACCCCCGAGGATCCGGGTACCTGTTTACGCTACCTTCGCAGCTTTCCATTCACTAGAGATCGCATAATTTATAGAAAAATAGGGGGAAAATTTCTTTTTTCGTTGCAATCATTGGCATCTGACATTCACATTTATATTCATAACCACAAGTTAATAAAGACAATTGGTACCAAAATCTTATTTCATTAATTTCCATATGATTTTACAACATGTACAATGTCTGTCTGTACATACATCCCAAAAATTTGATTGAAGAGAAGAAGCATTTCCAATATCAATTGAACTAAAAACTGTAACAAAAACCACGTACCGTCTAGTATAGACCTTGTCTCCTGGAACCATTTATAGCTACTAAACAGCAGACTGTTTGCCTGCCAAACATGTTAGGAAAGAAGAGGCGTCAGCGGACGTTGGTACCTCCCAAAAACTTATAAACATAAAAAAGGATTTAATAAGTTCAAAAGTAACAAGTAGAAAGGTGGAACAACTCACAACAACAACAACAACAACAACAAAGCCTTTTCCCACAATTAAGTAGGGTCGGCTACATGGATTCTTCGCCTCCATTCAGATCTATCTTGGGTCAATCTCGGACTTATATCTAGCAAACTAAGATCCCTTCGTATAGTCTCTTTCCAACACTTCTTGGGCCGTCCTCGCCCTCTCTTAGCTGGCTCAACATCCCAACACTCGCATCTCCTAACCGGTGCATCAGTTGACCTTCTTTGCAAATGACCAAACCACCTTAAGCGGTTTTCTCGCATCTTATCCTCGATCGGAGCTACACCAACTTTCTTTCTGATTGCATCATTCCGAATCCGATCTTTACGTGTATGTCCACACATCCATCTTAGCATTTTCATTTCTGCTACAGCCATTCTCTGCACATGTCTATGGTTCACAGGCCAACATTCAGAACCATAAAGCATAGCAGGTCTCACGGCTGCTTTGTAAAACTTTCCTTTAATTTTTAAAGGCATTTTCTTATCACAGAGAACAGCGGAGGCTCCTCTCCACTTTAGCCAGCCTGCATTTATTCTATTAGTAACATCTCCATCAATTTCTCCATCATGTTGCAAAATAGATCCCAGATATCTAAAAGAATCTCTCTTCTGGATGTTATCGTCACCAATCTTCACCTCGATTCCTTCACCATTGCTTCCATCAAAGGTGCATTCCATATATTCCGTCTTAGCCCTACTTATACGAAAACCTTTAGTCTCCAATGCATGTCTCCAAACCTCAAGCTTCTCATTTACTCCATCTATAGTCTCGTCAATCAACACAATATCATCAGCAAATAACATACACCAAGGTAACTCATCCTGAATGTGACTTGTCAACTCGTCCATAATCGAAGTAAAAAGAAATGGACTCAAAGCTGAACCTTGATGTAAACCAATGTTGATATCAAAATAGTCAGTCTTCCCCGTCGGGGTCCTTACACAAGATAAAGCCCTATCATACATATCCTTTATGAGATTAATGTATAGGACAGGTACTTGTCTCTTCTCCAAAACTCTCCACAGTATCTCTCGTGGGACGGAATCATAAGCCTTCTCCAAATCAATAAAGATCATATGGAGATTCTTCCTTTTAGCTCTATAAATCTCCATTGTTCTCCTCAGCAAATGGATGGCTTCAATAGTTGAGCGACCTGGCATGAATCCGAATTGATTTAATTTTATTTCTACTTGCAAATGTAAAAGGTTTCCAAATTTCTAGTAAGCACCTCTCATGATTAGCCATTATCCCAACATTTCCCACCTACGCATATTTATATTGTAACTAATTGATCATAAGTAAGTATATTTATTCTCATATTACTTAGAGATCATATTTGTGAGTTTTGATGATGGGAAAGATGAGATAAGAAGATATAATGATTTATTAAATTCTTAAGTCTAGTGGATAGTCCGTGGTCTTAGTTTATGTCCTCACACTATGACTCTAAGACTTGGGGAATGTATTAGGGTTGGGTGCCTCCGTAGGCATGCGGTGTAGTATAATGCATCCTAACTAAGTTCTCAACACGTCCACTAGCTTAATGAGATTTCGAATCAGATTATAATCTTTTCCATTTACTCAACTTTAATTGTAATTCCTTAAAACCTCAAGTGCAACTGTCTTAGATGTAACTCTAGATGATGTAGATATAGAGATGGATGGTCTGGATTAGAATCAATCACTTCAAACCTCAGTACAACAGTCTCAAATGTAACTTTAGATGATGTAGATATAGATATGGATGATCTGGATTTAAAATCGCCAAGTCTGTTGGCGAAAGAAAAACTCAAGCGGTGAAGAAGCCAACAAAAAGGCTCTTCCGTCTCGCCCTCTAATTGAAAGCGCGGTCCAATAGAGGGATAGGTCTACTCCCAAACTACGCCACTGAGACGGGTGAAAGAGACTTCCCGGAAAAGTCACTTTAGAAAACATCCCGACTAGTACGGGCAACCGAGCTCGTACGTAAAACTGAAAACCAAGGATCCCCCGCCTAGGTATCCTAAACAGAGGGTCAGCGTAACTGGTCTAAAGTCGGGATCCCAACGAGGCGTAAAAACACTGCGAGCTCGCGTAAAAACCGAAAAGGGACTGGGATCCTAGACCCGCGCACTTGACGGCCGCTGCCCAAACTGGGCTTCCTTTCTTCCGCCCAGTTGAGGGTCATGGATATATTTCCTCAAGTTGGATACGTGGAAGACATCATGGATAGCTGAAAGATGTGGAGGAAGGGCAATCCGATAGGCCACCTTCCCCACTCTAGCCATAATCTCGAACGGTCCAACATATCGCGACGCCAACTTGCCACGAATACCAAATCTTTGCACTCCCTTCATGAAAGATACACGGAGGAATATCCAATCTCCAACCTATAATTGATAGGAATGTCATTAATATGAGATTAAGTTAATTTTGTAATAAAGGAAAGAGAAGAAGATTGGATACCTAAAATTCCAAATCTCTTCTCCGACTGTCTGCATAGCTTTTCTGGCGGCTCTGTGCCGTCAGACGCCTCTGTCTCACAAGATCAACAGCTCTCGCAGTCTCCTACAGGAGACCTACGGAGTAAAGAGCATGATCAACTACCTCACGCCAACTGAAAGGTGTGAGGCATCTCCGCCCGTATAAGGCTTCGAATGGTGCCATGTCAATACTGGAGCGACAACTGTTGTTGTACGTGAATTCCACTAACGACAGATGGTCCTTCCAGGACCCTTTCCACTCTAAAGAGCATGCGCGAAGTAAATTCTCGAGTGTCTGTATGGTGCGCTCACTCTGCCCATCTGTCTGCGGATGATATGCAGAACTTATCTTCAGTTCTGTCTGTAGTGCTGACATAACCTGATGCCGATAGTGCGATGTAAATCTCGAATCCCTGTCAGACATCACCTCTCGTGGTATACCATGAAGTCTAATGATATTCTGCACATAAATCTTGGCCAATCTGGATGGAGTGTAAGTCGTGTTGACATGTATGAAATGGGCTGACTTGGTCAACCTATCAACAACGACCAAAATGGAATCATGGCCACCTGGCGTTTTCGGCAAACCTGTGATAAAATCCATAAAAATGCTATCCCACTTCCACTCAGGAATGGGGAGAGACTGCAGTAATCCCTGTGGTCTCTTGTGCTCGACCTTGACCATCTGACAGGTCATGCATCTGCTGATATGTAGCGCCACATCGCGCTTCATTCCATCCCACCAGAAATGTCGACGCAAATCACGGTACATCTTCGTGCTACCTGGATGGATAGATAACCGTGAACTGTGTGCCTCATCAAGAATATCTCTGTGTAACTGCTCGTCGTTGGGCACAACAACTCGGCCTGCCTTTCATAAAATGGACTCTGCCACAATAAAATCATCAACCTCGTCCTTGACAGCGCGCATGTATCTATCTCGAATCCAAAGATATGTCTTCTGGCCTTCGACAATGCGATCCCACAAACTGATGAATCGTGAAGGCACGGCAGTAGAAATGGATGCGCTCTCCTGAGGATGCCAATCAGTCAAATATACGAGTATATCCCACGCCAGTTCGCTGTACCCTCAGCATGTGCTCTCCTGCAAAGTACATCAGCTACCACGTTTCCCTTACCGGATGGTAAGAGATCGTGCAATCATAATCCTTCAGTAGCTCGAGCCATCTGCGCTGCCTCATGTTCAGCTCCTTCTGATCAAAGATGTACTTCAGGCTCTTATGATCAGTGAAAATCTCGAAATTTACCCCATAAAGATAGTGACGCCAGATCTTCAAAGCGAAGACTACTGCCACCAATTCCAAATCGTGTGTGGGGTAGTTCCGCTCATGCGGCCTCAACTGTCGTGATACATAAGCAATCACCTGTCCTCTCTGCATCAACACTGCTCCTAGACCTTCTCCAGATGCATCTGTATAGACTGCATAGTCCTGAGTACATGAAGGAAGAGCAAGAATAGGTGTTGTGGTCAATCTCTCCTTCAGTGTCTGGAAGGCCTGCTCACATGAATCGTCCTAAATAAATGGAACTCCCTTCTACGTCAGTCCTGTCAGAGGGCGAACAATGCCTGAAAATCCGCTGACAAAGCGTCTGTAATAGCCCACTAATCCAAGGAAACTCCAAATCTGAGTAACTCTCTTAGGCTGCTCCCAATACATAACTGCCTCAATCTTCGCAGGATCAACTGCGATGCCTGCTCCAGAAATGACATGCCCTAAAAATGAAACCTGAGATAGCCAGAACTCGTATTTGCTCAACTCGGCATAGAGCTTGTGCTCCCGTAACGTATCTAAGACGATCCGCAGATTATTAGCATGATCCCTTTCATTCCGTGAATAGATGAGCACATCATCGATGAACACCACTACAAATTTGTCCAAGTATGGACGGAAAATCCTGTTCATCATATCCATGAAAGCCGCAGGTGCATTGGTGAGCCCAAACGGCATCACCACAAACTCATAGTGTCCATAACGAGTCCTGAAGGCAGTCTTCGGAATATCAGACTCTCGAATCCTCAGCTGATAGTAGCCTGAGCGAAGATCGATCATCGAGAAAACTGAAGATCCCTGGAGTTGATCAAACAAATCATCGATGCGTGGCAAAGGATAACGGTTCTTCACCGTTCTCTTGTTCAGCTGCCGGTAATCAATGCACAACCTCATGGATCCGTCCTTCTTCTTGACAAATAGAACCGGAGCACCCCAAGGTGAAGTGCTCGGCCTCACGAATCCTAAATCAAGTAACTCTTGTAACTGCACCTTCAGCTCCTGCAACTCAGCTGGTGCCATACGGTAAGGAGCCATCGAGATCGGCTGGGTATCTGGTAATAATGTGATCTCGAACTCGATCTCTCTCTCAGGAGGTAATCCTGGTAGCTCATCAGGAAATACATCTGGGTATTATGATACCACTCGGATGTCCTGTATCATCGGCTCCTGATCAGATACCTCCCGAACAAATGCAAGGTACGAATCGCAACCCTGATCAACAAGTCGCTGAGCTCGCAAAACTGAAATGCACTCCATGGTGGAGTCATGTATAATACCCTCAAAAGTAAACTCGGGTAGATCTGGAATCCTGAAGACAACCGTCTTCCTAAAGTAATCAACTAGTGCATGATGAGCGGAAAAAAATACCTAGAATCAAGTCGAACTCATCAAGCTGTAGAAGGAGACAATCTGCGAGCAACTCGTGTCCGCCAATCAGTACGGGCAAGTGCCTGACTATCAGAGAAATGACAAACAACTGGCCACCTGGCCCTCGGATGTGATATGGAGACGATAGCATCTCTGCAACTCTATCTAAAGAAATTAGTAGCCTCGAAGCAAGAAAAGAGTGTGTCGCACCGGAATCGAATAAAACAAGGAAAGGTCAGTAAGAATAGTCAGGATGTGTGCTAGTTGGTTAGTCATCTCCTAGTCTGGTCGGGATAACATGGCTCTGCATTAGAACCATTTTTAATCATAAAATTTATTGCTCGCGGATAATATGATATATGCTTTTTCTCTTCTTGGGATATAATATGAAAATTAATGAAATTGGTGACATATGTGGTGATTGAATATGAATGTCATATTTCCCTTCTCGGACTCACGACAAGTCGGAAGACTGATGCTATCCGAGAACTTAATGCGATCGGAATTGAAATACTGCGGATGTGTGTATCGGGGTACCACTGCTCTGATACCAAACTGTGAGAACCCCTTAGGATCCGGGTACCCGTTAATCACATTTGCACTATTATTCACATGAGATCGCAGAAGTTATAGAAAAGCAGGGAAATTTTTTGAATTAATATATTTCAGATAACTTTATTCTAACAGAATCTATTGTTGTCTTTAATCAAGTTCACTGTCAGCTTATGCTCCCAATACAAGAGTTTAACAATCCATAATGAATAAAAATCTGATGTCTATGCACACATCATAGCAAAAGTCTCAACTTTGAGCACGCCTAATATATCCAGACATGCATCTAATTTTTTATAGTTGTATATTCAATAGTATAGAGAATTGTTGCAGGGTGAATAATGAGCAGACTGGGACTCGTTTATGAAATCAATTCTTATAAATTTCTAAAACTTTTAGTCACAGTATGTAGGAAACCAAGTATCTTTTACAATGATCAGAAAACCCCCGAAACCATTTAATAAATTGGATCTATGCAAGGCATTTCCTGAAAAATTCAGTAGCAAAAATTAACGCCTATTTTTTTAGAAAAAAAACATTATGGTAGAGAAAAGATTTTGGTGAAATCCTTTTAGGGCTTTTAAAAATAATTCTAAGCTTCTTTAAGTAACCCAGGGCATCCAAAAAATTGTAACATCCGGATCATAACAAACCCGAACTCGACCCAATTTGGGACATAAAACCCAATAAAGTTGTTGATCAATACCAAACAACCTAAAATGATCAACTGATCGTGAATCAAAAGTCGTTCGGACGAAATCGACCAAAAATCGGTCACATCGTAATATGTGTTCGAAAAAGCCGCAACATAAATTCGGAAACCACAAAACAAACCGAGACTCCATTAGATCCGACTCGACGAAACAAAACTGAGAAAATCGACCGTTCGTCAATCGAAGGTCGTTTGATATTTTAAATCCACAATATTTAAATCCAAACTAAAATCGTATCTCGAAAATTTCGGGCATCCAAACCCGATCGGAAGTATATCAACATTATACTTCAAATTGATCGTCGTTCCGAGACGGTCAAAATGAGATGTTGAGCGTCAAGATCCGAGGTCCGAGGCACGATTTCGGAAGACTTTAATATCTTAAATAAAAAGAAAATAATAATAATAATAATAATAATAATTTCTATTACTGTAGCAGCACAACATACACTGTTTTGTTGCCATTTTCCAGCCGTGGGTTTTCTTACCCATTTGGCTCCTTTAGGCCATAACACTTGGCCGTATACCCCTCCAATTGGCCCTTAATTTCTTCTCCACTTGGCAGCTAACAATGCTCTTGTTATTGCTATATAAACATATGTTTGCCCTTAATTTTTCTCTCCAACGAGGGAGCCTTTCTCCCCTTTCTTCTCTTCCCTATTTCTCTTCCCCATCGCCAATTTCAATTCCAGAATTTCACCCGACAATCCAATATCAGCCCAAAATTCCAGCAGCCCAGTTCTGTCCTCTTCTTCTCTTCCTTCTCTAAGATCCATCTCCAACCTCTTCAAGTTGCAGATCTGCTGTTACATCAGCTTTTGGTGGTGCTGCTGTTGAAGCTCTAAAATCCCCCAATTCTGAAGAATCTAAGGTACATCTAAACCCCATTTCATCATTTCTTCTTGTTCTTCTTTCTTTTTCTTCTCCTCCTACCAAAGAAACCTTTTGATTTCAAATTTCAGCAACTCTTGTTGCTGTAGCTGCTCTTGCATGTCAAACAAACCTCCAAAATTTAGGGATTTCTTTAAGGTACAATCCTTAGCCTCTTTATTGCTGCCATGCATGTTGAGTGTAATCTTTTGTATAATCCTATTTCCATCTCTGGCTGTCTCCATATATTTTCATATGATTTGCAACCAAGATTGAACTTCTTTTTGGAAATTTCTGTGCAGTTTGTTGAAGTTTGTTGAGAAACTCATGCATGGCTGCTATGAGGGTATGGATTGTAAATTTGATCTTGTAATTACTTGGATTCCATAAAATGGTAGTAGAAGAGGAGTGTGGAACTCATGCATGGAAGCAAGATGAATGGCTGGGGATGTACCTTTTTGATCTTGGATTTTGGATGGCAAGTGATTGGATCAAATCATGCAGCAGGAGCTCTCAGCAGCAGCTGCCTTCTGAGAGGAACAATAGAAGATCCAGCAGCTGAAGCAGGTGATCTGAGGCTGATGGCTGCCTGCTGCAGCTCTCCTTCAATGGCTGTGCAGTGAGGAGATGAAGGGAAGTTCCAGTAGAAAGGGCTGGAAATGAGAGCTCTCTACGGCTAGAATTAGAGAAGATGGCTTGGTGTAGCACTTCCACGGCTGAGAATGAAGGGCTGGACCTGAGAGAAAATTTAGGAACTTTGGGCCTTCGTTGGAATTTGGAGGAGAAATTCTGGGAACAGTAGAATACCAAAGGGGAGAGGAAGATGGAATGGGCTTCGTTGGAATTAAGTGGGGGATGGATGGAATTGTTTTGGAGATTTTGAGAAAAACGGAGGGTCGGTTTGGTCTTATATAGGAAGGAGGAGTTCAAGGGGTAGTGCCAAGTGGGGAATAGAAAGCCAAGTGGCTTTTCTAGAAAAAATGCACTGTAGCATTTTTTTACTGGATTTTGACTGACGTCAGTCGCTATAGTCACAAAATATTTTAAACGGTAACAGTCTGATGTTACTTAGAAATTCTAAT
The DNA here is from genome assembly GCA_037367405.1 of Ottelia alismoides. Lineage (NCBI taxonomy): Eukaryota > Viridiplantae > Streptophyta > Magnoliopsida > Alismatales > Hydrocharitaceae > Ottelia > Ottelia alismoides. The sequence continues at coordinate 1,099,251 of JAZKJV010001215.1, read as the reverse complement.
TTATATATTTTTAAAAAAAATTATTTGTTTAACCTACTTAAAGTCGCCCGCATTTGCACCTCGGGCCTCGGATTTTGCCGTATAATATCTCGATTTGATCATCTTGGGACGACGATCAATTTGAGTATAATGTTGATATACTTCCGATCGGGTTTGGATGCCTGAAATTTTCGAGATACGGTTTTAGTTTGGATTTAAATATTGTAGATTTAAAATATCAAACGACCTCCAATTGACGAACGGTCGATTTTGTCAGTCTTGTTTCGTCGAGTCGGATCTAATGGAGGTCTCGATTTGTTTTGTGGTTTCCGAATTTATGTTGCGACTTTTTCGAATACGTATTACGATGCGACCGATTTTTGGTTGATTTCATCCGAACAACTTTATTGGGTTTATCGGACCCAAATTGGGTCGAGTTCGGGTTTGTTATGATCCGGATGTTACAATGGAACACCCTAGACAAGTACATATGATTGCCATATACATGATACTAAGATATCTAAAGTCATCTCCAGGCACAGGATTGTTGTTTAGAAAAGAAACAACCGTTTCTATTTATGCATGTGCTGATGCGGATTATGCAAGATGCCCTAAAGATCATACGTCTACTTTAGGTTTGCAGTGTTTGTGGGTAGTTCTTTGATTTCTAAGAAAAGAAAGAAACAAACATTAGTGGCTAGATCTAGTGTTGAATCTGAATATAGGGTCATGGCACAAGCAAGTATTGAGATGATGTGGGTTCGAGTTGTATTAGAAGATTTGCATATAGATGTAGCTCTACCCATGCAGCTACAATATGATAATCAAGTTGCGCCATTCATTGCTAATAATCCTGCTTTTCATGAAACAACAAAACATATTGAGGTAGACTGCCACTACACTAGAGATATGATCCAGAAGAGCTTGATTTCTACTTCTCATGTCAGTTCAGGAGAGCAGGCTGCCAACATCTTCACCAAGCCATTGCTCAGAGGGTCATTCCAGAAGTGTTCTTCCAAGCTGAGCATGATTGATATCTATGTTCCATCTTGAGGGGGAGTGTGGAGATATTTATATATTCTATGTACCACTTCAATTAATTTTATTTTCTTGTTTCCATCTAATGTAATTTACTCATAGGCCTTCTCTATATAAGAGAGCCTAGGGTTCTTTGGAATAACGAATCCTTTTCTCCCAACACTTACCATATAATACAATAACTTAATAAGTTGGAGATATTTTTAGGCATAAACTTACCACTTCATCCTTCGTTGTGTCGATTGATGGTAGCCATGTAGGAGATTTGTCCAACAGCAGCAAGGAGAACAAACAAGGATGTCCACTCGCTCCCTTCTTTTCACTTTGACTTCTAACATTCTTGTTGTGATGGTTGAATTAGTGATTGATAAGGTTTGCTTTACAGACTCCTAAAATCATGACATTTTGATCCTTATGCTACAATATGCGGATGACACTCTCTTCAATCCAAGCCATCCAAGGTAATTATATCCATTAAAAGCAGATATTATTTCAATCCAATCTTCGTTTCTTTTTCTTCTATTTAGCCGACCCTACTTAATTTTTGGAAAAGGTTTTATTGTTGTTGTTGATTAATGAATCATGTAAATACATGGTCGAATTGTATTTATCCCACACATTCACTTATAACTAATAGATAGATACTCTTACCAAAACATGCTAATATTTCTGCTAATATTTCCACATTGTTGCTAGAGTCTGATCATGGGTTTCCGTCAGACAGACAGCATTTAGATGCCACACCACATTAAAAGAATGATCGTTTGATATATGCATTAAATCATGGGCAATGCATTAGAAACAAAGCACAATGAGTGTATCTGTGAATCATCTAGAATACCTTAGGCAGGTCCAAGTTAACAATATGAGCAACACCAGTGACGTCGAGACCACGGGAAGCAACATCTGTAGCAACCTACATCACAAATCAGATTCCAGATGTTCTCGGTAAAGGCATGTATAAGTTTTGTAACATCCTCAACCAAATAACAAGGAGACAGATACCAATATGTTGGTCAGACCTTTTCTAAAATGGTGGAGTGCTGCCTCTCTTTCACTTTGACTACGACCACCATGAAGAGACACTGCATGCAAACCCTGTGCTACAAGAGCTTCTGCAACCTCATCACACCTTGCCTGCACAAGAACAAAGAAAAAGTGTCGGAAAAGAAGGAATTTCCAGGTTTTAGCCAGGGAAAGGAACAACATATGAAACAATATTTAAAAAGTCCAGCACAAACTCCCAAAAAGGAGTGCCCCGGGGCACAATCATAGACAAGACAAAAATCCAAATCTTTAGCAGAGAATTCCCTAAAGGGCACCCGGAGCACAACCTTAGACAAGACGAGGATCAAATGGCTATGCATGAAATCCAAAAAAGAACCCCTGATGCAGCAAGCTCCTCACATTATGCCGGATCTCGTGAATCAGACCACTTTAATTTTGTTTTATATTAGCCTAGTTTTGCTTTTTTTAGCACAGAAGCCAGACTCAACTCTAACGAAAATATCATTGCTTCATAAACTTAAGAGTTGAGATCCAGTGACAAAAATCTGCAACTAGAAATATAAATGTCAATATATGATTGACGATGCCTTAAAAGAATTAGGACAAAGTTAAGGAAGCTGTAAAGTAGACTGGTGCAAAAGGTAGATGTTTTGAGATGTACACCAAATGTCTTTACACGTGTTTCCCATGAAAATCAACTAAAACAGCATGCACCACCTTTCTCTCAACAAAAACAATGGTCAGGGGATGTGATTGGCCAGACTTCTCAGCTTCAGAAGCCTCCTCCACGAGCAAAGACAAAACTCTGTCAATCTGCAACACATTACATACAGCTTTTAGTATTCTGCATATCAGGGTAAAGAAGGCATTTATTTTCAATACAAACAACAATTGGAGAGCAACAGTAGCTGTACAGAGAATATCTCACAAAAAAGACTAAAACAAACATGATCTTGGTTGCAATTATTCATTTATTCTAACAATCAAAATAGCCTCTCCCTTCAATCTCCTAGTATATGGGTAAGGGACAGGCTCATATTTTTGGAATGCGACAAAGGGAAAATTTCTCACCATTAATCAGTTCTAAGAGCAATTATTTTTTCCTTTACCAAAAAATAAAAGAAAAAATGAAAAATTAGCCATTTCTATGTCGAAATGAAATCGATGGTCCTTTTCTTTCTCAAACAGGTGGGGCTGGGCCATGTGTTCGTATTTTGGTGCAGCTCAGATCAATAGAACAAACTCAGATCAATAGAACAAAAAACTGCAAATCAATTTTCCTTTAGAAAAGGCAAAAAATAAATAAATGTCAATTCCTTCTGTGATGGAGAATGAAATCGGCAACCACGTTCTCATTCAAACATGGTGTATACGCTGAGTTAGATGCATACACTACTCTCTCTTTTTGTTTAGTCCCAAATCTGAATGGTGAGACTTGGATGTATTGGTTGATCTATATAAGGACCCTCCACGAGCTCTTGCAACATTTGAGAAGCTTAATAAACAGTTTAGATCCACAAATGACCTGTGTAGTAAGGCAGTCTCACAAATCCATCAAGAACTGCATAAATCTATATTTTCATTTTTTTTAAAATAATGTGTTTAATATCTTCTGTTTTTGTTTTTACATGGTATTAGAGTAAACCGATTACATTTGATGTAAAAAGTAGTCCTCTGAGGTCATCCAACATTATCGACATTGTGTGGATCTCTAGAGCTTCATTATATCCATTCCTTCCGTAACATTGTTTGGATCTCTAGAGATTCACTACATCCATTCCTTCCATAACCGTCCAGCATGGCGATGGTGCCATGGCAAACCCCTTTCCCCTTGCTCTCCATCCCACACATCATCCTCAAGAACGTCGTTTCCAGTCTTGACCACGTTGCTCTAGCCCTCCACTCCCAATCGCATCAAGCATATATGATTACAATCCTTATTCGGTATTGGTATGCTTCTTATTCATAGAATACTTTCTAAGTTGTCACCAGGCCCATTATTTTTGAAGAAAAAAATGCAGGAAAGTGACAAAAAATCCTATTAAAAACAAGCAGAAAAGATGTTCCCCATATTTCTCCCAACTTTGTCTACCACCCTTGCAATTTCTATAATTATGACGAAATAGAGTGTAAGAGTAGAGGAGGATTCTATTATTCGAAGACATCAAAGAGACGGTTGTCTTCATCCATCCTTCATTGTTCGGTATACCCCGTCCCGATATAGAATCACTCTAAAATAATCCTTAAGGTCTCTATAAGAGAGAAGTTACCCTTAAACACTTCCATATTTGAGAGACACATTTGATGAATCTATATATATGAGAGGCCCAATCTTAAAATATCTATAAGGAGAGGACAATTGTTGTTATGATGGACTCGTATCACTTCTGCTTGAGATCTCGTACTTCTCCTTCCCGCCAACTTGATTGCACAAAGATCAACAGTCCATTTGTCCTCCTCTAGTTGGCTATCTTCCACGAGCATCTCCTCCAAGCATGGGTCTCCTTCTAGTGTTGTCTCCTCTAAACAGGTCTCCTCAAATCACGATCTCCTTCAAGAGTCTCCTCACAACATTTTAGAAGATATGTCAAGTGAAGATTTATCTTGAGAAATTATGTCAAGTGACGACGCACGGGTGACTTCTTTTGCAACAAGCTGCAACTCTCGAGCTCTGGTGTGAAGGGGTGTTAGACATCAAGGTAGGAAATGTCGATACCTACACCATATTGTTATGGTGTCGATACAATATTTCGATGTTATATCGTTGAAATATCACCCATATCAACACACTTTTGTGAAGGATCAAGAAAAAAGTATATAACACCATATTGATACCGATATCATTCCCATGTCGATACCGATATATCTTAGACATTTATGTTGAATTTACACGATTTTTACTGTTTACTTTTGCATCTATCAGTGGTTGGACTTGGATGTGTCAATGGGGCAACATAAGGATCCTCATACCTCTTGTAATTTTTTGAGATATTTAGACATATAACCATGGAGTAGGTGGTCCAATTGAAACCATCACTAACCATGTAATTTTATGTTCTCATTGCTTATATGATGGGATCCCTTCTATTTTTGGTTTTCAAGACGGCAAAAAGATAACCTATAAATGTAAAGATTTAAGTCAATACTAACATGTCGGAATCTAAAAGAAGCTTAAAGACCATGATGAAGACCACGTAAAAAACTAACAAACTTATTAAGAAAACCCAACCTTCTCACTCTCAGTAACCTTCTCCAGGACTTGAGTTACATTTGTTGTTGGACTACTCACTTTTCCGACCTTCACTTGGACAGGTTTGTTGAGATATTCCTGCAAAATTAAAACCAAGACAGTGCTACGATGTTAGAACATCAGCATAATTATGCAACATGTGAATGTAATATACCATACCAAAAAGAAATGCAGACACAATAAAGTGCCAAGAGGAATAACTTAGATATATCATAGAGCAGCAAAAAATCAAAGAATGACAGGAGAGTCAGAATATACTTTAAAAACCTCAAAATTGCTGGTATAAATGTTCTGATTATAGATGAATTTTTTATTTATTAAAACTAAATTAATCTCCTGCGCTTACAAGTTTGGTCAGCATTAAATTTCTGTTAGATTGAAACTAGTTCAATATTAAACATTCAAAATCAGAATTCATTTGCACCTGTGCCAGCGTCTCGATCTCCACCGGCATTGTTGCACTAAATAGCAAGGTCTGATGCTTCTCAGGCAGATTTCGCATCACCTGCGCATCATAAGCAGTAAAAGATAAATATGAATTGCAATTATAGCAGAGCTTAACTACATAAACATATGGACTACAATTCTACAAGACAAGAATGTAACCAAATTAAATAGGAGCAGATTTATGAATTTGTAGATACAGAGAAACAACCATAATCGTGCTTAATCAAAAAATGCATAGATAGTTTAATTAAAGATGTCATCTCGGAATGTGAAAGTAGTCTTAAAATGTTTAAATGGTCACAGCTAGATATGTATAACAAAAATATTAAAAGAACCTCCCTCGTTTTTAGAAACAAAACTATGATTACTGGCAATGTCACATGTCACATTTATCTAAAATTGCCGCTTACGCAAGAATATTACATTTAGATATTAAATTTAGTTCGTATATTAATGGAGGGATTTATAAAACTTGAAGGTGAGAGGCAGCATCCAGTCATTTTTAATGCTGGAAGTCTGAAATGGTTGATGGGTAGGCCTCATTTTTAATGGGGAAAGAATTTAAGAATTGTGCATAAATAGTTTATTTTATATAATTTGTGGGAAAAGCCTGTGTAAGATTACGATAGCCTAGTAATCATCCACATCATCATCATATTATATTTAAAAACAGAATAAAAACACACTCCCCATATCATTTTAAACTACACAATACAACATCAAAGAAAATTTTCAACTTCATAATCTATGAAGTATCAAACTCAATAAATACAAATTTGATGGCAACCTATAAAATCAAGTTCTAGAAAAAAAACATCATCTTCTAGAGCATCTGCCACTTGTGTCCAAAATCCATATAAACAACAAACTATACCGCAGACAAGGTAACATATTCCACACTAGTCATATTTTAAAATAAAATGGAGGTTTTAATTAACAATTATTTAAAGTTAAATTTTCAAAAATAAAATGAAAACAGACTAGAGTTTGTAATGTTAAATAAACATAGAGGTGCCAAAGGCCTTGAAGAAAGCAAGGTGGCGAAGTAATTTAGAGCTTCAGGTGAATTTGCAGAAAGCTACAAAATCCACATGCCCTATCCAACAAAGGCTTCAATCAGGAGATGGATGGTGGAGCTTCAAGTGGGTGGTTCGGAGCTTTCAAGCGAATGTTGTCCCAAATGTCAAGAGTCTGTGAGGCAATGCAACACAAGAGTATCAAAGGGCTTTCACGAGTTGAAAAAATCCTAGTAATGACGGGTTTTAAGTTAGTTTTCATTTGCAGTGTTTACCTCGTGTCTCAACTAAAATCACAGCAACACCTCCCGAAGCGCATGCCCGCATGAACCAAATGAAGCTATAATCTTGAAGGGATTCCTTGAAAAGCACCGTGAGACATGCCTCCCACTTTTGGTTACATTTTTTCAATATCTTAGCTTGGTGTTCAATGTAAATTTTCATCAATTATGTCCATTACAAAGATTGTGCTATTCTTTTGAAAACCATGCTTAGAGTGCACAAGGGACTTGCAATGACGAGAGATAAAACAAACACCAGTGCATAAGTTGCTATTATGTGGGGTCCGGGGAAAGATTAGACTACTTAAGTGCATCATCACAACCTTCCCAAACTTTTTTTGCTTTAAGTTGTTTCTACAACCGAAGCTTGCGATTTCTTGGTAACATAATCGTTGCTAAAAAATAAACAGAAAGAATAAACAGTGCCATACTACGTAAATCCTTCTCCCCGAATCTTCAAAAATAAATTGTCCCTCTCTTTGAATAGTTACCTGTTTTTTTTTGTAAAAATGCTAATGCATAAATATCAAAAGATATCAAGCCAGGATGACTGAAAGTTGAGCAAAAGTAAATGCAACGATATGGTGGTTACCATCGGTCACAGCTTCAAGGCACAGGAAAATTATTTGGAGATCTGAATCAATATATATTATAACTTATACTACATCCTAGTTGTTTAATTTACAGAACCATTCCTTAAAACTAGAAGATGTATGCAATATTCGATTTTGGACAAATTAATCTTTCAGGAAGCAAATAGAGTTTTTGAATGTCTAAAAAAGAATATAACTATAAAGAAAATGAGTCCTACAATAAAATGGGGAAACCTTCTCCCACTTTAAGTTGGGTCGGCTATATGGATTCTCGCTCAAATCCATGTTGAAAGATCCAACTATTTTTTACGATGGTTGTCAGCTACCTAACGCAACCCCAACAAGGAAGGATCTGAACCACAGTCTTTTGGGTGGTATGCACACTACACTACCACCAAACCATTGAAGTGGGAAAAAAAGTTCATGGGGTTCTTTTACAGACGAATGGGAAGGGGTTTGATAAAGTTATACGAAGAAAACACAATCTTGCATTTGTCTATCAATTTTTTGGCCAGTCTAAAATTGCATCTCTCTTTAGTCTCCATCACATAACAAACAAAAAACTTATTTTTTAATGAAATAAGGGTGTGTGCCCAAAAAGGAACACACCCAAAAAGAAATAATAATCACACAGGAAATTACAAAGGCTGAGACTCAAAAATAACGCACCGATGCTCAATTATATTTTTTTACATAATTCTCTTGATACAAAAATCCACTATTGTGCGATTAGATCGACTAAATGGTCCAACTATACGGTGTGAGGGCGTAGCTAACTGAATAGTCCCTAGTCGGCCAATAGTCCGCCCAACCAAACGGACTGTCGGCCAACTATTGGCTGGACAAAAAATATTTTTTTATTTTACTATTTTGAGGGTTCTCATTTATCCTACTATCGTCAAAAATGTCAAAGCTCCATAATCGTCTCTTGTTAATTGCTACTTTATCATGGATTATTGTTACTCTATGACCAAATATGTATAGATTTATAAGAATATATGTATTGACACAATTTTTATATTTAAAATAATTAAAAAACAGAATCAATAATTCCAAATAGTCTCTCAAATACAGATTATTCTTTCAGTGACCCATTTGACTGAATATTAATTGCTGACTTCTATAACATTGAAAAACCACGTTATTTCTCGTGAACCAAATTTCTCGAAGAAGGGGAAGATGACCTTTTTTATATTAATTACTTCACTTCATCAGCCCCTATCAATTTCAAAAATTCCTCTACGCAAGAGCGTTATAACCTGTCATCTAAAGCCAAGGCACACCAATCCTCTTTAAATCCAAAGCAAGTGAAAATTTTATGTTCCACACCTTCTGACATGCCCAAGCATCGAGTGCACTGCACATCAACGGCAAGCAAAATTCGTCCAATGCCCAAGCCTATAGTCATGGGTCAAATCCCCGTAGTAAAAAACGAGTATGGAAAGGACCATGTAGGCATTCTCAACTAAGAAGCTCCCACCATCATGAGACCAACTGTTCGCTCCAAAAGGTCGATCAACTACAAAAACTTATGCATCTTTTGATACAAAAAGATGGAAGAAAACAGGGGATTCCCAAATGTCTAAATTACATGGATGAAAAGATGCTCCGCCTCAGCTTCTTACTTGGTGCTTGTCAACAGACAGCTTGAGGGGCGTTTTCTTCCAACCGCAATTGGGTGTACACAGGGCTGCCCCCTTGCACACCCATGATTTTTGTCATTGATGATGATGTCTCGGCTTGCATGGTGTATCAGGTGATGCAACAAGGCGTCATCGCGGGCTACTCTCTTAGGGATATTTTTGCGCCACTCCTTCAATATATAAATGTATTTTTTTAATTAAGGAGGTAAGGATGAAGCAAGGGGTATGGCTAACACGAGATTTTTGGCGAGCTTTCAAGCTCATTCTTAATCAAAGGAGGTCGGTTGTTATCCCCTTCAAATGAGCTACTTTGTTGTAACATCCGGGATCTGTCTAAACCCGAACCTGACCCGAATAGCGTCTGTTTAACCCAATAAAGTTGTCAGTCAGCATTATATGACTTGAATCGATCAATTGATAGCAAATCAAAAGTCGTTTGGAAGAAATCGACTGAAAATCGATCGCATCATAATGCGTGCTCGAAAAAGTCACGACGCAAATTCGAAAACCGCAAAACGATCGAGACCATCAGAAAATCCGGTTCGACGAGACAAGACCAACGGAATCGACCGTTCGTTAATCGGATATCGTTTGATATTTTAATTTCGTAAAATTTAACCCCAAACCAAAACCGTGTCTCGAAAATCTCGGACATCCAAACCCGATCAGAAGTATATCAATATTATATTCATTTTGATCGTCGTTCAAAGACGATCAAATCGAGATATTATGCGTCGAAATCCGACACTCGAGGCGCGAATACGGTCAAAATTTAACATCTTACGTAAGTGAAAGAAAATGGAAAAAATTATTATTATTTTGCAGTGCCGTACTGCAGAACTGTACCGCACAGCCTGTTTATTTCCCATGTAGATTTTTTTATTCCAAATGGCAACAAGAAATTCCATGTGTCAACCCTTAATCCTCTCTTCATTTCTATATATATTAAAGCCCAATAAGACCTATTCTTTCCCATTCCTGTTCTATTTCTCTCAACATTTCCATCGACGGAGCTCTTCTCTCCAACATTTTTCCTGCAAGTTACTGCCGTCATCCTGAGAGTTGCTGCCCCATAGGAGATGAAACTAATAGGAACAATAGATCAGGCTACCTCCAATTAATCAGGAAAGGCAGCTGAGCCCCAGCCCCCCTGGTGCTTCAGACTTTATTTTCGATCAATGGCAGTTACTACTCTCATCACCTGACCTGCAGCTGGAGCTGCATGCAAGATCAGCCACAGCCCTTCTCCATTCTTGAAATCAATTAGGTACAATCCTACACTCCTCTTTGCTGCCATGCATGATCAATCCAAGTCCCCTTTGCCACCTCTATGCAATTTTTCTCTTGTTTGTTGTGAATAGCAACAGCATGCATGTCAAATAGCAAAACATGTTTAAAATCCTATTTCTAGTTATTTAATGCAAAAGTAGAAATAAGTACAGCTTAAGAACAAAGTGCAGAATCTCTGCACTGCATACATGTCAAATATGAAACCACAACTAAATCCTATTTCTATTGATTACATATTTTTGATATCATTTTCTTATCCATGTAAGATCAAATATTTTAGTTGTTTAAATGCAGCAGGAAGAGCAAATATTCTTTTGCCTAAACACCATTTCATATGTACAACTACAAAATATAGTTGCGTAATTTCAGTATTCAACACTCCAATTCTGACCATATGAGTCATTTTTCTTAAAGATGCATTGATACTAATCTTAAACTTGGTTCTGGGAAACACCTCTCAACATCTAAAACCCCTCCAGTGCTCCATTTAAGGATGGAAAGTCAAATATTCAAATAAGTAAAGGCACAACTGAATTTAAATTATTTAATTAGTTCTATAAAATAAAATAAAATAGTAAAGGCACAATTAAGATACAGTTGGGTTTCTTTTCTAAAAGTATACTCAAGTAATTCAGGCCTAATGTATACTCATATATATTAGTTTGGGAAATTTATGTTAAAAAAATTCACAGAAACGTTACCTCAGAATAAATCATTGATTTGGAAAACAATTCGAATTTTCAGAAACTTCCAGGCTTGAAATGATCAAGGAAATTACTATTGATTAGTTTGAATCAGTTCGATAATGCTGAACTTTTTGGTTGGTATTGCTAGAGGCCTTAATAGACTTTTTGCTTTTTAACAAATGTTTATTGATAACAATGTTCTCTCTGATATTTATATATGTCAAATAAAAGAGGAGTTTATTTTTGGCATTATGAATTAATATGTTCCCAAGGAAACTCGGCAGAGGTCTCCCATTTGGACATGTTATGATCCTTCTTTATCCTTAATTGATAGGGATACTAAAGATCAAGATCAAGTGATCTCTATTATTTTATCTAGTTTGGGTTATAGACTTCTCCGAACAGTTATCGATGGAGTTTTCTCTATGAACTTGCGATTATACGCGGCAGTTGTGCAAGAAATAGGGCATGTAAGTTAATTTAGAAGATTAATCAAATAAAAGCAATTATTGTTATTAGGGGAACTCCTACTTCCATCAACATGATCACACGCATTCATGAAGACATTCTAAAAATAATTATAAGTACTAAAACTTTCATTTAGAACCATCAAATGAATTCCAGATATCTTAATGTCCAATAATCTTCATCAAATGGTTCATTGGGATAATCCACCGACTATATCATTAATATAATAGGATACATAGATCTATCGTATTGACCACAAAAGAGGTTGAAATAGAAAGAGTAATCAAGTAAGAGAAAATATTGGGATTAGGTAATAACTGGTAGAATGCCGGTCATTGTGATCCTTACACCTGACCGTGTGAGGGCGAGCAGTCGACTGACTGGTCGTAGGTTCAAATCAGAAGAATTTCTAATAAAGACGAGAGGATGCCGAGGGGGGGGCAATCTCGTTCATTTGAATTCGAGCCAAGCTTTATCTTCCGCGGGAAGCTCATCCTTATCGGATAGGAGAACTGAAAGGGGTTGGCGAGAGACTTGCCAATCAGGCGGTGACCCTCAACTGGGCAAGAGATAGGAAGCCTGGTAAGGGCAGCGGCCGTCAAGTGCGCAGGTCTAGATCCCAGTCTTTTCACGGTTTTTCGCGAGCTCGCAGTGTTTTTACTCCTCGTTGGGATCCTGACTTTTGACCAATCCGCGGATACCTAGGCGGGGGATCCTCGGTTTTAGTTTTTTCGTACGAGCTCATTTGTCCGTTAACGGTCGGGCCAGTTTTTAGAGTGACTTTTCCGGAGAGTCTCTCTCACCCGTCTCTGGAGCGTAGTTTTGGAGTAGACCTTTCCCTCTTTTAAACCGCACTTCCAATTAGAGGGCGAGACGGAAGAGCCCTTTTGTAGGCTACCTCACCGCTTGAGTTTTTGGTTACTTTTCGCCAGCAAACTTGGCGATACTACATCCAATTCATCCATGTCTACATCTAGGTCATCTAGGGTCACACATGAGAAAGTTGCAGTTGAGGTTTGGAGGAGTTACAATCAAAGTTGAGTTGGTTGGAAGTGACTACGATAAAATTTGATTCGAAATCCCTATAAGCTAGTGGACGTGATGGAAACTTAGTTAGGATGCATTATACAACACTGCATGCCTACGGAGGCATTCCAACCCTAAGGCACTCCCCACGTCTTAGAGTCATAGTGTGAGGTCGCACAATGACCAAGACCATAGACTATCCACTAGATTTGAGAATTTAATAAATCAATAAACCTTTCCAATCTCATATTTCCCATCGTCAAAATCCGCAAATATGATATCTGAATAATATGAAAATATATATACACAACACACACTTATGAGCAATCAATTATAATATAAAAATAATTTATATGGGAAATGTTGGAATAAAGGCATCGTCAAAATCCACAAATATGATATCTGAATAATATGAAAATATATATATACAACACACACTTATGAGCAATCAATTATAAAGTAAAATAATGTATATGGGAAATGTTGCAATAAAGAGTAAGCAGGGGGAGGTACATACAAGCTACTTGGAAACCTTTTTACAGTGCAAGTAGAAGTAAATTTTAGATGTTTCGGCTAATCTGCTTGCTTGCTTTTGAACATATTAAATACCTGCTTATTTTATAATATGAATTATGGGTGTATCAATGCTAGCTGATACCTCTTCTTCCTAACATGTTTTGGCAGGCAATGAGCATGCTGCTCTGTAGTAGTTGTTGATGACTTCAGGAGACCGTTTATACTCCAGACGCTATGATGTCTTCTGTTTCAATTTTTGGTTCAGCTTATGATGTAATATGCTTTCTTCCTTTTCAGTCATACATTTTTTTGGGATCTACATGTACATTGTAATACATTCTTTTGTTACATGTATTGTTATATGGAAATGAATGAAATAATAGTGGCACTTCTTCTTCTTGTTCTGTGATGATACAATAAATGTGAATGTCATATGCAGCACCAAACTCGAAAAATTTTCCCTGAATTTCAATACTTTCTGCGATCATATGTGAATGTAATGGTGCGAACGTGTGTAAACAGGTACCCGGATCCTAAGAGCTTCATATTTGTGGTGAGGAACTGTATACGAATTATGGGTCCAAGCCATGGCCTCAAATTTCAGCGAAATTCAGCCGAATTTCCGTCGAATATCGATATCTAGTCGAAATCGAAATTCGACTGAAATGTCCGAAATGACCGAAATATGGGGGTCCTAGTACAAAAAATGACCGAAATGACCGAAATTTCGGTCGAAATTCCACCGAAATTCCATCGAAATTCTGTTTTGATCGATATCGAAATGGTGACCGAAACCGACATTTAGGGCCTTGGTCCAAGCCGATCCGCTAGCTTGGGCTACCTCTAACATGTGGCAGACTTAAAACCATTGATTGGCTTCCTATCATTGAGAAGATGGAGAGAAGATTGTTCAATGGAAGGGGACCATTTTATTGCGGGGTGGACATCAAGATTGTTGAAGGTCGTTCTTGCGGCATTCCCGACCTTTTTATGTCAGTGTTCCTCCTTCTTGTTGGTAAAGCCATTACCTAGAGATGATTATACAAAGATTTTTTAGTCTAATTCGGGCTAGGGAGATAATGGAATTCATCTTACTGATTGGGAGACTGTTGCTCTCCCAAAAGCGTCAGGTGGCGTGGGGATCTCTTGTCCAGAATCCATGAACATACCCTCTTATTAAGTGGGTTGTTAGGATCTGTGTCTGTGGTGAGGACTTATGTTGCAGGCTTATTCACGGAATCTATGACATTCGGGCACATGCAAGCTTGATACATCACCAGTCCTACTCTTCAGGCTTTTGGAAAGGCGTTCGATATGTGATTCCGCAATTCCAGGAGCTTTTTTCGCCCACTTAAATAGTTTGGTGGAAGTGCAATATGTCTACCACCTAAAAGACCATGGTTCAAATCCCCCTTGTGGGGGTTGCGTTAGGAAGTCGACAACTAGTGTAAAAAACAGTTGAATCTTTCAACATGGATTTGAACAAAAATCCATGTAGTCGGCCTACTTATAGTGGGAGAAGGCTTCGTCATTTATTGTAGGTGATGGGTCTTCATTCACATTTTGGACTAACAACTGGATAGATGGAGGTTCATTAGCATCACGCTATTCACGCCTCTTTCTTTTAGCCGCATCCTGGGAAGGACAGGTGGTAGAGTTATGCATTTGGATGCCCTCATTTCTCTCATATCTTTGCCTAGGTGACTTCCTTCATCTTCTGAATCCTCGAACCAGTTACGTGGTACAACGAGTGGTAGGGATCATTGGGTCAGGAGGGACATGGGTTTTTTGGTTAAACATGCTTATAAGATGGTTGATAAACCACCTTCCCTGTCTGATGCCCTATTGGTTCGAGATTGCAAGCTTATCTGGGAGCTAAAGTTGCCAAGCCGAATTAGCATTTTGTTATAGTTGATGTGAAGGAGGCCTATCATGGAAGGCCGTATCGATATCTATATCGGTCCGCCGGAAATGGATATATCGGGATATATGGATGATATATCGATGATATCGGTGGAAATGTCGAAAATTGCTCAAAAAAGCCATTTTTTTGCATTTTTTCAGAAATTAAAATCATCAAGATATTAGAACAACAAATAACCTACAAATACACACTTATATCACACATCTTGAATCAATTATAGACCATATATGGCACTTATCGGTATCGTCGGTATCGCACATATCGGTCGTGTCGATGTTAATAACTTAATGTTGAATCTTGACTTATAAATATTGGAAATGGATTCCATTCAAGTTATTATAAGTTTATAGCATGAAATACTACAAATATACACCTCATAGTCATAACATACATAAATAATTTATGAGGACTATGGTCCTTAATCTAGATAAAAGCTACAACAACAAATGAGAAATATCCAATTCAATTTAACAAAGTAAAATGAGATGACCTAGGCAAAAACTAAGAGTTTCACGGTGGATCTGAATCGCCCCCCCCCCTTCCTTGTTGTCTCTTATAACGCATCGCAGATTCAATGAACTCGCAGTAGTTCTCCCATGTCATGTACGAGTACATGGCCTTGTAATCCATCACATATTGCTTGTATTGGTGGTCATCGATGCCTATGAGTATCCCGATACGAGGATAAGCAGCACTAAATCCAGTATCACGAGTGGCACGACGAGGCTGCGAGCCACTAGCTTGAGATCCTCGGGACGACTACGACGGAGTAGGAGAAAATCTCTGCGGAGGAGGACCTGGAGGAGGAGCGTAATACTCAGGGAAGAAACCGAAGTTGTCACCGCCAAAGAAGCTGCCCTGGCTGAGCTGGGTTTGCTCGGGTTGGCTACATTGGTAGTTCTCACCGCTGTAGTTGCTATATCCTCCATACCCACTGTTGCCACCATATCCATAAGATGGAGGAGTATACGTCTGAGGAGGAGGAGGAGGTCCAGGTGGAGGAAAATATCCAGGGACTGGGTGTTCCTCCACGGTATGGGCTGTCAATGTCCATGCAGCTCAACGAACCTACAGATGATATCAAATCGTCCATGTAGCTATCTGTAGGATGATGGCCATGTCATCCATATGCATCGTAATCCATAGGTCCTGGACTCGGACTTGGGACAAACTGCCCATGTATGTTCCCACGTCATCCCATGTATTCTCGCTCTGACTCGAATCTTTTATCATCACGTGGTCCACGACCAGCTGATCCCCCTGAATATGTGTCCCCATCACCTGATCCACCACAGCCACCAACAGCATCATCATCATCATCGCTCCCACTGTCATCTTTTTATTTGGATTTTGATCCAGTAGAGAGAATGTCGTCTACAGTCACATCATGTTACACCCCTCCAAGAGGGTTTGTGAATCGCCCAGAACAGGTCATGTAGTCGCCAACATCTGCTCCCAATTATTGGCTTATATTCTCATTCGGCCTTCCTCCCGGTTAATCGAGATATGGAGCACTGTTGGAATCCAACCACTTCTGCAGAACATCTTCATCTGCATCGTCATCGTGCATCTTGAAAATATATGCAAGATCGATGGGGTCTGTGTAGTCCTTTCTGTCATGCTCCTCTCTTGCATGTTTCATCTTCAGCCTCAAGTTGTAGTGCACGAAAACAAAATCGTGGAGTCGTTGTTCTCCCAACTTGTTCCTTCTCCTCGAATGGATCAAATTGAATGTGCTCTAATTTCTCTCACAACCACCGGTAGATGCTGTTTGGGACAATACTTTCACTGCCACTTTGCGGAGGTTAGGAGCTTCCATCCCATACAGTAACCACCATTCGGTTGCGGAAAATCCAAAAGAGATAAATCATAAATCAATAATAGTCAAATTGTTACACATGTCAATCGGTAGACTTAGTCCTTACCCGGAAGAGTACTGCCGCATCCATTAACCGTGGTTACCCTACCGAAAGAACCCAAGGCATCCCTAAAGTATTTAATCTGCACATTAATCGAATTGTAAGTCATAACATGGTTTGTGCCTCAAAGTAGATTGTACATTATACAAGCGTTCTTACGGTCTTACCTCATTCATGCACGAGGTTTGTGCCTTCTCGTCCTTGACGAGCTTCTCCACCACAACTTGTAGAGCTGCTAGAAAGTCAGCATTTATACTAAGACTGTTATTGTATTGGTACTTCGGATCAAAGTAATATGCTGGAGAAGAACAATTTTCAAATTTGAATCATTCAAAAGTACATATGAACAGAAATGGATTAAAAAACCTAAATAGATAATAAAACGTACCAGCCTTATGAAGAGGATGTGAGAGCATCTTGGACCATCGTTTGTCTATGATGTCCAACCATGCTTTAAATCCTCTCCCAACTGCTTCTCTAACATTCTCCCTCATGTAGTGCATTGCCTCGTAGATGACTCCCATAGTTGACATTTTATCCCCATCTACGATACGCAATGCAAAAACAACAGGTTCCATTATTTTCGTGACCCTTGTCACGTCATCCCAGAAATGGAAATCGTTAATGATTGTCTCCACTCTCCTTCCTCCTTCAGTTCGAGCTTCTGAGTTCTCGAACCATTCACCTTGGCAGCACATGGTCTTCAACCATGTCTTGTGTTGTTTGAGGCTTTACAACGCTATAAAATTGGTTGCAAAGCGTGTGATCCCAAGCCTCACCAACTCACCATTACATGTCTGCCTCATCAAGGCCAACACTTTGGAATGGTTGTAAATGAAAGTTGTGATCGTCCGTGCTTGTTCCATGACCTTCGCGATGAGCTTCCTCTTGTCGAAGTCCTTCAGAATCAGATCTACGCAATGCGCAGCACACGATGTCCAAAAAATGTCGTAGTTGCTGGACTGCATTATTGATTCTCCTGCTTTCTTAAAGTTGCTTCAGTTGTCCGTCACAATCTGTACGATGTTGTCCTTCCCAACGTCCTTAATGACGTGCTTCAGCAACTTCAGCAGGTACTTGTAGTCCTTGACCTGTTCAGAAGCATCGACGGATTGAAGGAAAATCGTCTTACCGTCGCAGCAAACGAGGATATTGATGATCTGCTTCCTAGTATAACTTGTCCAGCCATCACACATCAGCGTCACGCCGTACTCTGGCCATCTCTTCCTCAGGTCCGAGATGTACTCGTTCATCTCCTCCTTCTCCTGCGCAATATATTTGTTCATCAACTCTTTGGCACTTGGAGCCTTCACTCTCGTACCAGTTGCGGTGATCTTATCAATGGCGTGCTGTAAGAAAGGTCTACTAGCGACATGGGCTGGGACGCTCTCCCCAAAGAAGAGCTTACCGATGGCCATGCACACTCTCTCTCATGCATTGGTGAACATCCCCTTCACTGTCTTTTGCTTCGGGTCCTTGCTTGGTTTGTACTGCATGGACCCACTCCTCGTCAAGAATGGTTTGAGTCCCTTCCCCTTGTGTTTCTTGGTGGTTGGTCGTACTGGTACACCTCCAGAACCACTCCCACTGCCACCAGCACCAGGGAAGCCGTCGCCTGCACCAGCGAGAGTTCTCTCCTCTCAAACTCGCTCCTCATGGACTCTTTCGTCGCCCTCCTGTATGCCCTCCTCTCCGCTTCAGTCTGAACGTTATGGGGGTAGACAAAGTCCTCGTCGTCTGAATCTGAGAAGACATTGAACTCCTTCTCAAACATGAACTCCTTGAACTGTTCATCCCGTCTTGACCTCACGACATTCTTCTCCTTTTTCCCCTCCGTGTTGGCCTTCACCAAGTCCCTCATGTCTTTTGGACATCGATCGCACTTGGCAACATTTTTATTGCTGACAACAAGGTGATGCTTCAGTCTAGTAATACCCCCTCCTCCGAGCTTCTTACCACAGAAGTTGCATTGCGTTTCGATTTGTTGCCATCTGGAGCGGTGGCATACTTCCAACCAATCTCTCTACTCTCGAAATCCATCTGTCCACGAGAACCATCAGAGTCTGAACCGGAGTATGCCATGATCTTGAATCTTTGATCTGAAAAAACAAACAAAAAAATCAAAAGCCACAAAATTCTACACTAAAATTACTCAATAATTTCAAGAATTACATCTACTATTGTCGGATTTAATTAATTACTCCAATTTACCTAACATAAATCACCACGAAATAATTTAAAGTAACTCTAAATCATGAGATCCAAGTCCATCCTAATATATGAGTACTGAATAAACCCAAAAAAACCAAAAGCAGCAAATTTCAACATCAAATCAGTCAATAATTTCAAGAATTAAATCTACTATTTTCGAATTTAATTAATTACCCCAATTTACCTAACATAAATCACCACGAAATAATTTAAAGTAACTCTAAATCATGAGATCCAAGTCCATCCTAATATATGAGTATCTAATAAACCCAAAAAAATCAAAAGCCCCAATTTTCAACACCAAATTAGTCAATAATTTCAAGAATTAAATCTACTATTTTCGAATTTAATTAATTACACCAATTTACCTAACATAAATCACCACGAAATAATTTAAAGTAAGTCTAAATCATGAGATCCAAGTCCATCCATGGACTGGAATCTCGCGAAATTTCGCCGAAATTTCGACGAAATTTCGGTTTCGATGGGTATCGGGTATCGAAACCATACTGTATATCGAGATCCCCGGTTTCGGTCGAAATATCGCGAGATATCGCCGATATCTCGGCCCATCTCGATATCTCGCCCGACATTAGGAATCTTTGAATAGAAAAATCAGGCCACTGTCGAAATATAGCGAAATATCGGTCGAAAGGTCCCCATTTCGGGCAGTGGTTGTTCTCTTCATCTTCCAAGACCTTCATCCTTTGAGGTAAGCCAAATTATGATAAATCTTCTTCAAATTCAATAATTTTTTTAGGGTTTTCACTGTTAGGTTGTTGATATAGCTAGGCATGGTGTTTAATTTGAGAGATTTCCCCCAAAATAGGTATAAATTTGGAGTAGAAATTTGGGGTTTTTGTGTTTTTTTTGCACAATAGTGCTAGCTATGATCATTGTATCACAGATCTGAAGTTAACATGAACTAAAACATTGTTGGAGATTATTTTCTTGGATCTATGTTGGAAAAAATTGGGGCTTTTGAAGTTTAATGTGGAACGATAATGAGTTGTGGTGTTATATATTCGGATCTTGTGTTTTGGAAGTATAAATCATAGTTTGGAAATTGTTTTGGACTAATAAAAATTAAAAATATAGAAAATCCGAAAATGATTTGTTAAATATTTACGTTTTTGTTCATATTTTGTGTCAATAATGTAGTCTTTCATGAAATTGGTCCCCTAATTTGTAGATCTAAGATCCTAATGTATAGATCCAAGGTTTTTTTTCTGTAAATAAGAAAAGTAGGTGTTGGAAAAATTAAATATATAATAATTCCGAAATTAAAAAAATAAAATAATTTGCATATTCATAAGCAGTTGCATTGTAATGCCAACTTAATGTTTGTTCTTGATTTTCCTCGCAGATTTCGACGTTCATACATGGCACATTCTGCGACATTTTGGTTTCGGTTCCGGTTCTTCATTTGGATATTCACCATGGCACATTCTGCTTCTGGTTCTGGATCTGATAGTTATGATGATCATATGGAAGAATTCAGTGGGGACATTGGCTGGAGGTATGCGTCCGCTCCTGATGGAAATAAGGCGAAGCCGCAATGCAATTTATGTGGGAAGAAGTTGGGAGGAGGCGGGATCACAAGGATGAAGCAACATCTTGTTGGCAACAACAAGAATGTTGCCAAGTGCACGCGTTGTCCCAAAGATGTGAGGGACAAGGTCAAGGCGAGCTTGGACGGAAAGAAGGAAAAGGAGACGGAGAGAGTAAGAAGGGAAGAACAAATGAAGGAGTTCATGTTCGAGAAAGAATTCAACGTCATTTCTGATTCAGATGACGATGATTTTGTGTACCCCGCCGACATTCAGACTGCATCAGAGAGGAGGGCATACAGAAGGGCTACACAAGAATCATTGAGGAGCGAGTTCGAGATGAGAGAACTCGGTGGTGCACGGGGCGGCTTCTATGGTGCAGGTGGGAGTGGGAGTGGTTCTGGAGGCGCACCAGTACCACCACCCACTAAGAAACACAAGGGGAAGGGAATTGAGCCCTTCTTGACGAGAAGCGGATCCATGCAATACAAGGCAAGCAAGGATCCGAGGCAGAAAACAGTGAAGGGAATGTTCACCAATGCACGAGAAAGGGTAGGAAAAGCCATCAGCAAGCTCTTCTTTGGTGAGAGCATTCCTGCCAACATTGCAAGCGGGCCATTCTTGCAGCATGCCGTTGATGAGATCGCTGCAGCGGGAACGGGAGTGAAGGCTCCTACATCCTACGAGATCATGAACAAATATCTTGGGATGGAGAAAGAGGAGATGAATGAGTACATCGCTGAGTTGAGGAGGAGATGGCCAGAGTATGGGGTGACATTGATGTGCGATGGGTGGACGAGCTACACAAGGAAGCAGATCATCAACTTCCTTGTTTACTGCGATGGGAAGACAATTTTCTTGAAATCTGTTGATGCATCTGAGTATGTGAAGGACCACAGGTACCTTCTGAAGTTGATGAAGGACGTTATAAAGGAGGTTGGGAAAGAGCACATTGTGCAAATTGTGACAGATAACGGCAGCAACTTCAAGAAGGCTGGTGAAACAATTATGAAGTCCAACAGCTACGGAATTTTCTAGACACCGTGTGCTGCGCATTGCATTGACTTGATCCTTAAGGATTTCAGCAAGAGGAAGCTCGTCTCAAGGGTGGTGGAGAAAGCACGAATGATCACCACATTCATCTACAACCACAGCAAAGCGTTGGCACTAATGAGGCGGATGTGCAATGGGGAGTTGGTGAGGCCTGGCATCACACGCTTTGCAACCAATTTTATAGCGTTGCAAAGCCTCAAGCAACATAAGACGGGTTTGAAAACCATGTGTTGCCAGGGTGAGTGGTTCGAGATACCTGAAGCTCGGACTGAAGGAGGACGGAAGGTGGAGATATTGATCAATGATATCTCCTTTTGGGATGACGTGACTCGGGTCACGAGGATCATGGATCCAGTGGTATATGCATTGCGGATCGTTGATGGCGACAAGAAGCCCACCATGGGAGTCATCTACGAGGCAATGCGCTGCATGAGAGAGAAGGTCCGAGAAGCGGTTGGGAAGGGATCAAAAGCATGGTTGGACATCATAGACGAGCGATGGTTTAAGATGCTCTCACATCCTCTTCACAAGGCCGGTATGTATTATGTAAAAAAGCTTTTTTTCAATCATTTAAATTTTAATAGTTGGACATCATAAATGAGCTTGTTCGTGACTTTCTGTGCAGCTTATTACTTCAATCCTAAGTACCACTACAAGAATGGACTTGGTAGAAATGGTGACCTTCTCTCAGCCGTACAGATTGTGGTGGAGAAGCTCGTCAAGGACGAGAAGTTACAGATCATGTGCATGAATGAGGTACTATCCTCAAATTCTACCTATATTTTGACTTTTGAGTCACAAGATATTTGGGTTGAACCTATTTGTGTGCGTTGTGCAGGTTAAGTATTACCGAGATGCATTGGATTCCTTTGGTCGGATTACTGCGGTCAATGGTCGTGGCAATACTCTTCCTGGTAGGGACGGAGGCAAATAAACCCATTACTTGTGTTGATTTTGTGTACATTTATTTGTACTTATGATTTCTGTCTTTTCCTTCTTTTGCAGCCGAATGGTGGATGTTATACGGGATGGAAGCTCCCAACCTTCGAAGTGTGGCAGTGAAAGTGTTGTCTCAAACCGCATCTGCTGGCGGTTGTGAGAGGAACTGGAGCACGTTCAATTTGATACATTCGAAGAGAAGGAACAGGTTGGGAGAAAAGAAGCTCAATAACCTTGTCTTCGTGCATTACAACTTGAGGCTGAAATTGAAGCATGCAACGGAGGGACATGACAAAGATGACTATACGGACCCTATTGACCTTGCATACATTTTCAAGATGCACGATGACGATGCTGATGAGGACGTTCTCCAGAGGTGGATGGATTCCAATGGTGCCCCAGTTCTCGATCAGCCAGGTGGAAGACCGAATGAGAACATCAGCCAGCAAATGGGAGCAGACGTTGGTGACTTTTTGGCCAGATTCGGGCGGATTACAGACCCTGTTGGAGGGTTGGAGGGCGAGATTGATGCAGCTGTTGATGAAATTCTCTCCAGTAGCTCCAAATCCAAGTCAAAGTCAAAGGATGACAGTGGAGATGATGATGATGACGATGTTGGTCGTGCTTGACCTTGTGGTGGTGGGGAGTCAGACTCAGGTGGGTCAGGAGGGAGTGGTCGTGGACCACAAGCTACCAGACTTGAGGAAGGCCTACAAGCAGGACGTGAATACATGGAGAGACAACGGAACACACACGGACAATTTGTTCCAAGTCTGAGTCCAGGGCCTACGGATTACGACTACGGTCGAGGTCATCGTCCAACCGACAGCTACATGGAAGATTTAACATCATCTGTAGGTTCTTTGAGCTTCATGGATATTGACAGCCCATATCGCGGAGGAGCACAAAGTCGTTTAGGCGGATATGGATCGTCGCACGATGAGAGATCATTTGGCGTCTTCCCGGAATACTTTCAACCTCCTCCTCCAGGACCTCCTCCTCCTCCTCCTCAGTACGCACCTCCAACATATTCATATGGTTACAGTGGATATGGGGGATACAGTAGCGGAGACAACTACCAAAGTAGCCAACCTGAGCAGAGCCAGGGCAGTTTCTTTGGGGGTGACAGCTACGGTTTCTTCCCTGAGTACTACACGGCAGTTCCTCCTCCTCCTCCGCAGAGATCTTTTCCTACTCCGTCGTCGTCGTCCCGAGGATCTCAGGGCAGTAGTTCGCAGCAGCCTCGTCGTGCCACTCGTGATACCGGATCCAGTGCTGCTTATCCTCGACTCGGGATGCTCATAGGCATCGATGACCACCAATACAGGCAGTATGTCATGGATTACAAGGCCATGTACTCGTACATGACATGGGAGAACTACTGCGAGTTTATAAAATCTGCGATGCGCTATGAGAGACAGCAAGGAAGGGGGGGCATTCAGATGCACCACGAAACTCCTGGTTCTGAACAAAACATATCACCAGGGCAGGTACTATATTTTAATCTTTACTCTTTTATTGCATTTATCAGAAATATGCATGTTCTTAATAATTTTAACTTGTTGTAAGTTGTATTGTATTTGTAAGACTAGACTATTACTCTTTTTTATTATGTATTAACAATGTTACAACCATGGTTTCAACTTTTATATATTAACTATCTTATGAGATTTCGGTCGAGATAGGTTGTATAGAGGGGTGGAGATCCTCAATTGCAATGATATGGATAAAATATGAGTCATTTCGACCCCATATCGATCGAGACATGTTGCTTGGGTTCCAACAATATGTCCACCGATATGACCGATATGGCCGATATGACCGATATGTCTATATATAGGGTATAGATGACCAATATGTGTGAAATAAATGTGTATTTGTATGTTATTTACTGTTCTAATAACTTGGAATATCGAAATTTTCAAAAAAATTGGAAAAAAATCGGGTTTTTTAGCCTTTTCCGACGTTTCCACCGAAATGGTCGAAATTTCCCGAAATTTCGGCGAAATTTCGGTATTGGACCTTACCGAAACGAGATCGAAATCGAAATTTCGAACCTTGAGTCCATCCTAATATATGAGTACCTAATAAACCCAAAAAAACCGAAAGCCCCAAATTTCAACACCAAATTAGTCAATAATTTCAAGAATTAAATCTACTATTTTATTATTTAATTAATTACCCCAATTTACCTAACATAAATCATCACGAAATAATTTAAAGTAACTCTAAATCATGAGATCCAAGTCCATCCTAATATATAAGTACCTAATAAACCAACATGTAGAATTGTTTCCTAAGGCCTAAAACATGTAATCCAAGTAACCAACTATACTCAATCCAATCAAGAACAAAAGCCCTAAGAAATTTTAAAAATTTACTCACTAATTAAGAGAGGATCATAGGATTCATACCTCAAAGGCTTAAAGGGCAACGGGGATAGAAGAAGGAAAAAAATGAGCTCCAAGTTTGGGTGCCGTCGACATGGGGCGATATGCCCATTTTATATTCGAAATGAGCCGACATGGGGAATCAATTTCGTGCATGCAAAGTAAAGAATATGCCAAGTGTCGGTGATATATCGCCGACAAACGATATATCGCCGATATATCGCCAACACCCGGTATCTGGATATACATACTGATCTCGATATACCGACCCCATCGATACCGATATATCGTCGATATATCGCGAAACGACCTTCCATGAGGCCTATATTGACCAAGGAATGTTGTTACAGACTCTTTGTGGGTGCCTTTGATACATGTCTGCTATGTGACAAAGATACAGATGATTGAGCACATATTCTTTCACTGTGAAAAGATGTCTTTGATTTGGCATGATCTAGGAGCTCTTTGGCCGAAATTCTAGAGCCTTTTTGGGAATCTTTGCACTTGGGTAAGCATCGCCCAACGACGATCTTTTTCTTCCGATAGCTACTATTTGGGCCAATTGGCTAGCTAGAAATCGAGTGATCTTTACCTATGAATGGTTTTATCCTGACAACATAATTTTTCAAGCCATGATTCTCCTCGAGTCATGGCTTCAACAAGTTTTTCTCTTCCTCTATGATTTAATATATTGGAGGCGGGCAATTTAGTGTGTTCTCTCATTTTGGTCTAAAAAATCATTCAAGTTTGTAACCAAAGAACAAAGTCTTATGAATAGAGCCTCTAAGCTTACCGTGAGAATGAGTGATGGGGCTAGTTCCAATTGAACTAAGCAAATCGCCTTAAAAAAGTTGTAAGGGAAATGAGCCACACCCATGTGCACAAACCTACCTTCACCCCTAGACACTTCTCACCAAGCGAGAGGGCATGTCAGCATTTAATGCAGCACAAATTGGGAATTGGCGCTAAGATTAGGGTTTTATTACAGTAGGGTTCATTGCCCATTCAATTAGTCTACGTAAATTAAGCTTAAGGTTAGTTGGTAATTTTATCCAATTTGAGTCGCGATTTTAATTTTTTTTATTTAAGTAAGGAGATTACATGTGATCTCTAATTTATTTAAGTAATTCGTTAATAGTTTGAATAATTTTAGGGAATTACACTAGTGTTTAAGGTTTACCTATTACCTTTTATTTTATTTCAGTATTCCACCCTCCTTATAAAGGGCTATTAGAGATAGTTCAAGTTCAATTAAAAAATGGAGTCTTCCCCTTTATCTTCCATCCCAAATTGTTCAACACATCACTTGGTATCAAAGTAAGGTCCACATATTGTTATAATAATTTGACAACCCCTCAAGGCATTCGAGGAAGCACAAATCAGAGTTACAAAGTGTCATCAAATGCAGATGGAGATGGAAAGACTCCTTATCGAATATACTCAACATGTGTTCTGATCCACGAGATGCATTGGATTCAATAACCAAGGAGATCATGTCCCAACAACAATCAAAAGAAGGTAAAATAGAAGATGTCCATGAAGGTATCCAAGCTTGTAAAAATCAGCAGACTAGTCGGTCTGATTAGTCAAATCGGGTGGGACACCGACTCGACTAGCCTGATTCGAATAATCACGCCGATTAGTCAATTGATTTTATAATAGGGTTTATTAGGGGGTCAAATCCGGAAGCCCAAAATGTGGGTTTACGAATTACCCATTTATTGAGAAGTGGGCCTATAGTCGAACAGTAAGCTCCCTCCTCAATTCTACCTTGTCCTGAAATCCCCAAAACCCCTCCCCAGCAATCATTGCATACCTCATGCACCTCCATCGATCGATGCATGCACCTCTATCAGTAGTCGCTTCCTCCCCACCACATCTCCACCCGTCTCCAGGCACTGCGAGCCCTCTCCTCAGCTCCTCTCCAACTCGTGTTGCCCATGCAAAAGAGTTGGGGATTTTTTATTTCCTAATTCCTATGCTATGTTTTTTTATATTCCCTATATTATGCTACATTTGCTTATGTTAAGCTATGTTTTTTTGTATTCCCTGATTAATTGTATTTCCTAATTCGTCAATACCCCGGTTGTATTTTTATCATGTAATTTGTGTCTTCTTGGTGTTGTATATTAAGAGAATCGATTCATTATTACTAAATTAGTAACTTAGGTATATGATTGTTTATGTTGTATTTGTAGCTTAGTATTCAATGTTGGTTAGTAGTTAGGTTAGGGTTTTTGTCACTGTTGTAGAAATCGGCCAACAAGTCGGTCCAACTAGTTGAGTCAAGGGGGGGGGAGTGCTAGCCGACTCGACTAGGTCAAGTCGGCCATTAGTCGGTGAACCTGACTAATCGGGCCGACTTTTACGTACAAACTTATTTTAATATGCTTAATGTTATATTTATTGTAGATGACCGTACTTAATTGTGGGAAAAGGCTTTGTTGTTGTTGTAATGTTATATTTAAAGTTAATTACTTCTTTTGTTTCATTATTATAATATAAAAATGTACAACTCTATACAAATATATAAGACTATATGTATAAAACTAATTTATATAGTTAAAATAATTAAAAAATTCAAAACCGACTAATGGTCGACTAAATCCGATTAGTCGTCCGACTGTCGAGTTCTGCAACCTTGGTTTTTATGTATCGTATTTTATGTCGTTAATGTTCCTTTTTATATCACGTTTATGTTATATTGTTGAGCTTATATTCATGCTATGTTGTGTAGCTTAGTTATGAACAAGGTTGCAAAAGTCGGTAGTCGGTACTCGGTCGATCAAGTCACTGATTAAGGATTAATCAGAGTCGGACGACTAATCGGATTTAGTCAGACTTTAATCGGCTTTGAACTTTATGATTATTTTAAATATATAACTCGTTTTTATAAATATATTTACGTAGATTTTGTACATTTTTATAATATCATAATAAAATAAACAAATTAATCGAATTTGACTGAAACACTAAGCATATTATAATGAGTTTGCTTATAAAAAAAGCAAAACATATAAAAATATGGTATCTCCAAGCAAAAATTTGTCGTTAGTGTGCCTAGTCAGAATTAGTCGGTACTCGGTCGGTAACCCCAATGACTAGACTAGTCGGACCTACTAGTCGGACGACTTTTACAACATTGGTTATGACATATGGTTTGTTGGCTTGTTGTTGTTGCACATTCACTTTCTGCTACGCCGTGTATCTTATGTTATGAAATTGTGACAATTTAGATGGCTACACCACCCATAATATCGCTTCTGGTAGTGACTCATCATTCTATGTGATGCCATGATCAAGTGATCCCGCACGATAATTCGGATACCTTGTAAATAGTGTCGATCAAAAAATGGTGACTTGCATGTTGTGCAATAAGGTGCTGGAATGAGGGATATCCGTGTTCAAAGAACATCTTGCACACAGAAAATGTAATGTGGGTGCATGTCTCGAGTTGGACAAAGAGATGAATAAGAAGATGATATCGTATATGGATGACACTACCAGAAAGAAGAGCCAAAAATAGCTAAGTTCAGGAGGTGAGAGATAATCTTCTTTCTATCATCAATCTCATCTCTCAATAATCTCAATCTTATCGCTCATCTCCTTAAATTCAGCAAGTTTCTGGCTCTTCTTTCTAGCAAGCAAGGCTTTAAAAAACACGTGACGATTAAAGGCAGTTTTCCGTAATTGAGGCAAGGCGTAAGCCTCGAGGCGATCGAGGTGTAAGCCTCAGTTTACAGAGAAAACACATGGCAAAACTATTATTAAACATAATTATACCACCATAAAATCGTAGACTTCAAATATTCACATAATATACGATCATTAAGCCTAAATTTGAATATTTCAAATTTACTAGATGTACAAAATATATTATATGAACAGTATATACTAGTTTCAAATTTGTGATTATGTAATATTAATATTGTAAATATGTGATTTCCTAACATTCTTACAAAATATGCAGTCTCTTAAACATCCACTATACTCATTGTAGCGATACAAGCAATTGAATATCATTTGTTGACATAAAATTTGTTCATACTAATCAGAAATATTCATTATACACTTGCATGATTTCTTTGATATAATAATGATTGTAATATAATTGTATAATTATATAATTATGAAATATTATATTTTGAAAGTAACATATAACGATACTATAATACAATATTGTGATTGTGACTTGTATGTTTATGACTAACATGTTTTATAACTTTAATATTATTGTAAAAGTATAGCTTTACATAGCTTTTTATTTATTTGCCCAAAAAATGCACAGCAGACCGAGACAGCGTCTCGGGACCACTTCACCACCTCAACCGCCTCGGGACCGCCCTCGGGTGTCTGAGGCTTACGCCTTGGATTTCCAGACTGAGGCTATAGCCTTGAGGTGATTTATATGGAAAACCGCCTTGAGGCTTAGGCATCAGTGCCTCGAGGTGCATTTTTTAAGCCATGCTGGCAATATCATCCAAATACGATACCATGTTCTCTATCTCTTAGTCCACCTTGGGACATGTAGACGCATTGCCTTTTCGGTGTTCCAGATGTTGTTTGAACTTATACATCCATCCTTCCACCTTGCATTGTCTGCGAGTAAATGTGTTTGGATTGGCACAATTCGAAAAGTATCCGATTACCATGCAAGATCACTTGATTCGTGCGGCACATAGAATAACAAGTCACTGCTGAAAGCGACAATCATGGGAGGTGTAGCCATGTAAATTGTCACAAGCTCACAACATAAGCAACATAACTTAGCATAAACTAAACGTGCAACACAACATATCATAAGTTACATAACATAGCATGAACATAAGCAACACAACTTAACATAAACATGATATACAAAGGAACATTAACAACATAAAATATGAAACACAAAAAACCCTATCCCAGCTATTGACCAATATTGAATACAAAGCTACACACACAACGTAAACAATCATATACCTAAGTTAATAATTTACTAACAATGAATCAATTCTCCTCTTAAACAGAAGACACAGATTACATGATAAAAAAATACTACTGAGGTATTAAGGAATTAGGAAATACAAATGAATCAGGACATATGGAAAAAACATAGCATGATGTAAGCAAATGTAGCATAGCATAAGGAAATACGGAAAAAGCTTGGCGAATTAGGAAATACCAAAACAAAAAGCCCTAACCATATTGTCTGGGCAACACGAGTTGGAGAGATGCTGAGGAGAGGAGAGAGGGCTCGCAAGAGGGTTGGCGATGTGGCGAAGGCAGGCAGCAATCGACAAAGATATAGGCAGTGATCAACGGAGGACGAGGTATGCGATGATAGTTGGGAAGGGTTTTGGGGGTTTTGGAGACAAGATAGAAGTAGGCCTAATGTCCCACAATAAGCCTCGCATCTCAATAAATGGGTAATCAGTACCCATATTTCATGTACCTGAATTTAAACCCGATACAACCCTAAATTGAAAACCGATACGCGACTATAGGCTGACTAAGCCTAGTCGACTAATCGAGTCGGTAGTTCACCCGATTCGACTAATCGGGCTAACTAATCATTCTAGTCAATCGATTTTACAAGCTTGACCATCGCAACTCCTCTCATGTGCAATGAAGCTCCAATAAGAAATCCAACCCTATATCACATACTCAAAGCTTGGTCATGTCATGAAAAGGGTAATGCATGAAAAATCATTTCATGTTCCTGAACAATGTCATCCCGCACTTCGACAGTTGTTCCTATTCCTCAAATATTGCGTACTAAAGAAACCAAGTTGCCTCCCGCTATAAAGTCCCTCCAAGCAACACTTCTCATAAATGTAACATCTTCCTCACCTCCATGAACATCCTAAACGCTAGTATTATTTCAACCAAGCATAGACACTAGTATTATTTCAACCAAGCATAGGAACAACATTTAATTCAGCACCACAGCACAACCCACGCACATAAATGTCTTGAAAGACCCCCCCGTTTGTGTGCTTCTCCACCCTTTCTAACACCAAATGCAATCCGCAACCCTGGCAGAAGTGTCGATTAGCAACACTCATGGGGATTGTCCACCACAACTCATAAATAATGTCGAATTGGAATAACGATAGATTTCAATTAAATTATTGTAGAACAAAAGCAATATCAAAAAATGCAACCAATGCCGTTGTTACTACCTAACATGTTGCAATCACGAATTAGGGGTTTTATCAAATTACGAGTTTCGTCCACGTTTTTTTTTGAACAAGGAGCCCTCCCAAGGCGGGAGTCACCACACCTAAATATTCATTAATTAATTAACGATAAGGTACATCAGTTGGAAATCCAGAAATTGTACAATGCATTACAGTGAGCAAGTACATTTTCAAAGTAAAACCGTAGTCCCTTGAAAGTGGTATCATTTCTACCACGCCAAATAGCCCATAGCGCTGCAAAGGGCTTGGAGACATCTTCGGAAGACCCAATGCCGATCGCCCGAATAGATCTCCAAAATTGCTCCGCATCTGATACCCGAACCCACAGTAGCCCCAGCGAATCCGACACATTTGCCGAGGACCTGCACCCAAAGAAAATGTGGTCTGCATCCTCCGTGTCGTCCTTGCATCTGTCACATAGCGAATCCGTCGCACCCAGCAGCCTGCCTCTTCTCACCTTATCACAGAAACGGTCTCTCCACAGACACCAAAGAAAGACCTTAACCCGAGTAGGAATCCTGGCCGCCCAAAGAATGAAAGGTATTATTCCTAAGAACCCAAGGCTCTCTTATATAGAGGAGAGACCCATGGGTAAATTAGATAAGATAGATGTAAGAAAAGATAAATACAGAAACAATACACAAAATCATAAATATATCTTTACACTCCTCCTCAAGATGGCGTATAGATGTCAATCATGCTCAGCTTGGATGAACACTTCTGAAACGATCCTCTACGCAGAGACTTGGTAAAGATATATGTTGTTTGATCTCTTAAACGGACATGTGTAGTGGAGATAAAACCTTTATGGGTCATGTCCCGTGTATAGTGGCAGTCCACCTCAATATGTTTAATTCTCTCATGGAATGCAGGGTTGTTAGCAATAAATAAAGCAGCATGGTTATCACACTGTAGCTGCATAAGAAGAGGAACATCTATATGTAAATCTGCTAGCAGTGCTCGAACCCACACCATCTCTGTGCTTGCTTGTGTCATAGCCCTATATCTAGATTTAACACTAGACCTAGCAACCACGGTTTGCTTCTTACTTTTCTAAGAGACGAGAGAACCGCCAACAAATACCACAAAGTCGTAAGTGGACTTTCTGTCCTTGGGGCATCTCGTATAGTCAGCATCTACACATGTTGTAATAGTAAGATTCGCTCCTTTCCTGAATAACAGTCCTGCACCTAGAGATGACTTCAGATATCTCAGTACCATATATACAGCATCCATGTGTACCTGTCGAGGTTGCTCCATGAACTGACTCACCCTACTAACTACAAAGGAGATATCAGGTCTAGTGATTGTAACATAGAGAAGTTTTCCCACCAACTATCTATATCTTCTCCTGTCTACCTCACATGTATCATCATCACAGAGTCTCACACTGGGATCCATAGGAGTAGTGGCAAGCCTACTCCCAATCATACATGTCTCAACCAGCATATCTGTGACGTACTTCCTCTAGGTCATCACAAGATCCTGCTGATTTTTGGAAAACTCTAACCTCATGAAATACCTTAGAGTGCCAAGATCCTTGGTGACAAACTGACGTCCCAAAAACTTTTTTGCCATTTTTATCCATTGCACATCATCTCCTGTAACAAGAATGTCATCAACATAGACCATGATAACGACGATACATGTGGATGTTCTGATGCACCGTGAATCGAATAAATAGGACTTTATTAATTTATTTTTCGTCATTAATTAGAGTTTAATTATTAATCGAGCTGTTGCAATTATTTAAATAAAAGATATTGCATGTGATATCAAATTAGTAGTCGATTTTTCAATTTGAATTTCAAATTTAAAATTAGAGTCAATTAAGATAAATTGAGGATTAGAATTTATTTCAAATCGATTAGTTAGTTGGTTAGAGTCCAATTAGGATAAGTTGGGATTTGAGTTTTGATTTATTTCTGCTTTTGTAATCTCATCCCTCCTATATAAAGGGACGGTAGTCTATTGTTTTAAAACAAGTCAGATTATAGGAAAATTTGAGATTTTTATCTCATATCTCTTCTCTTTATTCCCCCTCCCTCGACGCGATCTACGCGCTTCTCCTTCCTCGAATCTCGCGCAACCGGCAAGCTTCTTTTCTCAATCCCTCCTATTTCTTCTACAAACAAATTTCCACTGCTAAAAATAATTTTCCATCTTTGAAAAATCCTATTTGCATCAATTGGTATCATAGCATGGAATTTGAATCGTTCTCACGATTTGATGGTCCTGTCGCATACTGGAGGATGAAGCTCGACCAAGCAACCCTATCTCGTGGCTCGCATGCGTGTTCGCGTCAACAAACAAGAAGCGCCTCCGGACAAGCATCAAGGTTCAACAATGGATAGACTCATGGTACAACGTTGATATCCTTATGGTACAAGTTGACGACGAACAAAATCTTGTCGTCGACGATGATCTGTGCGTTGTTCAAATCGTTGTGGATGGAAAAAACGGCAACCACGATGACCTGCTCGCTGTCCAGACCATTGCGGAAGAAAAAAGGGATGACCTGCTTGCTGTCCAGGTATTTTCATACTTGAAAACGCCAAAGAAATCGATCTACAACCCGCCCGCTTCCCTCTCACGGACCCCCCGTCCCATCACTGCCTCCGCCGCCTCCCGGCACCACCCCCGCGCAACCACCCCCACCTGTTGCACCTATACACCCTTCTGCGACACCCGCACCCCCAGCTACGGTCTACAGACCCACCACTGCCGCAATCACCCCCTCCCGTAACCCCGACGATTCCTCCCGCAACTCCAGCGGCCCCTCCCGCAACCCTCGTGAGTTCCCCTGCCCCGTCACCACCGCCAACCCCCCTCCTCGCCATCCCGACATACTCGGCGAACCCCCCTGCCCCACCATTGTCGCTATCCCCTCCCCCGCAAACCCCCTCCCTAGTTCCAACGCCACCAACCCCACCTGCACCCGCTCCCACCACCCCCGCAACTCCTACAGCACAAACCCCAGCCCCCATGCCTGCTCTCCCCACCCCCGCACCCCCTGCGGCCCAACCCCCAACTCCCGCGGTCCTTCCTGCCACCCCTACTGCTGCCCCCGCATCTACACCGCCACCCCATCAACATCGACCCCCCCCCCACACACCGCCATCAGCCCATGGTTTCAGATTTCGCGAAATTTCGACAAAATTTCGATTTCGACAAAGAACTGAAATCTCGAGCGAAATGGCGATATGAGGGCAGTTTTCGGTCATTTCTTCACAAATGATGGTCGATCAAAATTTCGACGAAATTTCGTATCGACAGGATATCGGTACGATATCTGAAACCGATATTTAAACCCTTGCATCAGCCACTCCTCAACCCCACTCCACCGCCGCCTTCAAACATGGCGCCATCGAAGCCCTAGAGGAGATGAAACCCTAGTAAGGGTTGAGATCCCCTTTCGATGGAAAGAGATCAATCCATGTAGGGATTGGAAATTTTTTTAAAAAAATTGCAAAGATATCCAGCCCCCTAAAACTTTGTATATGAATGTTAAAAATGAGGGAAATTTAAGAGGAGATAACTTGAGTGAAGGGGTACAAAAATTGCAGCCCACCACCCTGGAGCAGAATTAAAAAGAATTGTTGCAAGAAAGAAATTTGGGTGGCCTCCTTACCCAATTAGGACTATCGGTTTCACCTATTTAAAGGTCTCATGGCTTAAGTCATTGACCACATCCCCTCTATTATATTTGTGTTATTGCTTTGCTATGGGATCTCCAAAGGTCGGGACGTCCGACATGGAAGATGCCACGTCAGCTTTTTAAGCACCATATCAAGCGGATAGAACCCGGATGGGCGCCCGCATTCGCGCCATACATGTTATGCCGTCATGAAGCTAAGGGCTCCAACCTTTGTACCACGCACGTCTGGATTCCACCGTTTACTCCACATTAGTTCTTCCATGGGATGACTGGAAATGCTGAATTAAATTTCTCAATCTTCAAGTCTGCAGATCCAGCAATTCGTCGGAAGATGGATTTTTCAAGCGAAGGAGAACTGATGCAGCATGAATCGGATAAATATGACTTTATTTATTTATTTTTCGTCATTAATTAGAGTCTAATTATTAATCGACTCGTTACAATTATTTAAATAAAAGAGATCGCATGTGATCTCAAATTAGTAGTCGGTTTTTCAATTTGAATTTCAAATTTAAAATTAGAGTCAATTAGGATAAATTGAGGATTTGAATTTTTTTCAAATCGATTAGTTAGTTGGTTAGTGTCCAATTAGGATAAGTTGGGATTTGAGTTTTGATTTGTTTCTAGTTTTGTAATCCCACCCCTCCTATATAAAGGGATGGTAGTCTATTGTTTTAAAACAAGTCAGATTATATGAAAAATTGAGATTTTTATCTCGTATCTCTTCTCTCTATTCCTTCTCCCTCGACGCGACCTACGCGCTTCTCCTTCCTCGAATCTCGCGCACCTGACGCGCTTCTTTTCTCAATCCCTCCTATTTCTTCTACCAAACAAATTTCCACCGCTAAAAATAAGTTTTCCATCTTTGAAAAATCCTATTTGCATCATGTTCTCTATATAAATAGTGAATGGTCTGCATTTGATCTTCTAAACCCATGCTTTTCATTAAATCAGAGAGCTTCTGAAACAATGCATTCGAGCTTTGCTTCAGGCCATATATTACCTTGTGAAGCCTACAAACTTGTTGACACTCCCCTTCACGAGCAAACCCCGGAGGTTGTTGCATGTGGACTTCTTCATGTAGATCAACATACAAGAATGCATTTTTAACATCAAACTGAAATATGGGCCAATCACTTACCACTGCAACTGATAGAAGAACTCGTAGCATAGCGTGATGAGCAACATGTGAAAAGGTGTCGAGATAATCCACGCCATATGTCTGAGTACAACACTGTGCAACTAATCAAGCCGTGTAACGATCAATGCTTCCATATGCATTGTGTTTCACTGTAAACACCCATTTGCAGATGGCAATAGATGCCATTGGGAGTAGGAACCAGATCCAGGTACCACGCGACTGTAAGGCGGTCATCTCCTCCACCATAGTTAGACACCATTGATTGTCTTTCAATGTTTCTTGGTAAGTCTGTGGTATTGCCACGGCAGATAGTGCAACAACAAACTTCCTGAAATCACATGTCAAGCGATCAAAGGATATGTGGCACAGGTACGCTTCTACTTTCGAATGGCAATAGGAACATCCAAGTCATCGAGAATCTCCTGCAATTGAGTACTAGTCTCTTGCTAAGGTTCCTGCTCAGACACATCTCCAGACCCATCGTTAGAATTTAGAAACCTTGTATTCAGAACATACCTGAGGCATGTTGGATGACGGGCATAGACCATGAACACAAGATGACGGACGTGTATAGTGACGTGGAAATGATGGAACAACGATTACAAATTGTGGTATACGAGGTGGTGATGTAGGTGGAGAAAGCGGTGGTGGTTGGGTTGGAGCAACCGGCACAGACTGGGATGGTGATGTGCTCATAGGAGGAGGCGACATGTAAACCTCATCATTTCAACCTGATGAAGTCAACCTATCACTTGTATGAGAGAAATACATCACCAATTCAAAAAATGTAACGTTCACACTAACATAATATTTCCTGCACAGTGGATTATAGCATACTATATCCCTTGTGTGTCCTGGAGAACCTAACAAAAACACACTTGACCTCAAGGAGAGAGCTTGTCTAGACCTAGAGACAACTGGTGGACAAATGCAACCGAGCCAAAAATACGAGTTGTAAGTGAGAACAATTCTTTCTCTGGAAATACAGAGAGAAAGGAATTTTCTCAACCAGAACAGATGAGGGCACGTGATTCACAAGATAACATGGCGTAAGTACTGTATCACCCCAGAACGAATGTGGGGCACGACTCTAAATGAGAAGAGTTTGGGTAACATCAAGTAAATGGCGATGCTTTCTCTCTGCAACGCCATTCTGTTGAGAAGTATATACACATGATGTTTGAGAATAATACCACAAAACTAAAAGAATTTTGAGAGAGCATACATACAGAATTCCAAAGTATTATCAGTTCTCAAAATTTCACAAACAAAGAAAAAATATTCTGCACTTCGTTGATAAAAGTTTTAATAGCATCCCCTACTTCAGATTTATTCTTCGAAAGGAAGATACATGACAAACGAGAAAAATCATCAACTGCGACTAGGTAAAACATGTGTCCTTAGTGATCGAGAACACAACTTGGACCCCAAATATCAATATGAAATAACTCATAAATGGAGCTACTGCGTCGACTCTGACGAGTGAGAAAAGCAGAGCGATGATACTTTCCCAACTGACATGACTCGCATTAGAAGGAAGAGCGAGGTGAGATCTGCGGCAGAACATGACACATCTTCTAGAGTGGAAGGTGACCAAAACGCAGGTGCCAAGTGAAGGGAGAGATTGGTCCCGTTGAATGAGTGGATAAGCCGACATAAGGAGTTTAGACCAGGCGACAGAGACCACCCTGCTCACGGCCACAGCCAATCACCCTACTTGTAAGAATGCCCTGAAAAACAAGAGAAGATGGATCAAAAATAGCCAACAATGCAAATCCTCCGTAATCTGACTTATAGATAATAAATTCATGGAAAAATCAGGTGCATGTAACACATTCTGCAGACGCATTGAAGGCGTCAAATTGATCGCCCCTTGTCTTGTGATCGGGGAATGAGTCCATCGATTATTACGACAGTTCTCCCTGGAGGAACCTGTCTATGCGTTGCAAGCTGATCTCTGTCTCTACAAATGTGATGTGTTGTCCCGGAGTCCATAATTCATTCGTAGTCTCGGATTCATGACAAGTAATAAAAGCATAGATACTACCTGGGGTACTGTCAGTGGCAGAGGTACTGTCAGAGGTGGAAGTGGGAACATATGAGTGGCCTCCTGAGGTAGGTGAAGAAGCAGGAGGCATAATATCCCTTAATCGAGCTACGAGTTTATCAAACCTCTGATCCGAAGAGGAAGCAACGTGAGGTTCGGCTTGCTCTGCCATACGGGCCGATTCATGAAAACCATGCTTGGAGTAGCATGTGTCCTCTGTATACCATGGTCGGTGACAACATGTGCGCAACTGTCGAATGCGACCCACGAGGTCCATGACAACGAAAATGAAAAGAGCCTCCTCTACCTCGGGAGGCTGCCATCACCGAAGAAGTCTGATTAGAGGCAATAGATGGGACAGTGATCATATTGAGTCTGTGAAAGCTTCCTCCATGGGAGGAATAGTAGCATCCATTAAAATATGGGAACGAGCAGCCTCATACTCAAGATCAAGGGCTGCAAGGAATACATCAACCATGGTGGCATTCCTATGTCTTCTGCTGCTCGAGAGTAGGCGTGATAATCATGAAGCTGTGAAGCTTCTCAAACATCCCACGCAAGGATGTATATAAAGAATGAAGGGATCGTTTGTTCTGCTTGATAATAAAAATATTGTGCTGAAGCTGTTGAATCTTTGTCTCATTCCTCACCTGAGAATAAGTTGCGAGGATATCCCACGTCACCTTGGTGGTGGGATGATGTAACACATCATTGGTGATCTCTATCGTCGATGTACCAGAAAGCCAAACCTTGACATACGCTGCACACATCATCAGCTGCCCGCAAGGAGCTGATCTCAATTTTCTCAATTGAGTCTTCCTCGATAAGAATGTGTTTCTTACTAGTAGACTTCATAAGGCTCATGAACTGTATGTCCCAGAGCTTGTAGTTTGTCATGTCCATCTTTACAATCAGCGCCAGGACCTCTGAAAGCGCATGTGGCAAGGACATCGACCTTACTCTCTGACATATTACCGGATGAAGAAAGCTAGGGTTAGTAGACCAATAGACAAGTGTCTAAACAGACATATGAGGATTTTATTGCATGTGTAGACTTATGCAATCAAATTCATCAACACGAGCAGACCTTGATACGAGCACGGAGGGTTGTAGAGAGATCCGTCAGCGAGGGCAAGGAACGGTGGTCGTGCCCAAGAACGAGAGAGATTGGCGGTAGGAGGTCAGCGATGGTTAGACGACGATAGCTGTCGAGGAGAGAGGGTGATTGCGGCAGCATCTGGATGAGAGGTCGACGACGGTTGCCCATAAGAGGGAGGGCAACAACGGTGTCTAGAAGGGGGGAGGGGGCGACGGGCGTGATTAGGGTTAGGGTACGAGAGCTCCGACCTAGGACCATCGCTTTGATACTATGGTGGGAAAAGAATGAAAAAGTATTATTCCTGGAAACCCTAGGCTCTCTTATATAGAGGAGAAACCTATGGGTAAACTACATATGATAGACATAAGAAAAGATTAATAGAGAAACAATACACAGAATCATAAATATATGTGCATTGTCCATATTATTGGTTATTTTAGGTTAATTTTGATTTTGATCTAGCAGAAATAGTGACCTATTCGTGCGGCGGGGCTTGTATCCTCCGGTGATGTCTCCAGGCCCTTTGCAGCTCTTTGGGCTATTTGGCTTGGCAAGAATGATACCACTTTCAAGGGGCAACGGTTTTACTATGAAAATGTTCTAGCGCACAGTAATGCTTTGTACAATTTCTGGATATCCAATTAATGTACCTTCTCGTTAATTAATGAATACTCTGGTGTGGTGACTCCCGACTTGGGAGGGCTCCCCCTTTTTCTATTAAAAAGACAGAAATAGAGACCAATTTATGATCTCAAAATTTGGATTTTTTAAGTTGGGGTCATTTTAGGTGTCAATTAGAATTTGATATGAAATGTTTTTACTCTCTTTTTTATATCCGCAAGTCCATCCCCTCTACGTACAAAGGCAATATTATGAAATTGTTTATAACATACCATATGATTATGGAGTAAATTATTTATTTTAGAGTTTTCCTCCACGATTATGGCTTCCCCGAATTTCTATGAGATTATACCCCCAATCACAATTCCAATCTCATCTCGTGAGGTTGTACGCATGATTTTGTCATTTCATCTCCAATACTAGTTGCATCAAGAGGTATTAGAGCATGGCCTTCAACTCGTCATTCAATTTGAACTGAGGTTACAGAAGTATGACCACTTTACCGATAATAAAAACTCAATCTGGAGACTTCCTCCATTACAGATGCCCTATCTGTCGAACTATTCAATGCTGGAATACAGGCTATACAGCCTACTTGGGTATTTCGATTCATGCATCGATGCTTAACATGGATCTTCGCACATTGTGAATAACCAAATTCCAATTGAAATGAATTCTTTAAGAGGAATCCATGGAATGATGTCAATTCAAACCATAGATCTTTGAATTATGAGAGCTATTGAGAGAAATAAATAATTGTCACTATTTCTTAGATTGATGGATCAAAATCGATTCAGTGGGATCTTTGACTCCCATTTTTTACACCAAGAATGTTTTATGGAACTCTTTGACCCATGAATTTTAAGTGTCCTACTTTACCGTAATTCACAATGTTCAACAAGCAATCCATACTTTAAAATCGAAGGTGTAATATCTAGGTGGGATCCGCAAATGAAATTCAGGCTAAAGTAGCAGGCAAACAACAATGGGAGTTAGCTTAATTCACATAATTAGAAGCCTTTATCTCTTCTAATCTTGATAAAACTGGTCAGAATCAATTAGCATAGCAAAGAGGTCAAACACGAAACTAAAGAAGAGCCCACAAAAAGTGAAGCACCTTCTACTTCTATAAAAAAGGGAGTTAAAGAGATGAGAATCATTCTCATGTACATGAATAAGGTAGAGGACCAAGGCCTTAAATGTCGGTTTCGGTCACCATTTCGATATCGACCAAAACAGGATTTCGATGGAATTTCGGTGGAATTTCGACCGAAATTTCGGTCTTTTCGGTCATTTTTTATACTAGGACCCCCATATTTCGTTCATTTCGGTCGAATTTCGATTTCGACTGGATATCGATATTCGACAGAAATTCGACTGAATTTCGCTGAAATTTGAGGCCATGTAGATGACTATGTGAGTTTCAACATAATCCTCAAGGAATTCCACTACTAACTATACCTCGCCTACTAAAGCCGAAATGCTATCCTTCTCACCATCACTTTATCTTAGCCCTAAAACAACTAGCAAGAGCCTCTGACTCTTTCGACCCATCCTCTTTTTGCTTGAGAATGTCGAACCCTCCTGGGCATGACCCTGTCTTCTTCATGGCGCTATTATAGAGAGGAGCCCCCCACGAGTTGACTATCTTATGGATTACATGAAGAAGATGATCCAATAATGTAAGGCATCATCGCTCAAACACAAGATGAAAGAATATCTCGATCGTGTATAACGGAAAGAAAAGGTCTTTAGAAGACCCTCGCTACATGGAAAATGCATTTCTTATTATCTTGTTGGAATCAGTACAAGAACTTCGAGCATCCATATAACACCAAGATAACACCAAGAAGATCACTGAGAATTCATGTAACAACAAGATAACAAAAGCATCACTGACAAGAATTATGAAAGTCCCACTTCAGCATATATTTTTGATGTTCCAATCATATCAGAAATCTCCCTCATGATTTCCCTTGTTGATTATCATATATATCTTGCAGATCATAGAGATGCGAACTCCCATTATATGCCCCTTTATCTACCTTTCCCGACTCTGATCCAATAAAGCCTCTGTTACGACCCGTCCCACTAGTCGAGACGAGCGCAACAAAAATCCAATCTTTTCTTCTAACTCATAACAAAGTGTGCACAAAATGTAAACATAAATTTCTTTATAAAACATTCCTTGAAATCATCATCAAAATATATTCTTCATGAATGACAAAAAATCCAAAATGACCATCCAATCTTTTCTTCTAACTCATAACAAAGTGTGCACAAAATGTAAACATAAATTTCTTTATCAAACATTCCTTGAAATCATCACCAAAATATATTCAACATGAATGACAAAAAATCCAAATAACCATATATATCAAAAACCTCTTCAACATATAAGAATTGTTATGTTTACGAACAGCATTTACAAGAGTAATCTATCTTCCCATTACATAGTCATGTTTCTTCTAAGTTAGACAACTCTATCTTGAGGTACAAACAGTTACCAAAAATCCAAAATACGATATAAGATGGTACAACCTACAATTACTATGTAGTATCCTTAGTCCTGCTAAGATTCTTACTCAAGTATGTATGTAAATAATAATAAACAAAGAAGGGTTAAGTTTAAACTCAATATGAGCTTAGACCCAGTGAATGTCTCAAGTATTTTGGTAAGAAAAATAAGCGTTATTTCTGAAGTAATTTTGCATAAAACATAGAAATGTTTGGTAAAAAGAAAATACTTTAATAAAGAAAATTTG
The DNA here is from genome assembly GCA_037367405.1 of Ottelia alismoides. Classification (NCBI taxonomy): domain Eukaryota; kingdom Viridiplantae; phylum Streptophyta; class Magnoliopsida; order Alismatales; family Hydrocharitaceae; genus Ottelia; species Ottelia alismoides. The sequence goes on along the minus strand of JAZKJV010001215.1, from coordinate 1,056,511 downwards.
AAACTCATCAAAAATATTGTTGTAAAAACATTCAACTTTCAACAAGGAATAAATGCATGCAATCTAATTCTAACTATTAAAAGTACGGCAACTCTATAGTTGTTGGGTTTATGGTTCTTGGTGTCCTAATTTCTCCGCCAATTTTTCAGACAGAAGATTTGATGATTTCCTTGAGCTCCTTGAGGCCGTGAGGAATGTTGAAGCTCCAAGAGGGGGCAGAGACCATTGGTGCCGGCGTGATGGGCCATTCTCGGTGAAGGGGGCTTACAGTGCAATCTCCAGACCGCCACCGGCAAACTCGGAGTCCTTGATCAGAGATTGTGCTGCCATTTGGGCCCTAGGTCTTCCGGAAAGAGTGGGGATCTTCCTTTGGCTCCTTAGACGAAAGAGACTCATGACGCACGACCGATGCGTCAAGCTTCTTGGGATCATTGCGAACAAATGCGTAATCTGTGACTGTGCCATTGAAACTGTGGATCACCTCTTCTTTGCTTGCCCTGTGGTTTCTCAGGTTTGGCGGGATACGGGGATTGCTTGGTGTCGCTTTGAGGGGTTCCAGACGTTCTGGAATTTGCTCTACATTAACAGGGGAAGACCGAGGAGGGATCGATTGCTGCACATGGCCTTCCTCTGGGCGATATGGCGTGGCAGAAATGATTTACTTTTCTGCGGGCAAAGATTTTATAAGGAAAACGTCACTATCTTTGCAAATAGGCTGGTTGAGGACTGGGTACTGTAATGTTTTTGTAAGGGAGGGTTAGATATTATAATTTTGTAAAAGCTCCGGCTTTTGTTTTTTGTTTGGAATAAATTTTGATGGGGAGGGTACCGCTGAGTACTACCCCCTAACCTGCAGACTTTCAAAAAAAACTCTATAGTTGCTAGTCATAATTATTGCATTAACACCATTGTAGCAAATTGTACTAAGTTCATGAACACTGAAATACATTGGGGCATACGCGTATACATCCCCAAAAGAGAAAGAACATCCTGCATGTGGTCCAAAGCCTTTGAATGCGGACCCAAAGTCCTTTGAACCGAATCTAATGGTCGACATATATAATGGCTTTGTCATCTGACGACGTGTTTCAGAATAATATATAATGACATCACCACATCTAATGGCTAGTTCATGACTTCTTTGAGAGCAATTATGGTGTTCAACGTTCATATAATATTTCTTTCTGAAACATATCTATAAGCTGAAAGTGGATGATATCTAGATTATATCTCTACATAAAAACCTTACTACTTGTTTGTAAAGCTTCTGTTGCACTATTACAAAATAGCTGAATACTAGAAATTCTCAAGTTGTATCGTAGCATTCACTATATTAAAGATGAAAACTAAGAGACCGCTCACCTTCAATTTAATGTTTATGCCTCTTAATAAGTGTATCTCGATCCACCAACCAAAATGGATTCGTCTCCTATGTAGTAGAAAGAAAATTAATGTATGGAATCTGTTAATCAAGGTTTATGCATGTTTGTGTTGGCTATCTAAAGATACGATCTCTTCTTTCCTTAAAATATAATGTTTCTTAAGAATGTTTCGGTAGAGTTTCCCCTTGTAAAAGTGATATTTTTTAAGAGAATTTCGGCGAAACTTCCCCTTAAAAGGTGATGTTTCTTAAGAAAAAATCGTAGGAGTTTGCCACTAAAAGATCATATTTCTTAAGGAAATTTTGGCATAGATTCCCCACATATGTTAAGAAAATGTGAAAAGATGGCTTAGAACTACTAACCTTTCTCCTGAAATCTGCTATATGCCATGCTCCTACTGTGATCCTCTGCTTGCCGACAAAGTTTCAGTACATTCTTTCCAACAACTCTCACCTTCTCTCAGCCTATCTACCAAAGTTTGGGGGAACTTGGATGTGGAATGGATGGGTTGAGAATGAGAAGTAGGGGTATTATAGGCCTCGAAAATGGGGACATCATGGTTTAGCACACATGGTTTCAGCCCATGATTTTCTGAATACCACGGTCTTTCGCAATACGGTGGTTTCTATGCACATGGTTTTACTTTTACCTCATTTAAACCATGGTTTCTATCCCCATGATTTTTGCTCATTTAAACCATGGATTTTCTAATGATGCTTAATTTACACTAATTACGAATATTTAGTACTAATCAAGATTAATAATCTTTAATTATATTTAACTTATACTAATCCATGGCTAAGCTCCTTAATAATCATTAAATCTCGTTAATCATGATTAAATTTTTCTAATGACAATGATTAAGGATTGATCTTGAGTTTAACAAACATCAACTATCCTAAATTCAAAATTCATAGAAATTCATCACAACATCGGATTGATATGAAGCAAGATCCATTGGAATCGTCTCATCACGACAGATAACATAACAATCTCTCAGTTGGGATTTAGTGAACTTCAATGTAGCACTTCTATAGTTATAACATTATATTGAGGTTTAAGAATAAAAGTCACATTCCTATTTGTAATCAAGCATTCCAAATTTTAGTACCTTTTAAGTATGAGAATGTCACAACCTCTAATAAAGCTGATGAGGTCGTTATCAAAATCTTGTGATTGCAAACTTTAGGGATAGCCCCAACACAATCTCCCATCTTTGGAGGTATTTCTAGCCACCTCCTAGGAGGGGTCCCACTGACGTCGTGTCCATGATCTTTAAGTCCCCATCAACAAAAGCTATTGCATGCATACCTTCTATCCAACGACGCAGAACAATGGTTTTATCGTGCAACTCGACACCCCACCTTCTTACGCAAATGTCACCCTAACCTTCATCATCACCAACAATGTATGAGTGATGATGATAGCTACATATGTCAACAGTGTCATCATTGATGCCCTCCCAAAAACCATAACCACCTACTCAACCGCAAAGGCCAACACCTCCAATCTCTACGATATAATGTGAAGCTTACTCGATACCCCCCTCATCTTGTGTGTCGATGATGATTACAACCACAATGCCACTGTATTTTCAAGGCTCGTCACCATCATTGACAAATAGGATTCAAGCATAGGGTCACCGCCACTACTTGCTCCCCCTATTACGTTGTTACCATTGCAATGGATATGGAGGGGAGGAAACCCCAACAAGGGTTGTGACAAACAGGATTCGAGCAATGGAATCACCGCCCTGCTTGTTCCTCCTATTACGTTGTTACTGTTGCAGTGGAGATGGAGGAGAGGAAACCCCTACAAGGGTTGATGACAGGTTTCTACCCATCAAATCAAGAGTAAAAAGTTGGCATGGAATACACAAGACCCCAACCCAAAAGTATTTTATCTAAAGAGTAAAGTTGAATGGCATATGTGTAAAAGAATTAATTTAAGTGAAGAGATAGAAAAATTGTAATTCTGAATTTATTTAAGTGAATAGGTAGAAAAATTATATTGGTGTGGCTTAGTGGGAAAAAACACAAAAAGACCTGAAAAAGGGAAGTTCACGTATTGAAAACGTATTTCAACGATTCCAAACAATATTCTCCTATACCTCCACCAATGATCAAGCAACTCATCATAAGATTAGTTTTTCAAAACAAAAGGAAAGATGATGCAATCACTTATTAGGGATTTGATTACGTTGTGGTTTATCTGATTATTGATTAATTAGATTAATGCTAAATTTAGTATAAATAAGTTGAAGACAAAATTCTAATCTACATATTGGGTTAGTTAAGTTAGTCGTTTAAGGAGTCAAATAGGGTCTAATATGACTTCATTTTATTTTCTTTCTATATTTGTAAGTCCACCTCCTCTCTATATAAAGGAGATATTGAGCCATTGATTAAGACAAATTATCATATTACGAATTGAGTTATTTATTTTAAAAGTTTACCTCCACTATTATGTCTTCCCCGGGTATTCTGTGAGACTCCACCCCTCACAGTAGTTCTCTCGCCCTACATGTTTGTCATGTGATTCTCTCAACTCATCTCATCTCAACTGTGGTTTTCTTTTTGCATCGTATCCCCTAGTACTAGGAGCATGATATTGTTTCCACATTTTCAGAAAGAGATAACTGTGATCAGATCACCAACAGTAAAACCAAACATCTAACCCACCTCATAAATCCTAGTGTCATCCTAGCATGCCAAAACATCAATATCAAGAACAATGAGTAAACAAGTTGATGCAGCAGGTATCCTTGTCAGATCCCTTTTTAAGCCCCATTCAAGTCACCCATCGGACAACATGATAAAGGAAACTATTGTGAGAAGCAATTCAACCATGAAACCGACCTCTCCATAAATGCATTGGGTTTGTGATGTGATGGCTAATGAGGTGGTGGTGATAATCCCAAAATTCCTCAAGTGCAATAACGAATTAGTATGTTCGGCCAATCACCACCAAATTCATCTCAATGTCCATGCAAGTCAATGTTTTCTTGAAATTGAGGTTCTTTCCTTCCTTTTTTTGAAAAAGTAAAGAAGGGTCATCCTACATGGAATATCATCCAAGTTTTATCAACAAAAGCAACAGCTTTACGGATACATACTTTCCATTATTTTCTTATAAAGTAGACAAGTTTTATCAGCAAAGGCAACAGCTTTACGGATATATATTTTCCATTATTTTCTTATTAAGTAGACAAGGAGCATAGTAGAGAGAAGGAGAGCATAGTTAGCCATTATGTGCTCAAATACAATGCTATTATGTTCTCTACATAAACAAAGTGTTGAAAAGCGAGCAAGACTAAGAAAAACTACATATATTATGATATAAAACTTTATCATTCTGTATTTGAAATAAAATAGAGAAAATACATAACATCAATGTTAAAAAATATCAGCAAACATGTTGAATACAGTTTTCACAGCGTTCATTACATGTAACTTCAATTATAAGGCTGCGAGAAAATATCAAGAAACCACAAGGACTTATCAGTCAAAATAACAGATAGAATGCAAGGAGAAGGAAATTAATAGTCTTGTTTACATACCTCTCTGATTTGAGGTTCAAAACCCATATCCAACATTCTGTCAGCCTCATCTAGAACGACAAATGAAATTCCTGATAATGATGTGTTTCCTTGCTGTAGATGATCAATGAACCTTCCCGGTGTGGCAACCACAATATGGACTCCCAACCGCAATTGTGACCTCTGCTACATGAATAGAAATTTCAATGCATTTCATTTAAAGCGAGAAAATGGAAAAGGAAACAACAAGTACCAAACCAAGTCCACTGGTGCCCAACAGGAGCAATAAAACCAAAACAAGTTGACCCTTTCATACATTTTGTCATGTATACTATATGATGACGGTATCATAGTTCATAACCATAGGATGCTAATTTACGTATATTGGAAACTTTTTACAAGTGACTTAAAAACTGATGATAAAACCTTGACTTCACCTTTCCAAAAAAATCTCGACTTCACCAAAGTTAGGATTTTTAAGAATGTCCACATCGCATTATCAAACTTTATTTTCTTGAATAAAACCACCGTTGACTAAATAGGCAACCAGAACGTCTTTACCTGCTCAGCTATATTCGTCCCTCCCACAACTACAGATGTTTTAAACGATTCCGAGGACTTGCTGAAGGCCTTCACCTGCATCATTGTGATAAAATGTGAGCATAGTTCAAATCACAAGAGAGAATAAAAAGAGAGAAGAAATTGAAAAGAAAAGAAAAGAAAGGAAAAGGCTTCTTCATCACACTTATTGTTATCTATCATGAAACCTATACCATTAACTAAATCAATAAAACATCTACCAAAGTTTATAATAAACTAAAATGGAACTTGGGGTTCATATTTCCCTCACCTCTTTCTCTATCTGCTGTGCGAGCTCCCTCGTCGGAGCTAGCACCAACGCCAGAGGCACATCCTACAGCAGAGGATCCTCTTCAGGATGGGAAACTATAACGTGGGAGATGGGATTTTGTGGCAATATAATTTTGTATGTTCGCTTCCCATTGGATAGTTTTGTATTATTGCCTCCCATGGGAATTATGATGCATATAATTAAGAGATAATTTACTTATGACATGATTTTCCCGTTTCGTGATTTTCTTGTTGTGAGATAGAGCTCCTTTTAAAATTTGTTTGATAACAGTCCAGAGCCAATGAATGGGAAAAAATATGAAGGAAGCATTCTTACCTTACCTGTGCCGACTTGACGCAGAGAGTTGGACGACTTTCGACGGACAATGGCAGTGGAGGAAGGGGAGGTGACGGTTCGCGACACAAGGGAGAGGGGGAGGTGATGGCAGGGTGAGGAGACCTTAACCCTCTTTATGGGAGTTTAATCCTTAAGGGTGCGTTCTTGTATTTAACTCCCCTACCCCATATTTTCTCCCTCCACGTGGGTCCTACTTTTTATCTTTTTTAAAAAATTAAATAAATCAATTCTCCATCATCAATTCCATCAAAAAATAATATATTATACCATCATATCATATAAAAATTATAAACTACTCCACTTCTACTCACTTTTTCAAACTCCAATACAATCACATCACAATAACTTCACTTTTTCAAACTACAATACAATCACATCACTCTAAACCCACTTCTAACCCACCCACACTTTAACCCTCTATCCAAACACCAAAACCCAAAAATGGGTTACCTGCAACCAGTTTAACCCACCTAAACCCACTATCCAAACACCCCCTAAATGTTACATTCAAAGGCCTTCGGTTGTGGAATGCGGGTGAATACAGGTGGAGCGAAAATGAGGAAAAGGATATTTTGTGCTTTCTTTTTCCATCTGATATAATTTTTATGAAATAAATGCATTTAGTATATTGTGTTCGTACGTATGTCCAAATCACATATATTTAAGTTAATCTATAAAGTATTTATATTATTACATGTATATGATATGCACCCGTTTTAAGGACATTTCTATTCTCAAGGATATGATGACACGTTTTAATATTATCTGCGTCCATATTCATATTTTTAAACATATAAAACCAAGGCAACCCTTATTCATTAATATTTGACTGTTTACGTTCTTTTGAATCAATGAGAGCAGTGAAGGTTTCCAACTAGATACCTAACAAATACACACTTTTTCACCATTTGTGAGATGGGGTATGGATCATGAAAATATCCGCTACACATGAGTTTAGGGTTTAGGGTTTGCTCCTAAAGATACTGACAATAATCGTGTGGGTATTTGCTCCTAAAGATACTGAATCAGTTTTACTCTATACCGTGACAGACCTCCACTGTTTCACCAATCAAATACCATCTAGACAATGTAATTATGTATATAATCCAGTGTTCTAATCGATCAATTTTTGCTTGGAGAAACCATATTTTTTTAATATTTTACTTTTTTTTTATAAGCAAACTTATTATAATATGCTTATTGTTTTATTTAAATTCAATTACTTCTTTTATTTTATTATGATAGTATAAAAATGTACAAAATCTATGCAAATATATGTATAAAAATGAGCTGTATATTTAAAATAGTCATAAAATTCAAAGCCAATTAAAGACCGACTAAATCCGATTAGTCGTCCGACTGCCGATTAATCCTTAGTGACCTAACCGACCGAGTACCGACTACCGACTTTTGCAACCATGTATAAATCTGTAGTTATCCCTTCCTAATATTTGCAGGGAAATGACTCTCTGCGCAAAGAAGGTTCAGCACTGCTAGACGTGAAAATTTCAGAAAATGTCCTCTTTTGATCTTCTCAAAATATGGTTTCCCTACAAGCATTTGTATCTGGCTTCAACAATAATCAATAACCAAACGAACACGAAACCAGCAAATAATCAGTTGAAACAATGGCGCGGCAAACTATAGAGAATGCATTCACCGTGAGTGACGTCACTCAGAATTTGTTTGTCACCAACACAACCAGTGTTCATTCCAGAAAGAAGAAGAAAACAAAGCTAGTTTATAACAGCACCCAAAGCTAATGCAGACTATGTCAATTGTCAGAACACCCTGAGCTGAATTCACTACAAAATCACATGAGAAGAACAGCATTAGAATCTGAAAGTCGCATTCTGGTTTTGCTTCGAACTGCTGAAAAAATTAATGTAAATGCCAACAGAAGTGTTGTCCCATTCTCATCGTTTTTTGTTGCGCCTCTTATTCTTCTTGCGGCTATCCCGGTCATCGTCAGAGTAGCTATCTGAAGCTGACTCTGACTCAGATGAATCAGATGAAGAACTGTACCTACGATGCCTTCTCTTCTTCTGCTGTTTTTTCTTCCGCATACGCCTTCGGTCCTCCGAATCCGAAGAGCTGTATGTTGAGCTGCTCTCCTCAGATGAATAGTCAGATTCAGATTCGGACTGACTGCTGCCACTCTCGAAGACAGAAGCTTCACTTGTATCGCTTCCAGAATCGGATTTTGAGCGGTGCTTCCTCTTGCTATTTTTTCTGCTGCTCTCCTCCTTCTGGGACTTGCTTTCCTCCCTCTTAGCTCTCCTTTCTTTCTCCTCTTCTTCTAGTCTTTTCTGCACATCTGCATTGCCTTCAAAGGACACGACCAGTTTAACCCTTGCAGGATTCTTGAGCTGCTGTGATCGTGAAGGACGTGTCACATAGACCCTCTCATTTTTGCATTCATAAGTCCAGTGGCCATGTTGGAGGCACTTCTGGCACTGCTGGCTTCCGGTGCCTGCCGCAGAGCTTGACGCTTTCAGATCCTTCCTTTCTCCCAGCCTAACGGCCTTCTCAGTACTCATAAGATACATCTGACGCTTTGCTTCTTTTCGTTCCTGCCATCTGCTTGGACCTTCTTCTTTCTGACCATAAGCGTTGACGTTTCTCGCAGCTGCAGTGGCAGCTCTCTCGGCCTGAGCTCGGCTGAGGCCCTTAGCAGCAGATAGGGCCTGAGCTTTAATTTTTTCTGCCGCAGCTTGTGATTTCTCTTCCTTCTTGCTCGACATGAAGGGCTATCAGTCTTATAATAACAGAATCTTCAGCCAGGTGCAACAGTTGATACCAGAAACCTGCAATCTGTCATACAACAAAGAATATAAAAAAATGTTAGCTTTCACTTAATCAAATCTGTCATTTCGGACACCATCAGTCAACTCATCCCCACCCAGAAGAACGATACTCATTCATTAAGGCGCTTAAAAAAATGGAAGTATTAAAAAATATCAAACAAACTGGCAAAAGCTTATAGACAATATAACGAGAATTAGAAAAATAGTGACAAAGAAAAGACTGATAAACGATCTGAAAATTGACTACTGAATACATTCGGCCACTAGATTTTACTTGACGTTACATTACAACTCAAAGCAGAAAAAGAGTGGGCTTCAGATAAACTTCTGATTGCCTATAGGAAAGACGTGTGATAAAACCCCAAGGACTAGCTCAGTGGTACTGGTAGCACAGGGGATTTGCAATACTTAAATCAAAGCAGTAAATAATAAGAAGGCAAATATGACAAGCATGACAACTTAGTGAACTAAATCACTAAGTCGGGATGCTCTAGATAGATACTCAAGGCATACCTTAAAGTAAATTTCCATTTTCTAAAACCAAAGGGATATCGAGAAAGCTCTATGAAAATTCTAGAGTAGAGTACAAGACAACTTAGAGAACTAAATCACTAAGTCGGGATGCGCTAGATAGATCTCAAGGCATACCTTAAAGTAATTTTCCATTTTCTAAAACCAAAGAGATGTTCAGAAAGCTCTCTGAAAAATCTAGAGAAGAGTACATGACAACTTAGTGAACTAAATCACTAAGTCGGGATGCTCTAGATAAATCTCAAGGCATACCTTAAAAGTAAATTCCCATTTTCTAAAACCAAAGGGATGTCCAGAAAGATCTCTGAAAAGTCTAGTGTACTCTCAGTATGAATGGACTTCACAAAAAAAAAGATGAGACATGCAGATAAAAAAAATCAAGAATAGGGCAGATGACCATTAACTGAAACTATTTGCATAATTGTTAAAAAGAGGATACGGAAGTACAAATTGAGTCATGACGCTACATTATGACCATGCCACTGAAAGATTCATGTAGTTGAGTACGAACACTGTCAATACTATTTGTAGAAGTCACTGGCCAAATGATAACACTACTTTAACATCATTAAACATAAAGAAAGAATCAAATGGCGATACGGGAAGACACCAAGTTGTTTCTAATCAATATAAAAAATCCAAAGCATCTTCCTGGTTAAGCAATATGCCCAGCATAACACAAGCAAAAACACGAGAATTAAAAATCAGAGATCCACATCATATGACTCAATATATAAATCCTAACATGTGCATGCTCCGATATTTCCCTACTATTGACAAGACAAATGAGGTGGTTGCAACTTCAAGTAAGCATAGAATAGAGAGCAGAACCAACATCATCATGTGCATAAATATGTGCTGTTTATTGTTGCGAACTATTAGCAATACCATATGCCAAACCTTATTCAAAGTGAAATCTTCAAATCTTTGGCAGGCATCCCTATATTTTTACTAAGAGCGTAACTGCCAGCTTAAGGTCCCTGAGTATAATGACTTTAAAGGTGAATGTAAACCCCTTTCCAAAATCAAGATAATGAGAAAGCACACATGAAGCCCATGGAAATTTCCAACTCTTTCTAAAAAATACAAAATATAATAAGTTAGCCGTCAAAGAAAAAGATGCATCTGTTTTATGTAGCTGTGTATATCCAAGATTAGATGTTGTTAGCAATGACACATTTTTTGAGTCAAAAAAGGAGAAACACTTCAGAGGTGTCCGTCCCAAAATATATTAGAATAAAAAAATACAGCTAGATTAGCCATGTCTCAAGAAGAGACCTGGCGAGATGATCTACATTATCCACACAGAATCTGTCCCTATGGAAGATGACACTCATCAATGACACGTATATAACACTTAGCATCCATGCACACATTCCTGGGGAAATGCAGGTTCCATTACAAAACACACGTGCTAGGATATGTGTGTAATTCGAAATCGCTACTCATCTAAATTCATATATTTACATTTTCCACCATTATTACAGCTGTCCCTCTTATGAACACATCCCCTCTGTCAAACATCCCTCTGTAGTTCTTCCATGCTCGCTGTCTTCCTAATTCTTCCATTTTTCAGTAAACTCTTCAAGAGGAGTTTCTTTTCTTCAAGATGAATGTAGCTGTTAATGTTTCTTCTTTATTGGTCCAATCAATTATTAAAAAAACCCAAACTTGCAGCTTTTTCTTCTTTTTGAACAAGTGAGGAGTTAATCCCCCAAGGTAGCCGATCACCTGTAAGTAGCATAATCATAGAAATCAAATGTACAAAAGCCGTGAATCTACAAGAGATTTTCTGTGAGCCACAACGGACCTTCCATGGCCACAATGTTCTTCACATGGAACCGCTCACTCCTATATATTAATGCATTCTTGGTTAACCACAAAACACATAAAAAAGAAGTCGCATGACAATCAATTTTTCTTTTAAGGTAAAGAGGTGATCACTAGCCAAACGTATAAAAATGCATCACACAAGTACAGAAACTAAACATCAACCACATGTTCTGTGTGAAAAAAGAAACAGTTTCTGATGTTAAAACTGCAGACATCCATATCTCTTCTATAATATTACCCATCACAATAAGATTTTCAATCCCCAGATGGCCATATAGTATAAAGAATCTAAAGAATCAACCCATATATATTTCATATTTACATGCCCACCCATCTAAAATTATGATGTCTCTTACCATGAACTAATTCTACTAACTTAACCAATCTTGGTCAGTCTGACCATGTCTAACAAATATTATCTTTTTAAACATCTACTGGTGATGTTATCCATCTGTCTCAGGCCCCGATCAACCGAAGTGGAGCTAGGAGAGAACAGGCTCGCGATGAAGAGATGACACAATGCACAACTCGCAGTAGGGAGACGTGGTTGAAATTAATGCTTGGAAAAGAAGGAGAAAGAGGAAGGGACATTGTGTAAATTTGGAAATACCTTCAAAGGTTAGTATGTAAATTAACCAGGATTATTGTGTAAAAAATAGCAACCTCAAAAGAGTAAGGCTGCATGTGTATATGTGAAGTATAGGACTAGGATCTGTGCTGTTTCTCAAGCGTATACAAGCAAATTTTACTTTCTAAAATGCTCTCTTTTTTATCCAATCTAAAATGCTAGCATTTTCCTCAAATGTTATAAAATGGAGACATTTCTTTGTTTACTTCCCGACACGTTGTAATTAAATGCCTATTTGTTGAAGTTGTGGATGTAGCTTCCTGTCAGACTAAGGGTGTGACCAGTACATCCATTGCTTACTCTTTTTCGTGGAAAGACAGATGACGGCCCAAAAACATATTCCACAAATAAAAGGGTCAGTCACATGCAACTAAACCTCACTGGCCAACAAACTCCAGTAACATGACACAACCTAGCACACGTTTTTTTTACAGGGAAGAAGGGTTTGCATCCAGAGTGATGCTTCCAGTAGCATGACACTGCCTAGCACATGTTGTAACCATGTGCCGAGCGGCAAGAAAGATCATAACGGAAAAGAAATATTCAATCTGCTTAAGCTAAAAGTATTGTCCGCCTATTATATATCTAAGCTTGGAAAACACGCACTGGATTAGGGATGAAAACGAATACGAACGGATATCCGTATCTGGCTTTTAATCAAAATCTGGACCCTGATATGAATATGAAATTCTAAAAAATCAGATATGAAAACGAATATGGTTTTGGGTTAAAATGTCGGATCTGAACACATATATTCGAATGAGCCAATCCCTTACCCCCTTTCAATGTTCCCAATATCCCACAAATATATCCCTGACGGTTCTAATTCTGATTCCCATCTTATGCCTTTTTATTTAATTCCATTAAATGAGATCAAATCAATCTTGTATTGCTACTGCCCATAAAATTAATAAATTTCCATATCTATTCAATACTATTATCACTATTATCAGGTCTCTTCTCGATGACCCCCACTGACCGTGGATGCAAGCAAGTTACAGCTCTCTCTCCCACCCCTGGCTTTAGGCCCCCTCCTATCCAGACATCCCTCGCTATGTGACCTTCCTCGACGTGAGTCGATAATGTTAACGACAGAAGTGCACCTAAAGGTCTGCAAAAGTCGCCCAGTGTGTCTTGTAGTATCGACAACGCAACTTGCAATCCCTACCTCGATGCTCGCCCCCACCCATCTGAACACTCCCCCACCCTTATGCTCGCCCTTGATCATCTGGTCATCCCTCATGACGCAAGCCCCTTCCCCCCAGTGGATTCAATGACGACAATGGCTAAATTGCGCTTGTGATTCGCAACAGTAATCAAATGCTGCAGCTTTGACCATCAATCAGCCCTTCTTCTTTGCTTTGTGGAAATATAACACGTGCAGGTATCCGCTTGTCAGATTTTTTCTCTTGTTTTTTTGAAAGAAGGTTACTGCATATCAATTCATATGTTTTACACTAATTTATTATTTACATCATAAAAAAGTCTACTAGTGGTAACATCATATTTTGTGCATATGCTCTTTCATATACCTCAACACATCCTGGAGAAGAATCCATACCACCATGTAGAAAGAAGGGAAAAGTTGTTAAACCTAGGTATTAACTAAACAATGGAATGAACAAACTTTGACAAGTGATTTTAATGTGTACGTATTTCTAAATTTGTGCGTAAGAGGTCATGTGATTATTTGTCATTAATTCTATATATCATGTTGTAGAACATCTCACTATTTTTTGCATGTTTGACCGAGGCTCATTTGTCTTCGTGATAGGTTATTATATCCATCTTAATAAGATTATAAATTTTATTGATTTTGTACTTGACAACAAGTTGATTTATATTTGTACTTAGAGTTTTATTTGATCATGTTTGTATTGGATTTTTATTTTATACATATTCATATTCGCTTTATATTTGATCCATATTTGTATTCGCCCTTTATTTGATCCATATCCGTATTCGATGTATATTTGATCTGAATCCGTAGGGTATGGTTTTCATAATCCACATCCAGTAAGTATTTGATATAGATGAAGTGAATATGGATACGAAAATAGCCTATCTGAACCATATCTAATAATGTTTCATCCCTACACGGGATCCTCCGGTGGAGTTGATTTGTTGCAATTCCAACTTGAGCCTAGATAGTAGGCATGGCTTATTCAAGTCCACTTTTACCCACTCCGACTAGTGATAATGATCAGACGACAGTTCTATTCTAGTTAATTCACATCCCGAAACTACAGGAAAAATCGAACAGAGGCTTTGACCCTACTATATTAAGCTGGCATACGTAGATTTCAAGCATAGTGCAAGGATCCAAGGTTTCTGTGGTGTGCCTTATCTAATGCATTCAACATAGGAACTAATGACTCCCTCTAACCTAGCACTCAAATTCCCCTGTCAAAGGCTAATATATAGGACTAGATTATAGCTCACACCCACCTCGCGCTATCTAAAGGGACTATCAGAGATATTTATGTTACTTCATTTGCAATTGTTTGCAGACAAATGCGTGATTTATACCAAGCACTCGGTAAATTATTGACCACTTCAAATCTTCATTTTCGAGAGTGATAATCAACTCTACAAATATCGACCGAGGAAATAATCGTGTAGGTCACCATAGTCTAGTTTTTGAGCTTATTGGGAGGCCCTATCGCGAAGCATCGGCAAATGCCTTCCCACAATCTCGATGAGCATATGGGATCTAGTTGAATCTATCTAAGATTCTAGTTCGATGAGCAAATGCCTTCATTTTTTATTCTAGTTCGGATCTATCTAAGAAGAAATAAATTTCTGCGCATCGAAACTTATAGGGTTTTATTGGTTTAAGATCATAAGAAATCTAGATAAGGTTTAGGAATTTATCGTCATCAATCACGGCATCTACGATTTAGATAGGGAAAAGTACATGTACATATGAGTGTCTAGGTGTGCACTTTCCAATCCGAGGAGCCTTCCCAACAAACACGAGCTATCATGACAACTACTTCCCAAGGTATTCCCAGATGTTGCAAGAGAGTTCGCGAGGCTATTGTATCTAGTTTGATGAGACAAAGATTCCCCGAATAGAGTGGTGAAAGTCCTCACTAAATAAGTCCTCACTAAAGTTGGAGTCCAAAATTCATCATCAATTCATTCTATTAGTAAACAAAGTAGGCTAGTTAGCAGGCATAAGCGATGTATCATGTGCCCCTTATTTAGCCAGTACTCCAACCCTCAAGGACCGCCTTGCTCTTTTCAGGAAGGCTAAGAGAGTGAGTAGGGAAAGAGATAAGAGCTCAGTCATGTCTTACTTCTCTTTAAAGCAATATGAATAGTGATTAGAGGGAACGAGTGAGAGCATGATTAGAGTGCTTTCTCATCTTTCTGTCGTTTGGTTGGCATGGAATGGGTTGATTTTCAAAAGTTAGATGTTTAGCCTTAAAAATGTAATTGCATATGCTAAAGCTATATATAAGCATAATCCATGTAAATTTATGTGTATACTTTTAAATGAATATATGAGATTAAGGCATTCTTCTTAGTGGAGGCATGTGCATTAGTTTCTCAAAAAAGAACTGTTGTAATGTCACTTCGAGACTTTGCACATTTTCCAATACAATTCCACTCGATCCTTAATGTTTGTATAACTTTCCATCCCCCTTGTCTTCATCATCGTTTTTAAATAATTTTTGGGGCGAACACCATGTCCGTGTATCCCCCGAAGTGCTTTGGTGTCAAAAAAAAAATTCAAAACAACAAAGATCTTGAGGCTTGAACCAGAATGCAACCTCAACACACCCGCTCCATTTTTCAAGATAGCCACTTGTTTAACTCATACTCAAGCACAACATTGGGATCCCACATTCTGTTTTCTTAATGTTAGCCACACCATGTTTGCTAGTGTTTTAGCTATACTATAGATGAAGACATTACATGACCATGACTCGATAGAGGCATTAGATGATCATGTCTTAGTCAGACATAGGTTGTGCAGCAGCCACCATTCACTTTCTTATTTAAAGTATTAAAGAACTCTTTTGTCATGTAGCATAAAAGAAAGATGACTTTTCTAACCATAAATAAAAATGCTTACATGAGATAGCAAGCAAACAAGTTATAAATATTATCAGGTAAATTTAATGGGAAATTAAAAAAGTGCCACAACTATGCTTCGATTCTTAAATGTCATAAAGAGAGATCCCATCCTTTTGTCTCAATAGAGACTTATGTAAGCTTATGCAATCCTTTTGTGCCAATGTTAAATCTTAAAGTTGAAATTTTAGTATCCTCTTTTATTCCATTTTAAAAATAAAGCTCGAAAAGTGGGGATCGAGGCATAGTCGGAAACCTTTTTAATTTAGCATAATTTTAATAATAAGTTTTAGATATCGATCTCAAGCGAATCGAACCAAGAATCATTGGTCACTCATATCATTTGATCGTGGAAAATCCTAGAGTCAATTAATAAATGAGGAAGGTGCAAACTCAAGAGAAAAAGGCTAGCAAGTCTGTACGTGGCCTAAACCAAAAATATGTGCAAAGCAGGGCAAGCAAATGGGATAGAGATGCGACATTTAGAGTAAGCAAAAGAAACCTGCCACTTTATGATAGAACAAAATTAAATCTCTGATTTTGAGCAGCTATGTGGAATTGTGGCTCCTAGCTAGCACAGTAACCAGCAATGCTCGGGAAATTTGTCCCACATATGCCCACGCAGCAGGAATTAAACCACATTCTTAAATTGAAGGGCCACATTCATGTACATAGTTCAGGGTAGGAATGAGATTTACCTACTTTTCTTGCATGCTGCTTAGGATAAAAAAATTCTGTTGAAGTCAATAAGTATATATGCGATTCGCATTATACCTCCAAAACTAGGCTTGAAAACAGTTTATTAACTATGTATACAATAGGTGAATTTATGCCACAAGATATGCTATGTGCTATGCGGTCCCCAAGGAATATGCGCTATACGGGAAGGAAATTAGCACGGCACATATGCAGACTGCGGTTTCGTGATTTTTCAAATTTAAAAAAGAAAATCATCGATGAATTTTCGATTTAAATGATGCAAAAATAAATGTTGCGCACCATGCATATTGATCGAATAAGCATACGATATACACAAGCAAATTAAAACAAGTAACCATTAACTTGAACAAGGAATAAAGGCCCCTGGAATAGATACGACAAAACTATCCAATCAAGTAATAGAGCGACTATGATAGTCTAAGAACAGAAACCAAAAGAAAAAGAAATTGATGAGTAATCGAAAACCCTAAAAGAGAGAGGGGGGTTATTAGATATAGTAGGAGGTGCAGACTTACCTCGCCGCCAGATGCTCTCAGCCACTCGCCAGACGCGTCTATTCTCTGCTCGCCGAAACCCTAGAATGGTGCGAGGACGTCTCCGCGCTACTGCCGGGAAGCAGGTGCGGACGAGGAGGGTGGCAACTGAATCCGGACGGAGATAAGAATTATGACAGTTCTTTATTAGGCAAAGTAACCCCTTGGAATTGTAAAGTATATTTTTGCTTTCCTCGCGAAAATGTTTTTAGGGAATTTAATTCCCCTTTGATAAATTTTATTTCCCTTTTTGCAGGGGAATGAGATGGGCGGAGATTTTTCAAAATAATTATCAAAATATTTGTAATTAATTAAATATGTATCAAGTTATATTATTTATAAAAATAGTTATCAATCGGCACTTGAGGTAACGATTTGGGATGTAAAGTTCAAATCGGCACCTCAAGTACTGATTTATATTTCTTCCTTCGGATATTTTATGTTCATACCCTCATTTTTATTCCCCACTCAAAACACTCAGCACTCATTTTGTCTCTCAAAAGAAGGGATATGGATGTAAATGACCTAAAAGGGTGCAACCCAAATCGGCACCTCCTTTTTAGAAGCATGCTTTTGTTGCATGTATCACATAATTTGGTAAAATCATTTCATCTATCTCTTCCACTTCTCGATTTATTTTATGTAGGTCAACAAACTAACCACCGATCAGAGGAAACAACATGAGCACAAGTGAGGCCACTAGTCCAGCTCTCTTCACACTCAGAATTGCCGCTCCAAATAGCTCCTCAGCTCCCTAAGCTAATTAATCATATATTTAGCCTAATCATACCTTAATCATCTCAGAAAAATTCATGCATACCTGGTTCGTGACGACGATCAGATAAATCGACAGCAACGTCAAGAACAAGCACGACACCGTCCTCTTGAAACCGGCCATGAAGTAGACGATGGCCATGAAAATGGTTGACGAGAAGAGGTGTGCCACCATGTCGTAAAGCGTGCTGCACGCGTTGTACATGCTGATCCGGTACATGTTCGCCTTCCTCTCCTTGACCAGGTGCACCTTCTCAAACAGGAAGACATACATCGCCGTGAATATCGACGACGACGTCCAGAAGATGCATATGTAGAACATCAATCCAACCTGCAATAACAATTGATCAATGCCGATGTTTTGAGCTAATTAATCATATGAATACTTATGGTCTTATTTAATTACTTGGTCTCTCAATTGTGCTTCATCATATGTGTTGGATTTCCAATCCAAATCAGGCTCTTCCAAGCATTGGAGTGGCAGTCCTCTTTGGCTCTTTTGGTGGCAACAGATTAATTTATTGATCTAAATAAAATAAATCGAGAAGTGCAAGAGATAGATGAAATGATTTTATCAAATTATGTGATGCAAGTAGCAAAAGCGTGCTTCTCAAAAGGAGGGATATGGATGTAAATGACCCAAAAGGGAGCAACCTAAATCGGCACCTGAGGTGCCGATTCGGGTTGCTCCTTTTTGGGTCATTTACATCCATATCCCTCCTTTTGAGAGACAAATGAGTGTTGGGTATTTTGAGTGGGGAATAAAAAAGAGGGTATGAACATAAAATATCCGAAGGGAGAAATCCAAATCGGTACTTAAGGTGTCGATTTGAACTTTACACCCTAAATCGACATCTCAGGTACCGATTGATAACTATTTTTTAAAATAATAAAACTTGATACATATTTAGTTAATTACGAATATTTTGATAATTATTTAAAAAAGTCTCAGATGGATGCTCTTGGTCAGACCTCTCATCTCATCTCGGTGTGGAAGTTGTCCAGTTTTATGGGTTTTTTAAAAAAATCAAAATAGGATCACAAGGACAAAGGTGGCTACCTTTGGGGGAGCTAACTTGGCTCCCCCTACCTTATTTTATCTGGTTTTTCTTAATTTCTTCAGTGGAATTTTATCACTATATATCAATATTATGTCATTCAAATTTCTTACGAAACAGATACTCCTACGACCTCCATCCAGACAATCATTTTTTAACGGTAACAGAAACTGTTAAAAATGACCCCGTCTGGATGAAGGGCGTAGGAATCTATGTTTCGTGCGAAATTTGAATGATATAATATAGAGATATATTGATGAAAATCTACGGAAGTAATTTAAATAAAAAAAGCCCGAACGAAATGGGGGCGACCGTAAGGACAAACAGTATCATGTTCTTGTTTCGAATCTCAATTTTTTTACGTTGCATTATGGTTCCAGTTAGGGCCCGTTCGGTTCGGGAATAAGCAGGAATAAGGATGGGGAATAAGAAGAATAAGGGTCTATTCTTTGTTCGGCTGGAGGATAGGAATAAGGATAATAAGGTGAAATAAAGGTATGTAAGGTGGTATAAAGATATGAATAAGAGTGAAATAAGATGGAATGATGAGGAATAATCGTACCATAGAAATCCGTGTCGAAAGGAGAATAGGCCCCTTATTCCGGGGCCTATTCTCCAAACGAACAGATCCTAAGTATGCACAAGACATCCTTCCGTATGGTTTATATTTCGGGAAACAAAATTGAAAAAAAAAAGTGACATATTCTCCACATGAGGTAATCTGCACTCTTGACAAGCACCAATTATGTGTATACCGTACTTGTAGTTTACATATGCAAGAATTCCGATGATCTTTTATGTGCTTGTCAATAGATGCCTCTAGTTTTGTTTATGGGTTCTGGTGACCTAAAACATGGGGGAATGACCATGGTGTTTCCTGTTGTGATGGAATCTCTGACTTCTCTTAGGGGCCGTTCGGTTGCAGTCGGGAGTTTACCTCCCCTAACCCACTCCTTCTCTCTCTCACGTTGGTCCCACATTTCTCTTTTTTAAAAAAAATAAATCAATCAATTTTACATCATCAATCATATCAAAAAATAATATATTATACCATCATTTCATATAAAAATTATAAACTACTCATCTTCTACTCACTTTTCCAAACTTGAATACAATGACATCACAATAACTAAACACTTTTTCAAACTTCAATATAATCATATCACAAGAAACTCACTTCTAACCCACCCCCAGTTTAACCCTCTATCCAAATATCAAAATACAAAAACGGGTTACCGTCTACCAGTTTAATCCGCCCTAACCCGCGTACCAAACACGCTCTTAATGATTTTGCAGTCGTAATTGGAGAATTGAAATCAATTGGTGGTCACAGAACTTTGGTTGGGTTAAAAAAAGATATTCAACCAATTTATTCATTATCATAAGATGATTAATCAGAACGATGTGTCCCAAGCTGGGGGAAGGGGGGGGAGTTTCGAGCATCTTTCGTCGAGGTGAAATTGTTCACTAGTTTGGACAAGCTTCAGGTAGGACAGGACTTTTGACAAAGAGGATTACCCACTCGTGCTCTCTCCAAGGAGGAAATTATGTCATGTTGGCGAGTTTTTTGATATATTGGAATTTAGCGATGTGGTGGGCGAAGAAATTGTCAGTCTTTATGCTTATACAATCATGAAAAGCCACATTGATCTTGTTAAGCAAGTGAATATGTCCTCTCTTTCCTCTTTGGTTGGATCTCTGACTCTCTGTAATATATTAGAGCCGGTCTGGCGAGAATAACTGACAAGATCCCTCTGGCTCGCAAGGTCATGAGCAATTCCTATATAGAGATGTGTGGTTGGCTGGAAGCCCGGAACACAAGGGTCATATTTGTCTAAGCTTGATTAAGATATTTCATCTATAGCAGATCATCTTAACCATTAGAAAGGTAAGGGTTAAGAAAGCTCCAAACTGGGTAAGAGAATATACATGTTCCAAACTCAATGGTGGAAATTAAACACAAATGTTATGCCCATTGCATGACTTAACCCAACACCTTATGGCATTGGTTGACGACAACCATGCACCACATGTACAAGTGTTCCTGAAGGCCACCCCTTTCTTAGAGAAGATTCACAACATGTCAAGTCTTGATAAGGTTTTTCGCTTTGCATCGAATTAAACCACATGTCCCACTGCTTGTGCGGACCACTCTCATCTTTCTCTTGAATAAATTAATTTTTTTTATTTTCAAATGAATGTTCCTTTGCTACTTTGAAAGAGTGCACTAATTTTTAGAATCCAGTGCCAACATGTATAATCCCCCAGAACATCATTCATCTTATATATGTTGATGATACTCGCATCATTTGCAAGGATATTGTGGGACAAAGTAAGGAGCATACTTGATTCCTTTCATTATTGATATGTCCTCAAGCATAATGCCTCAAAAAACAAACTTTTTTGCTACAAGGTTATCTTGATTGTTCCTCCTGTGATGGAGCGGAGTCTATCTGACAATTAAAGAGATAGGATCTGACATCTTTTATGTGCTAAGGCTACAACGAAAATTCGGTATGACAACAATCCCGTCATGGGGCGGCTCATGGCCCATTTCAGTCTTCTTTTCATTAAAATTTTTAATGATATTTAATATATATATACATATATAAATGATTCTATTAATACCATTTATTAGGCACGTATTTATATTTTTTTTATTTTTTGTGGGTCGGATCGGTCCATGCTTAAATTTCCAAGCCCAAACTTGGCTCATGAGCGGACCGGGCGGGCAGGCCCCTAACCCGTGGGCAGGTCTAGTTGCCAATACTCACTACCAAAAGTTCAGTGGTCATAGTTTTCCTGAAACTGACAATTTGTTGCCACAAATTTGTGGCAAGGGATTATTTCAGTATAATCTGTGACAGTTAACGTCAATGTTTAGACGATAGAACTTATGTTGGCAAAAAGATGTTTGGTTGCTGAAGTTATTTGTCATTACAATTTAGTTAACACAATAGTGTTTGTTGTAGTGTAAATTGCTTTCTTTTGTTGGATGTCTTCAACTTTTATCTATTGTTATTAGGGATCAAAACGGTCGTATACGGATACGAATACATGTATAATCATATCCTTATCTATTTTAAAATACGAATATGAATGCGGATACGAATATTGACGAATGTGAAAAATGTGTTGCCATATCCTTAAAAAATGAATACAAATGTTAAACGAATACGAATCGAATAAGAATAGTAACAGAAATATTTAATAGAATAACTATAATATACATGTTTAAGATGGTTTACATATAAAAAATATATATCATATTTAATAATTTAAAAAAAAAATATCAACAACGGTGAATGTACTTATAAAATGTTGTTATACATAGTTTGAAATAAATATATTACTATACTTATGCACGAAATCGAATATACGAATACGGATGCGAATATTAGCGAATGGCAAAGTGATATCCATATTCGCATCCATTTTAAAATGAATACGAATACGAATGTCAAAATATGTATAAAACGAATATTATAGCGGATAGGATACAAATATATTCACAATCGTTTTCATCCCTAATTGTTATTGCTTACTTTTTTTTGGCTTTGGCGACCATTATCTTGTTTTCAGCTATCAAGAGAGTTCTTACATATGTGAAAACTTCCTCTGTAACTATAATTAAAAACCACGAGGAACTACAACTAAAAATCATGAGATAGAATGATAATGTTGATTAGTTAAATCCCAAATTCGTAGCACACAGTCTTTGATTCTAAAGGTGTGTTTGGTATGTGGGTTAAGGTGGGTTAAACGGGTAGTAGGTAACCCATTTGTGTGTTTTGGAGTTTGGATAGAGGGTTAAACTGGGGGTGGGTTAGAAATGGGTTTTTTGTGATATTATTCTATTGAAGTTTGAAAAAATGAGTAGTTATTGTGATGTGATTGTATTGAAGTTTAAAAAAGTGAGTAGAAGTGAAGTAATTTATAATTTTTATATGGAGTCTTCGGATATCCTGCTCAGCAAAGCTTTACCCGACTCAAGTTCGTCGAGCTAATCTGGACTAGAAGATTCTAAGGAAGTCAAAAAGCTAATGCGTCGAGGTTGTCATCCTTTTTGATAAGAGTAAATTGCCCATTCAAGCTTTCAAAGAGCTGGGGAGTTCTAGGATTCTTCCTACCCTTGGTGACCAGGGAGACCTCGAATGAGGGAAGGTAGCAGATGTAGGAGTCAGAGTCCGAAAAGCACCCCTCACCATTAGAGGTGGGATCCACAGAGGTCGAAGTCAATGCAGGGGTGTGGGTATAACTTTTTTTAATAGATAAAAGAGAAATGATTTATTTAATTTATTAAAAAAGAGAGGAAAAGTGGGCTCCACATGAGAGAGAAAAAGAGAGGTTTGTGGGGGTAAACTCCCCAAAGAAGGGTTTAACCCCCAAGCCGAATGACACCTAAAGGATCCTTTTGAAAGATTCATGTTCGGAATAATATGGTGATTCGTGTTATCTAGTAAAAACTTAATACTAAGACATCACAAATAATCAGATTTATGTACATAGAAGTTATCCATTACTTTCTATAGAAAATAACAAATCTACGGTTAATGCAAAAAAAAATAATAGCATATATGATGAATCCACATTTCAGCATCTTTATTCTATCATTTTGGCACCAAAAACCCTAGCAAATGCTTGAAAATAGCATTAAAATCATCATCTTATCATTCATGCATGTGCATTCAGATAGTGTATAAAATACGGTAATTAAGGCCAAAATTATAGAATAAATAAAGAAAAGAAAAAGAATAAAATGTTGTAAATATTTTATGACCCAAAACCCCGAGACCTAGGCATCTTGATGAATAGGTCGACAAGGAATAAAGTAGGGGGAGATAAGGTCAGAAATACAGATAAAATACCTATTCATTCTTTATTCATTTTGGGACCTATTTTTGGTTCCACTTTTTATACATCAAATAAAGAAACTTTATACATGAAAGTTGTAGATAATTTTTATAAGAAAAATACAAAATTGATTTCACAGAAAAAGAATACACAGATAAAAAGCTATGATCTGAATAAGAATCCAGAATCCCAACTTTCCAGACCCGTATCTCACAACTGACAACTCCAAATGTAGCAAACTCACCTTTAATTGTATATAGAAGAAAATAATCTATTTAATGGTGGTGGTTTCGCATTTGGCGGAGCTACGGTTTGAAAGTTGAGTTTTGGACCCCTATTGTATACCTGTACCGAATAAAATATTCAATTTATTCTTTAGTCATTATTTATTCATTTTTATATTTTTAATATTGTAAATATTACTTATAATAATTATGTGTGTATTAAAATCAAAATAAAAATGCAAAGAAAAATGAAAATAAAAATAAACATATAAAGAATACATAGGTATATTGCCTATACATATACCTATACAAGACATACTTGTATTTTATTTAATATACAAAAGACTTCAATAAAATAAAATAAAAATATATTTGTGTATATAAAAATATGATATAATTTTATAAAATACTAAATAAAAATAATAACATTAAAATACTCAAAATAAAAATCAAATCCTTAAATACATAGGTATTATACCTATATAGGGTTAAAAAGGTAACTTGTAAAAATATAACTCATAAAAATAATTAAAATTCATAATAAAATACTACAGAAAATAACAAATATTTTTTATTTTATAATCATTAGTTAATTCGGCCATTTAATATTTTAAAATGAATTAATAAGAGGATTTTCCAGGGTTTTTCCTGGTTGGTCCACGTGGACCAACCAGGAGGGGTCAACAGTTGACCGCGGTCAACTGGACGCCCTACCCCCTGTAGCTCCTGACAACCTCGATTTCGACCCAATTTCACGGATTTCTCGAGGCCAAAACTTTCACCTTTTTGTGTTGCAACCTTCTGCAACATTATTCCTCAATCTTCCCTCTAGCTCGCCCATGAATAATCTTGATCTTTGAACCCAAGATTTGCAAGATACTCATTGATCTTTGGACCCCTGCAGCTCAGGGTCAAACCACATAAAAGGAACCCCCAACCTTGCGACTCGATTTTGAACACCTTCGGTCCACCCCTCGCGCCTACTCCGAGCTCCAGCGCTTCCTGGAGGTGACAGCTCCACCGCGAAGCCATCAGCCAAGGCAGTCGAGGTCGGAGGCGCTTCCACCACCTCCCGCAAAGTCGCCGGTCGAGGTATCTTTCTTCCCTCTGGCTCCGGCCATTGAGGGCTCACCCCGCTCATTCCTTTGCGTCATTTTATTCATGTTAGCCTAAGGTTCGAAAACCCCAAAAATTTCGAAGTTCAATCAACCCAATCACCGACTCAAGCACCTTGGTCGGAGCGCACCTCCGGCCGTGCATCTCCATCGCGACTAGCACCTCTCCCCGACCATCCAAGGGTCCAGGCAGTTTGCCCTGGACCCGTTGACCATTCTTGCAGGTCAAAGCACAAGCGAAGACGCCTGGAGGCGAGTTTTGGAGCTCGCCGGAGCAGACGCAGCCCACCAGCTCCGCCCGCCACCAGCGAGCACCACGGCCTTCGCCGTGGCTTTTTGACGCCCCCAGGAGATAGAGGACGACCAGAGGAGGCTTCGGTCCAATTTTGAAGCTCAGAAGCCATCGGAGTCGGCCGGAGGAGCTCGAGGAACCTCGCACAGCCGGAGCTCCGCCGTGTTCTTCCAGCCGGCTTCGTCACCGTCCGATCAGGGCACCTCCTCCAGATCAATCAGCAACCGTTGGATCTCGCCACGCCTCGACCGTTGATCTTCTCTGGGAGATCTAATCGTAGCCGCTGATCCACGAAGCGTCATCGGCCGTTCATCAAGCGCCACGTGTCTAAGTGGCTCCTTCATCGCCGTCGGATCACGCGTCGAGGGTATTTTGCATCTACACCCTCGTGCCTTTTTGTATTTATTATTTAGTATTTAAACTTTTGTCTGTAGCGTAATATTTTTGGAATATTTGCACAAAGACCCCCAAGCTTTATGTATTTGCATCCAGGTCCTTCGCCACGTCACCTCACGTGACCTGTACACGTGAGGTGTGGGCATTTTGCAAGGATCCCCTCGGTCATTTGTGTATTTTGTTTTAGTACTAAAACTTTCGTATCACGTGTAAACTTTTTGGATATTTTGCATGTAGGCCCCCAGGGTTTTGAGATATTACATTTCAGTCCTCGCCAGGCGCGTGCAAGTCACGCGCCCTGGTGGGAAAATTTCCAAGAGACCCAGGCGGTTTTTGTATTTAGTTTTTGGAGCTATGAATTGAATATTCAGTATATAGTTTTGTGGAAAATTGCAAGTATGCCCTTGGATGTTTGAGAAATTGCACAAGTACCCCTGCTAGGCCTTATTTTGATTGGATGCTTGTTGTATTTATTTACCCTATCATCTTAAGTCCAAAAATTCCACAAAAATAGGGTTTAGCTCCTGGATACGTGCTCTTCCACGCCATCAATTTAGTTTTTTTGATTTTATTTTATTTTCATATTCATTAAAAATCAAAAACTCGCTTTTCGTGCACTGTCTAGCTTAGAAAATGCCAAAAAAATATTAAAACCCCTCCAAAAATTCTAAAAAAATTACCTAGTGTCTATTTTATCCTATTTTAGTGTCAGTCCAAAAATCATTAAAAATCTCAAAAGAAAAACACTAAAAATATTAAAACACCCAAAAACTTCAAAAAAATTCTATAAAATCAAGGAAAACTCTAAAAAATACAAACTCAGGTTCTTTTTGTTCCTAATTTTGTTCCTTTTATTTGAAAATTAGTGTGAAAAATTCTGAGTACTGGTTGCTATTTTTAAATCCTATTTTATTCACAGTCAGCTCTTGTTTCACTATTTTGACTTATTGCAGTAATTAAAAAATATCAAAAACATTTGAAAAATCCCCAAAAATCACAAAAACAGTAGAAAACCACAAAAATACCAAAAAGACTTTATTTCTGAATTTTTAGATATTTTTGCACATTTCTATAAATATTTTATCTTGTCTTGTATTACATTATTTATAAATTCCAATATTGAAAAGAAAAAATATATAAAATATAAAATATAAAAATCAAAAAATTAAAAATCAAAATACAAAATTAAAAATTAAATTAAAAATAAAAAAATTAAAAATTAAAAACCCACAAAAATTTTATTTGATTGCTCGCTTAGTGTAGACATATCACACACACCCACTTGTGCACACTTTTGTGAATTACCCTATTTGCTCCCTGTGTTCGAACTCTCTGCATACTTGTCACTATACACCATTTGTGCAGAGTTAAAAATAAATTTGACTCCACACTTGTCTTTCATTGTTTGATACTTGATTGTGGGTTCATTGTTGATTAATCACATTTTATTGTGGGTCGCCACAGCGACGTATTTAGACCCTCGATAATCTGCGATTATCAAATGGCGTCGTTGCCGGGGAGCAACAGCGAGTAGTTCACATTTTGTTTGATTGTGTGATTGTTTACCATAGCATTATTTTCCATCTCTTACATTTTTGATATATCTTGTTGAGCTATCTGACCGTCTCTTTTCTTGTCTTCTTGCGAGGGACCGCGGAGCAAGGCGGATTGCTTAGGTGATTCGGAGCATCCTTGGGAAGCGGAGCCGGCCTTCTTAGGTCACGCCGGCAGGAGAGAGCAGGAGGAGTGAGGGAGAGTGATTAGATTAGCTTACATTTATTTTTGTGAGAGAGAGACTATTAATTTGTAATAATACAGGTACACTTGGACTCTTGGACACTATCGGGCCTAATTTCCGGGTGTTTGTTCACCCGGGGGCTCACCGTGGTTTTTGACGAGTTTTCCTCGCTTGTCATTTTCCGGTTTTGTTTTCCTTTTTCATTTCTTTTGTGGATTGAGCTCTTAGTTCTAGGTCATGCTTGATTCGATTAGAATAGGTCCAAACACCCTAATTATCTTTGCATGCTCCTATAGTTCGTATTTGGACTTAGACTAATTAAACAGTTAGCCCCCTTTCTTAGATCCGCCGCGCCGCGAGCCCTCTCCATCAAGCGCTACTCCTGAACTCGATGTGTCGAGAAGAGGAGGGGAGGGTCTAGACCGGACTCTTAGGATCGACGATAGGAGGTTGACTTGTGGTTCTTCACGCTAACAGTTGCCTGTTCTAGGACGATTTCCGTTGTGCATATCGGCATATAGATTAGGTTTAAAAATTCTGCTTTGCATCCCGCATGGAGAGAGCTGGGATTCGCTGTAAGTCTTCTAACTTGGCATCCATCATTTAGGCACAAAGGTGAGATTTCCATCTTTGTGTCAACTTGCACGGCTTTTCCGACTCTACTCTCCCTCTGTTTTTGGACAAAGTAGGATCAAGAAAACACAAAAATCGTTAGGCGCTTGTTTGAATCTACTCAAAAAAAGCGATAACACCAAAAAAAATTAAAAAAGGGACTGCTAAGAAAACTTGACCAAAAATAAAATCGGTAATTGGATTCATTGCTTGGGGAGAGTAACACCCTCACTTGTATTCAGGTTGCATGGGAAGGTCTCCTTCCAAGTGAGGTGAGCGCTTCGTAAGGATTAGAGCCAAAAACCCAGCTTGTGGCTGCCTTGTGTATCGCTTGGATTTCCGAAGTATTGGCGCTTCTATCGTACGTGGACGAGTAGGGCTTGGTCAACATTGGTGACTCTCTATTGTGTAGAGCATCGACCTTGTCTGAAGTATCGAGCCTAGGCCACGCCTTCACGGGGGTGTCTGTCTCATCGTCTCGCATCCGAGTAGGTTCTTGCACGCTCACGGGTGATTCCGTTGCGAGCGAGTTCCGAAGTATCGGTTTCGCCTATTGGCTTCCTCTCTTATTCTTTGGCTGAGTAGGGATCCAGGAAGGGTTACAAGGACCTCAAAAAGTGCAAGCTACAGGTTACACAGGAGGAGGACAAGTACGGGATACTCTTCCGGCAGTACTCTCTCTCCTTTAGGCGTAGCGTTCTAAGGACTCGTGAAAAGATAAATTCCTGAATCAAGCTAAAATTGACAAGATAAAAGCCGAACCTTCACGGCTTCACGTGTTGAGTTGGTGAACTCACCCCTGCTTTGTGTTTGATTGCTAGATTTGTTTAGGTCAAGATCAAAAACACCGCACAATCGTGCGCAATTTTGTTGCATCTCATTTCACTCTTCTTCTTCTAAATTCCCTCTGCTCTTCCCAAATAATCAAGATGATGGGATGGAGATCTCTTAGGCCGACTCTGTCGGCACCGCTATCCAGCACTCCTCCTCATTCATCTAGGAATACCTCAGAGAGTCCGCTCTCTGAGCCTGAGTTCACATCACACACATTCACTTGAGCACCTTTATTTGAACTACCCTGTTTCCTCCCTGTGTTCGAACTCTCTGCATACTTGTCACTATACACCATTTGTGCAGAGTTAAAAATAAATTTGACTCCACACTTGTCTTTCATTGTTTGATACTTGATTGTGGGTTCATTATTGATTAATCACATTTTATTGTGGGTCGCCACAGCGACGTATTTAGACCCTCGATAATTTGCGATTATCAATATACAACTTCAATGTCAAAATAAGATTCAAACAATATATGGAAATAAGTTCTCAAATATCTTTTCGTATACAATATTTCATGTGTAACTACGAATGTTAGTATAACTATGTATATCTTCAATCATTCTCGTGATGTAACACATGATATAGCAACGTACAATTAACCATAAGTGAAAACTGGAAATGGTAAATATATGCCTAATTTTTCTATAGTTTGTCCTTGACTTTTGTTTATGATCATGACATAGCACTAGCGAACATGAAATTATTTACTTAATAATGTAAAGTCCATTTGGATTCCTTAACATGAAAAGTAATACGACGAATATAAACTTTAATTCCACATTAACTTCCATTTATAAAATTAACCCAGTAATTTTTGAGGTCATTTGAACAACGGTCAGTCTGTACCATTACGAAGATCCATACTATGATCAAGATTTCTTAACAACATTATAGGCTCTTCGATCTTTAATTTCAATGCACAATTAGAAACTCCATTAGATTTCAATGTATTCAAAAATTCAATATGGTATAATAAGTCATCATCTTGTGTACTTTTAGATGCTTTGTACAAGGAGCCAGAACTTAAATAAGTTTTTTCTTCGGTTGATACCAAACTAAGCATATTGTCATTCACTACGTCAACCGCATTATTAGTTGGAGTAACAATAGATCTAGTACTTAGATAACTTTCACTATTAAAGTTACTTTTGAAGGCATTATGCACAATTAAATAAAAAAACTTCAACACTTGCTCTAATTGAGTCTACAAATAAATCAACTACATTTTTTAGCCATGTTTTTTCATTTTCACCATTGCTTTATAGCACATTCTATACCGAGCTATTCTTAGAATCCAATGTTCAAAATCTAACATTGATTGTTTTACACTATCATCTAAATGGGTAGATGTTAATCTCACGTTCTTACTCAAAATAAAAATAGTAAAATGTTTACATAATATTGATTTACTAATGCACTCGTTAATAATATTTTCTCTTATGCTAAATGTTATTTGAAATCACCGCTTAGAAAAATCATTATGCCACCAAAAGATTTTTTTTTCTCGCTACAAAGAATATTGGATTACATAATGACATTCAAAGTTCTATCAAGTGCTTCAAAACAATTTATGTGATTCATGAAAGCCTCATCCCAAATAACCAAACTTGTTCTTTTTGTATTAATTCTGAAAGATTGGTTCCTTTTCTATTTCACATGTTGATGTATCATCTAATTGTAACGGAATCTTAAAATGTAAATGTGATATCTTTCAACCTTCCAAAAGTGATGATGTTATACCAAATGATGTTGTTGCAAGTAGAAATTACCTTCTGATCTAATTTTGTATATAATACTTTCCAAAAGGAAGGTTTTTGATGTTCCTCTATGTCCATAAACGAAAAATAAATTTCCTTTATTTTCATTAACAAAAGATAAAACGGAATCATATACAATCTTCTATTCATCATTTAAGATTCTACATTTTTGCTCCACTTTCTCGTAATTCACAAACATTATTTCAACTCCTCCAACAATAACATATTAAACATTCTCTTATAAATTGCATTTCTTGGTAAGACAATATTATGATCAATCAGAGAGCTTGGATTTTCAATTTCAAATAAAAGCATGCTTCTTTAAATCATCAATACTTATAACATGATCATAAGCATCATTCGGTTCTTTAAATTTATATGTGAAATGTTCAAACATTATTGTTCAATTAATTTCTCATAATTTCATCATAACATCATTTTTGAATGGATTAATAGAGTAAATGTCATAGTTGAAAAATCGTATCCCATTGTGCCACACCATAGACTCATTAAGAGCTTCTTGTCATTCTGAAGCAGTGCATGCAGCTTGATAACTTGAATGTGTAAC
Organism: Ottelia alismoides; assembly: GCA_037367405.1. Classification (NCBI taxonomy): domain Eukaryota; kingdom Viridiplantae; phylum Streptophyta; class Magnoliopsida; order Alismatales; family Hydrocharitaceae; genus Ottelia; species Ottelia alismoides. The sequence goes on along the minus strand of JAZKJV010001215.1, from coordinate 1,025,022 downwards.
ATCAGTTACATAATTTCATCAAAATTCCTTGATCATTTAACATCATTCTAACGTAATCTAACATAATATAGCTCACATACATTTGTATGAACGTAAAAAATCCGCCCAACACGTTGATCCTTTTTTCTGTGTCAATATTTTATTCCGGTCATTCCAACCCCAACATCTAGGAATATCAAAATAAGTCAATGGTCGTGCTTCTTCAAATTATTCATTGGTATGCACCCAATATATAAAGATCATTGTTTTTACATTATTAACTTCTATAATTCTTCTAAATTTTGATTACTCATGAAAGTTATATTGTTCATAAGTGGTAAATGAACCCTTAACCTATCAACTGTAGGATCATGACACTTGATAGGAAACTCAAAAAATTCTCCATATAGATTCATATGCAGACACATATTTGCAGTCCAAATACTGTTTAATTTCATCAACTTCTCACAGTATTGCGTCAGTCCCTTGGGTATTATCTGATTTTTTTTCTAAGACAATATGTATTACAACAGGTCCCTTGTTAATGTATTTAAACAAATACTTTATTGTCATAGACTAGTTACATCATTCTACATTTATATGAGATTGATACATGATAATTAGATCTCTATTATAAGGAATAACAAATCTATTATCCAATTGTATTGAAGACTTGTCAACCGGCTATTACGAAGAGAGCAACGAAAACTAAGGCTCTACCTGCTGAAAAGGGAGCCAAGGAGGAGCTCTGGCGAATGTGTCCAACAAGGGGGTTAACCAGCTTCAGGGCCTCTTCCTCTATGCCAAAAGGTTCAGCGAACTCGATGTTGTCACCACAAACTTGGGCATGAGAAATCTTGGGGATTCCTAGGATGAAACATGATCAAGATCCAAGTGGAGGTGGAGGATGAGTTTTATACAAGGGTGGTTTGATTGAGGCCACGACTCGACTCAGTGGTCCTCATATCGAAGCAAGATGTTGGCATGAAAGACCGGCGATCAAGGAGGAAAAGTCAAGAAAGGCTCGATCAGAAATGATGAAAGAATCAAATGGGAAAAATTGAGGAAGATGGGGCTTACATCGAGTCTGATAGACCTAGGGCGCCAGAGGGCCAGCTGACCGACGGGTCAACCAAGGATGGGTCCCCATTGGGCCACATAGGCCACTAGATAACAAAATAGAAAATAAAAGCAAAAATAATTCAATAAGAAATAATACATTACTTTATTATGTTTTCTTAAAGCAATAAAATATTTATTATTTTATGTAGTACTTTACGGTGATTTTTATTTATTTTTTGAGTTAAGTTATTTGGTGTTACTTTTTGCATGTACAATTATAGGCATATTTATCTACATATAGTGTATTCTATTTTTATTTTGTATTTTTGATTTTATTATTTTGTATATTTATTTGCTATAATTATAACTTATTTAAATGCACACATGCATATGTATGTTATATTTTTTTGAAGTTATTTGTTAGCTTAAATAAATATGTATATTTACTATACGTATATATACAAGTATAATTCATCTATGTATTGCAGTATACTTATTTATTTGAATGTATTTTTAATTGTTTTATTTTAATTTAATTATGTACATGTATTTTAAATAATATTTACAAAATTGTAAAACTATAAGGAAGTGAAAAATAAAGGAGATAAATATAGCGATCATTTTATTCAGGTATATTGCATAATGAGAGCCCAAAACCTAACTTTTGCATATTAACTTCAAATTGGATGAAACTACCTTTATTGAGATAATTTAATTTTATAAACAATAAAGGTGAGTTTGGTGAATTTTGAGCTTGTATAGAGAAGATACAAGTCTGGAAAGTTTTCTTAACGGTTTTTTATTCTAAGTATCTATCGCACACTGTGCATTATTTTTAAATAAAATAGATTTTATATTTTTCTACATATTTTTATCTACAATTTGATGAATCTCCATTTCATCACCTTTATTTCATTTTGGTCTTTAATCCCTAGTTAAATGCATGCAAATAGCATTAATTTGTACAAAATAACACATACTATTTATTGAGTAAATGTTGTATAGAATACTGTATTTAAAGCCAAAATAAAATAATAAAAGAAGAAAAGGAAAAGAAATAAAATGTAAAAAGGATTTAACGACCCTAAACCTTGAGACCCATGCGTCATGATGATTGGGTCAACATGGAAGAAAGTAGGGGGAGATAAGGGCCAATAATCACCAACAAAAACACTCATTTTTATTTTTCAATAATTTATTTTTGAGACCCATTTTATTCTTTATTATTTATACATCAATTAATAAACTTTTTACATGAAAGTTATAGATAAATTAATTAGAAAAATACAAAATTTATTTCATAAAAAAATAATACATATTGTGCATTCTACATTCGGAATAAAACTCCAAAACCCAAACATCCCAGACCCATGTTTTCTACATATGAACTCAAAATCACCAAAATCACCTTTAATATATATAACTTTCGAAAAGCTATTTAATGAAGGTGGTTTGATTTAATTTGGAGTCAAGATGCAGAAGTTAAGTTTGGACCCTTATTGTATAATATACCTGAATAAAATATTTATTTTATTTATTCTTTATATTTTATAATTTTGTAAACATTATTTGTAGTTTATGTGCAAATATTTAGAATAAAATAAAACCATGAAAAATACACTAAAATAAAATAGTACAAAAAATACATAGAGGAATATATTATACGTATACCTATATAATTTATACGTCGATTTATTTAAGTATACAAATAAACTCATAAAAATATAATAAAAATATATTTGTGTATATTGAAATTAGTTATATTTATATAAGTTATGTGTATAAAATAATAAAATAAACAATAAAAATAGAATATTCAAAGCATATGTCAATATACCCATAAGCATACTTGTAAATAGTAACTCATAATAAATAAACATATAAAAATAAATAAAAGTAGGAATTAAATACTGGATAAAATAACAAACATTTTTTATTTTATACTCTAAAATTAATTAAGTCATTACAATTATTTATCAATTTTACAAATAATTTTCTATTCTCTTTTTCTTGGTTGGTCTACGTGGACCAACCAGTATCTTTCTTTTGTTAGATCGAATCAATTATACTTCCCACCTCTCTAACTCTTATCAAAAACTTGAACGCCTCACTTCATCGAATTCTCGAGGCCATCGTGATCAGTAAATCACCTCGAGCACTTCTTCGGTTCTATTCCTATCACGATTGTCCTTCGTGTACCATCATCAGATTCCATCGATCTCCATTGAGCCACGAAATAATATCGATCAAAGTTAGACATAACCTTATCTATAAATAAAAATGCCATTTCATTCTTTGGTTGTTTGATCCCTCTTCGAGTCTTGAATCCCCTTGCTTTTTGCGTGTCTGTGTCCCAGTAATAGCGAGAGCATCCCCAAAGGGCCAGATGGAGCAAGGAGGAGGTCCAAGACATCGCCCTGCGCAAGGCCTCTGCTCCTGGGCTAAAACCAGGTTTGAGCTGTACCTTTTATTCAATTTTAGGTTGTGATTTCATTCTCGTTGTTTAGTTTGCAATTAGATGTGTAGCTAAGATAAAATCCACTTATACTGATCGACAGAGCTCACTGCTCCGGCCATGTATCACCATGAATGAGACGTATTCCAACCCATCTACCACTCCCATCTTCTTTCCTATCGCATGATGCACCCATTCCCCCTTTCGATCCTTCTTTGATCAGTGCATCAGAGCTCCTCCTCCACCTCTCATCAGAGCTCCTCCATCTCGCTCTCTTTCCATGCGCAACAGCTTCCAGATGGGCCTAGGAGCATCGCTTTGAGGCCCCAAGCTTTTATCTGTAGGATGCAGTTCCTAGGGACCCGAATTGGGTCGACTGTGGTCATGAGAAGGAGCACCAGGTGTCTGACACTTTGATGAGCTCCAGGCCCCTTCCTAGGGGGGACCAGACCTTCTTGCTGGTGCCACTCAAAGCGGAAGACTCCCAAGAGGACAATGGACCAAACAACTTGAAAAATGAAAGTCGAAGTGAGGAGGAACACTCGATCGAAGCAAGGGCGGGGGAGTTGTTCTTCCATGTTCTTGCTCCGAACCTCAACGCTGTCGTATATCAGGCACGACCTAGATCTAATCTGGGTTGTTGATTCCACGCAAAATGTTGCCCAAGATCCATTGTCCGATGCACTTAAGTACGCTCACGTAGCACACTGATCGTCGTTCTAGTTTGCGCATGCGTAGGGGTAAATTGCATAATCTCTCCCGTTTTTTATTTTATTATCATTTGGTCTTGTAAATATTTAAGGTAGTTTAAATATTTTTGTCGAAACTACAAGTGAACCCTTGAGCTTTTTGATATCACACTTAGGTCCTTGCTCGCTCAGCTCACGTGGCACCCACGCGAGCCAGGTATTTTGTAGTTATACCTCCATGGGTTTTTGTAACTGTAGTTTAATATTTAAATTTTGATATTAGTAGTAAGATTTTGGGTATTTGGCTTTATAGCCCCTGACTATTATTTTAATTACAAATATTCCCTTACTAATTCAATTAATTTTTGTACTTATTTCCTATTTTCTGAAAATATCATCTGTGCTCCAAAAATCATGCAAAATAGCCAATGTTACTTATCTTTTATGCTATAATTTTAGTTTTTCATTTTACGCATTTTACCTATTTCTTAAAAATCAAAATAGCACGGATATTCTATGTTTGCTTTAAAAAAGACAAAAAAATATAAAACCACAGTTAAAATTTACAAAAAATAGTGTTGGTTTAGCATTGTATTTTGTACCTTTAGATCGAAAATCCCTAAAAATAGAAAAATCACTAAAAAACAAAGCTCCAAAATCCTTATAAAAATTAAAAAAATCTTTTAAAATCCAAAATTATGTATTTATGTTGCTGAATTTTCTATATATTATATATTATCTATTAAAAATAGTTTGGAAAAAATTGACTTATTTAGTATTTTTAAATTCAAAAACAATCCTACCTATTTAATTAGTCGGTTTTTTTATTATTCCTGATTTTAAAAATACCTAAAAATTAGTACCTAAAAAATCACAAAAGTATAAGCAAATTTGGGTTATTTTAATTTGTATTTATAATCATAGTACCATGTTATATATAGTTAATTATATTTATTATATATTAAAAAGAAAAAGAAATAAAAATCAGAAAATTTTAAAAAGAAAATAAAAATTATAAAATTAACCAATTATATATACTAGAAAAGAATTATTTTATTTCATTTAAAACCCACGCAAACATTAATTAATTGGTTGGGTGATTGTACAAAATATACATCATTATTTGTTCATTATTTATTTATAAATAGTAATACTTGCTACCATGTATTGCTCCCTGTGTTCGACACCCTACATACTTACACATACACACACATTATGTTGAGTTAAATAAACTAAATTTTAACTCCATACACTTTACATTTCTTTAATCATTGTTTTTGGGTTAATTGTTGTTTGAATTAGTGGTTCTTGTTTGATCGCCACAACGATGGTGTTCTCACCTTTTATAGAATATCAAACCAACAAAAACCTTGTTCAACACAAGTTTCATGTTCAAAGTTTTTTGATTTGAAGTACAAATAGTAAGAAATAAAATGGGTCCCAAAATGCATTTATTTGATATTAAACATTAGGTTTTTCAGTATTTATTGGCACATATCTCCCCTACTTTATTTCTTGTCGACCCAGTCATCATGATGCATATGTCTGGGGGTTTAGGGCCATTCAATACCTATGGTATTTCATTTGTTTTCATTTCTTTTCTTTATTCTTTAATTTTGGCATTGAACATGGTATTTTATACAATATTTATGGTATGAATGACGAATTTTATTTTGCCACAATTTAAGATTATTCATATGCATTTACCGGAGTTTAAAGGCCAAAATGAAAGAATAAAGGTGATGAAATGGAGATTCATCACTTGTGAATTTTAATTTGGTTAACGTTTATTAAATAATTCCCATGTTTTAATTTTTTGATTTTCACCTTTTTTGAGTATTTTTTAAAACAATATGTCTAGTGATTTTTTTGTATTTCCTTTTTGAATCTTAAGTGATACAAAACTAGGAGAGGAGTCAGAAAAGTCGTGCAAGTTGACACTAAGGTGGAGATCTCACCTTAGTATCTGATGATGCATGCTTATTTAGAAGATTTACAGTGCTTACCAGCTCTCTCTCCATGCGATATGCAAGACATGAATTTACATTTACATTTAATGCAACGCAAGCCGGTGAAATCGCCAAATGCAGAGGTTGCTATTATCATGAAGAACCAAATGCTAAATACTTAGAAAATAAACACAAATGTCAAGTCTTAGAGACTCTTCGATGTCCGCCACAACAGATCTTGTTAATGAGTATAAAACCTCTCACAACACTCGATTTCAATTCCAAGTATTTAACAATTTAATTTTGAGCTAAGCTCGAACGTAAATATCTAAGAGCATGCGGATATTAGGTGATGGGACCAATTTACTCGGCCAAAGCAATTCCTAAAAAACTAATGGCTCAATCTTATAAAATAAATAAAAAGAATGCGGAAAACTCAAAATGGGAGAAACAAATAAGAACAAAGGGAAAATAGGGAGAATAAAGAGAAGAATGCATAGAAAACAATGAAAACCCAATGATGCCCCTTGGTGAATAATCACCTGAGCATTGGACCTCATAGAGTGAAATGTCCAAAGTTCCAAGTCCATGTATTATCACAATTAATATATAAATAAAAAGAGTCTCTCACACACAAAATAAAAATAAAAAGCTATGCTAAAAATTCTGCTCATTTCTCTCTCTGTTTGTTTCTCTTGTTCTCTCCAGTTGGTAGATAAGAAGAAGTGTCAATCTCCTCACGGCTCGGGTGCATTGGCTTCCTAATAAGTCACGTTCGCCATGCGGTCCCTCATAAGAAATTCAATAAAGAAGTATGTCAGAAGCAGATAAAACAATTATTTATATAAATAAATAAAAGAGAGATTATGCAGATAAATATGTCAACTAAACATATCCCAAGCGTTGCTCCTCGGCAACGATGCCATTTGTTAAAATCACCATACTATTGAGGTGGTTGTGACGTCTCACAAGGTGAGAACACAATCGTCGAGGTTATCTCTCACATGAGCAGATGAAATCCAACAAGAATTAACCCATAGATGAAAGATGTAACAATGCATATGGAGCAGGCTAAAATTTTTTATAACCTAGATAAAATGTGTATAGTGTACAAGTATTCTGGGTGTCGAACAACTAAGAGTGACATGGATATGCAAAAAAAATATTGTCTATAAAGAATAAATACAACTATTTTTTGTGTTTTGGGTGTTTTTTTTAAATTTTGTTGGTTATTAATGATATTTTTATGAATTTTTAATTATAGATATTATGTTTTTAATTTGATAATTTTTATTTTATTTTTATATTTTTCCGATTTTTTGTTTCTGTTTCTTTTTAATATGTAATAAGTGTATATAAGCATATACATCAATATGTATATTATAATCAATATATACAATATAAATATATGAAATATATATAAATTCCTTAAATATATATAGGTATAGTACTTTTTATATTTTAAAGGAATTAAAAATATTAATAAGTATCATATTAATAGTACTTATATTAATAGTATATAATTATATATAGATATATGGTATATATAGGCTTTTATATTTATAATATAGCTAAAAATATTCATAAATTATCAAATAAATGTTTTTGTATTTTTAATATTTTTATTTGTTTTTGTGAAATTTTTAGCGATTTTTGTTAATTTTTAGGTATTTTTAAAGTCCAAATTCCACAACAAGGCGTAATTAAGTAGGCTGTATTGTTTTGAGAATAAAAAATAGAAAATAAGTCCAAATTTTCTTAAAAATAATTTTAATATGTAGTAGTATGTATATATAAAAATATAGAGCATCAAATTATTTTTTTTATTTTTTAAAATATTTTCTATTTTTTCGGTTAGGTTTTCTTTTGAGATTTTTTGTGATTTTTGATCTGAGGATATTATATACTAATATAGAATATCTATTTTTTGGAATTTTTATAAGTATTTTCCTTAATTTTTGCATTTCTATCTTCAAATAGGAAATAAATAGCTCTAAAATGATTTTTAATAAATAGGAAATGCAAGGAAATGGCAAATAAAAATTACGTGTGGAAGAGCAAATTCAAAGCATATCTAGTAATTTTAAAAGTGTGTGATCGGAGGGCAGGCTGTGTGGCCTGATGTACAACTATAGAGGGGCTTCGCTTCGTTTTGAATTAAGGGCCCAGATTAAATTTGGTCCCTCGGCTGGATCTGAAGATGGAGGGCTGACTAGAATAACTCCTGAAGAACTCACTGCCGACGAGGTTGATTTGTTGATTTCGCTCTCTTATAGCCTCCTCCTCCCTCATGGATTATCTCCTCTCCTTCCTGAAGACTTCACGCATTGGTATCATCCTTCAAAGGCGTACGAGGCTCGTTGGAAGAGCCTTAGAGCACGAAGCAGTTGGAGCTTCTGTTCTAGGATTGGGTTGATGCTCCAGGTGCTTTGCTTGATCATGGACCTGTGCCAAAACACTCATGAGCTCGAGTTGGAGGAGCTACCCGAGATTGAAGCTGAATGTGCAACATCGAGACGAGTTGAGGGAGCTTCAGCTCTCACTTGATCCTTACAAGAAAAAGGGGGAAACGGGAGAAATGTTGAGAAACACATGGGCAAAGAAATGGAGATGAAAGGGGGTCAAAACGAGGTCTGGACACAACAGATTTGGGTGCTGGAGCCAAGTGCTCTGGTGATTTGATTTTTCAAATTACCCTAAGTAACTAACTTATTGACAAAATTAAATGCAGGATGAAAATACTGGAACGAAAAAGCATTTTAAATAAACCAAACCTAGCAGCTCGATGGGCTTTGGAACTCAGAGCAGGAGAAGCTTGTTGGAGATGAAGTCCAATGAACTTGAATCTGGCCCTCCACCGCTTTGCTTGATCATGACCTGTGCCAAAACACTTACGAGCTTGAGCTGGAGGAGCTTGACTCGAGATTGAAGCTGGATGTGCAACAGGGAGGCGAGTTGAGGGAGCTTCGACTCTCGCTTGATCCTTGCGAGATCAAGGGGAAAACAAGTGGGAAATGTTGAGCAACACATGGGAAAAGAAATGGAGATGAAAGGGGGTCAAAACGAGGTCGGGACACAACAGATTTGGATGCTGGAGCCAAGTGCTCCGGTGATTTGATTTTTCAAATTACCCTAAGTAACTAACTAATTGACAAAATCAAATGCAGGATGAAAATACTAGAACGAAAAGTATTTAAAATAAACCAAACCTAGCAGCTCGATGGGCTTTGGAGCTCATAGCAGGAGAAGCTTGTCGGAGATGAAATCCGGTGAACTTGGATCTCGCCCTCCACCGCTTTCTCCATGCCAAGAAGGTCCAGAGTTTGACCGGCTGTCACCAGGAACTCAACGAAGAGGTCCAACTAGGTTTACAATGGTGCAAGGAGATCAAGAGAAAAAAGATGTCAGTGGGGGATTTTACAGAGGTGATTTCCATCCAAAAAAGTGGTGAGACGGTAGGAATATCAAAGATGGTACATGAAGATTCTAGAGTGGGTGAGGGTCAAGACAATGGGGAGCACAGTTGTGTGGTCTCGACGAGGAAGGAAGATGGTGGTGGCGTGAAAATTGGGAGAAAAGAGACTGTATGAGGCTCTGACAAAAGGGGCGGAGGGTCGGAAAGTTGACCGGGCGGTCAACAGTTCTGCGTGGGAGTTGCGGATCATATTCTTTAAGGTAGAGATTACGTATGCAATATAGCACACATATCTTTCAAATTAGCACAAATCCTAATGACCAAGGTTGGTTAACATTGAATCCTAAGACCTCATAAAAAAGTTTCTTTATTCCCCAAGTCTTGAGTGATAGTGATGGTGTCAGAGAAACATCCAACTTATTTGATTAGTATTTTTATTTTTTTCAATTGTTTAATGATTTTAATAATGTTAGAATTATTTATAAAACACATGTTAGTCTCATTAATACCCTCATTTTGAAAAGATTTTTGAAAAAAAATTTACAAACCATATCACATAATATATATATATATATTCAAACATTTTTCAAATGATTTTTAAAACAAGCAAAATCCCCATTTTTCAAACCAATGTAAAACATTTTCAAAACAATGTCGAATAGTTAGAAAGTTTTTCAAATAATTTTACAAATATTTTTACACAAATCAGTTCAAAAGATATTTTATCCTACACCAAAAATTTTGAAAATTTTGATACTTTATCCTACACCAAAAAGTTTGAAAATTTTGAAAATATGAGTTATAGCTAATGTATATGAAATATATGCGGTATACCCCTCTATACTTAGCTTGTGTTATGTCCTTGTGGCAGTAAGTGAAATGAAGCCATAGCTCATGCTAAAATAGAAAATAATATATGGGAACCAAATTAAGTCTTTCTGCTATACGCAGGTTAGAAATAACCTAAGTATAAAAAGAGGACCAAGAATAGGGGTCAATGAGTGAAGAAATGGACAAGGACCCGAGTTCCCCCTATATTTAGGCTGAGAAGATCCTAAATAGAGAGATACTGAATATAGACGGAGGGACCTAAAATTAACAGTCAGAGAGACTCGGTTCTCCTACACTTAGGCTGAAGAGTAGCCTAAGTATGCTAAATATAGAACTAAAGATGGGAAACTGGGCACTGGTTAGGGTTAGTTGAATCTTCTTAGATGAAATCAATCTATAGAGATGAATGATGGAGTAGGGTTTATGGGAGGTTTGTGTAAAATACACAATCAAGACTCAACCAATTAAATAACACCCCTTAAGTTCACCAACTCACCCATGAAGACCAGCAAATGTTGGTCATTTTATCCCGACGGTTTTATTGCTAATCGATTAAAATATAAGTCCATTACAAGCTTTAATGATAGGCTTTGGGCACTGTCCTAGGAATGCATCCTTACCTCCCAACAAGCATAGTATCTCCTATGTACAATGCATGGTTTGCTCTCTCATAAAACAAGGTGAAATTTTTACTCCATTTTATTTAATCAACTTGCATTTTCAATAGGTTGTCATTGAAATTAATGTGACCAAGCCATCAAGCAATCACTGTCTACCGCCTAATATTGATTTTCAACAAGCTTAATATCTTTTGCGTACAATGCATAGTATGCTCTATCATAAAATAAGGTGAAATTTTTACTCCATTTTGTTTAATCAACTTGCATTATCAGTCCTAATTTTAGCTTAGGATGTTACTGAAATTAATGTGGCCAATCCATCAAGTAATTATTGTCTATTGACCAGTCCTGATTTCATTTAATCCTAAGTTATAAACCAAGGTCTATAATCAAGAAAGCCGATGTAAGAAAACATGATGCATGCCCAAGAGAGAGATACTTACAATGCTTCCCAGCTATCTTCATGTGTTATGCAGGACTGAGTTTAAATCTAATTTTACTTGTATGCAAGTCGAGAAATTGTGTATCCTAAACATGCTTCTATTACCAGGATAGAAATCAATTTTTGGCTAAGTGAAGCGATGTTTGTATGTGTCTATATGAATTTATGGAGATAAAGTAAATTTCCCATATATGCTTATTCGACATGTACTAAATTGCGATCAAGCACATAATGATTTGAATAAAAGGAAGCTCAATGAGCCGTGTGCCAAACCCTAAGTCAAACACTCGAGTGGAGCCCCACCTGGGTTGGGGTGAAACAAGTTCCACACAAACACATCAATGTCCAGTCCATATGTACACACGTGAGCCCTCGAACGAGGACAACTATAAAGACAATTATTACAAAAATATTTACAATACATAAATGATACATGCACATTAATTAAACTTCTTGGGTTCTTCAAAGTTGCTTCTACACCTCCTCGTAGCAAGGGGTCCTGATTCCTCTCCTCTGCATCTCTCGGGTGTCTTAGGTCTCCACAAGCCCTATCATAAAAGCCACGCATTAGATATCCATCAAGAAATATAACTAACATAAATAACAACATACAACAGACAAATTGACCTAAATATCAACTTAATTAGCCTAATTAAACATTAAGACCTAATTATTCAAAGAGATGAGTCGCGTCCCCAGCAACAATGCCATCTGATGAACGCGAAATCGGCTATGTCAATGTGGTCGAGTTGTAGCACGATCGATTTCGCATCACATCGGAAACTGAGCGTGAATAATTTTCACAAGAAGGGGCTCGGATTGAATAACATGTATCTTCAACCTGGGTAAGCCAAGGTCGAACTCATGGATACGAGCTACCTAATCATCATAAATTAATACCTAAATTAAGTAATCAACAATTCAATCTAGATCAATAGTGCATAAACAACACGGTGCAATATATGACACATGAAGATATTGCATTTTATTTTCATTTCATGCAAGTTAAATTAAGTCAGAATGATACAAAATGACATGACATGCGATGCAATGAAAGCGCAGGGAAAATGCCCCTAATTCGGTTCATTAAGTGAGCAATATAGTTAGATTCAATTTTCTAGCCGATCATGTCTTAAAATAAATCCAATGTCATTCAATGGTATTTATATAATAGAGCAAAAGATACTAAGCTCCTCTAAATAATTCTTATTTTTTAAAAGAACCAAAATAGGAATTAAATAATGACATTCTGTAGAGCCTTAAATAAGCAAGATAATGAAATTGAAATCATTAAATTTGGAGTCCATATACTCAAGTTATAAAGGAAATAGTCCAAAGGCATAACTAAAAGAAAACATGAGAAATATATACAAAAATCATCACAAATAAGTCCTCAGAGGGATATTTTTGCAAATATAAGAACCCGACATGCCTTCCCTATAAATATCCCAAATGTGCATGGACCATTTTGTAATCATCCAAAGTCGGTGGGATCTTTGCGTAATTTTCTCGAGTGCACCACCTGAGGCACGTGCAGTCTAGACCCGTATGCAATATGGAAAAATCGACATGCATAACTGCAAAAATCCCAAGTCTATACGTGAGAAGCACACAGGCGGAGGCTCATGGTGAGGGTTGGGTAGATGCAGGTGCCTTAGGCCATATGACAGCTTGAGGAGACTCGGGTGTGTCTCGGTACCATCAAACCTAGTGCGCTTTGAGGATAAATATGAATTAATTAGAAATGGGATGAATTTAGATGAATATTTACAAGTGAATATGAATGCAGAATGAAATGCTAATTTATGCAAATTATTTACATGTGCATGAATGTTAATTATTAGTTATAAATACATGATTGCATCTAATTACTCGGGGTGAAGCTCTATTTTCAACTAATTAGAGTGATGAATCACATATTCAACAAGGTGTTGTAATAACATAGGATTGCTCGATCACGATTGAGGGCACGCACGGAAGGGCCACCAAGCTTTTGTTTACGTGCATGAGAACCAATCCCAGAAGCGCACCCAACGAGCATGGATCTTTTTTCACCGTCCATCTATAAAGTTCTATAATCGTGGAATACATCCTCCTAGAGCAAATAATCTGCTATGGGAATACCTACAGCAAGGCACTGTGTGCCCTTTTTTTGCAAAATCCATGTGAAAAATCCAACGTTACATATGCAATCTATGAATATTGTTCTACTCACCAAGTAAACTTCATCAAATTTCAATATTTGTAACTATTTTATCTTAAATGTCAACAATATGATTAATTTTGAAATGGCTTTTTAAGTCATGAACATCAACTTTCCTTGACCTTTACAATAAAATAGCTCCAGATATCAAATTTTGATGAAATTAAAAGTTAGAAGAAATTATTCCACAAAAATCAGGACATATTACAAAGAAATTGTTGGGAGACTGACAACAAGTTACGCCGCCAATTCCTTTTGGATGAAATTTGAAGGTGAGCAAAACAATATCCCTAGAGGGACCCTGTAACAACCCCCAAAAATGAAAAAGTCCCACACCGTGGAACAAGAAGTTTCCGGGTGGGATAAATAGTGACGAGATTACTACTTGACAACACGGCTTGAGCATTTCGGGGGTGGTTAATCGGGTTCGTATGGGCCCGATCCCAAGAGGTTGTCAGGGTCAGTAATGCTCCGCTAACGAATCGGGGACCTAAGCCCGGGACGTTACAAATGGTATCAGAGCCGAACGCCCTCTGATAGTGGAAAGGGCTACCCGAGAGGTGGAGCCGCCCCTACAAAGAGGTTGGAGGAAATGGCTACCCGGAGCGTGAAGCCGCCACTGTCACTGGGAAGAAGTGATGTGCCATGTCGCAATGAGGACGTTGCGAATATAAGTGGGGAGGTTGTAACACCCCCCAAAAATGAAAAAGTCCCACACCGTGGAACAAGAAGTTTCCGAGTGGGATAAATAGTGACGAGATTACTACTTGACAACCCGGCTTGAGTATTTTGGGGGTGGTTAATCGGGTTCGTATGGGCCCGATCTCAAGAGGTTGTCAGGGTCAGTAATGCTCCGCTAACGGATCGGAGACCTAAGCCCGGGACGTTACAGAATCGGTAAAATTGGATTTTGCACGTGGATTTTACCAAAAAGGGGGAAGGCACAACATGAGCTGTTATAGGTATTCTTACACCATGGATAGATATACTCCAATACCATTCCATATGGTTAATCCGTTGACAATACCCCATTCTCCTTCCATAGTGATTAGTGGGCTTGTTGGCATTTTCGTCAACCCAAATGAGCCGTGGGGGAAAATGATCGCATGCATGTTCAAACGCCTCGACTTCTTCTTTGTCGAAGCCGATGACCTCGAGACAAGGACTCAACAAGCAACTACAACATTGGTACATTACCCAATGCGGTAGTCGATACCTTCCCAGGTTTCGCAACAGGAGTAAATATCATGGAGTATGATTGATTACCAAATCCATCCTAGGATAGGACGAGAAATGTTCATCCTTTAGGGCATGTTTGGTTGTTATGATACACCGAGGTACCATGATATATCCTTTGTTCCAACCCTGCATTCTTGGATTGGTATTACTTGTATTGACCCAACAATTTCTTTGATATAATGTTTTTTAACTAAGCTCAAATAAAATTATTAACATAAAAACATATTATAAATATTAAAAAGTTAATATAACACATAATCAATGTCACATCACGTCACAATTATCATTTCAACGTGCCCAACCCTCCAAACAACTACTATTCACATGAGGATAGCCCAACCCAACCCGACTCAGTAACCAAGCATGCCTCCTTTTCCGTATTTTGTTGATATAGAATCAATCACAGATTATGTATGATTGATCCATAAGTTTAAATAGTTGTAACTCGATAATATTATCGCATCTCAAAATCAACATCAAATGAAACTTCATATTGACTATTGTCATCCCACATCTATGCAATGTCGCTATCGAAATGAATATCTTATGTAACCAGTCTTTGGATTCTTCAATCGTTTTAGCGTTATATTCCTTTGGACAACCTACTAATATATACATGTCTTTTTCAGTTATGCCCCTCTTAGCTTCTGCAGTATCAGCTATGCCCATCCCTTTTTTGTAATATCAGTTGGGCTCCCATGTTCTTACAAAAATTACAGTTATGTCCATTTTAAGTAGGGTTAAACGAGTAAGAGTATGCTCCCACCTTTCATTTCGTAATTTTTTTGTTTTTTTGAGATGAAACACATGGAGATTTACTTATAATAATAAGTGGAATATGCGTTTCAAATTTTGTGTAAAACCGACGTTCATAACACTTCCATATGAAGGGGATCAATTTCAGCAATTCTGAGACCACTAAAATTTGATAATCTTGATGGAGGGGGATAGAAGTCTCGAATTAAGTCGAATTTTGAATGATACCATGGTGACATATTGTGATCTAAATTCCACTAGGTTTCATTTCAGAAAAATAAAAAATTACGTGGAAGGGGAAAAGGGTAGGATCATGCTCCTTTTTCCCTTTTAAATATCAGTTATGTCCCTATTTTGCCTTCACAGAAGGACCTAAATGTGAATATAGTTAAAAGGTTAGGAGCACAATTGATAGTGAAAAAAAGAAGGGGCATACCGAATATTTCAGAAGGAGAGGGATATAAGTGCAAAAAATCCTATATATGTCCATTTGAAAACTCCAACTAATTGCTCTGTCATGTTAATGAAGGATACGTCTATCTCTTCAATATAAACAGACCTCGACATCCTATATTTTCATGACATTATTAGCATAATGTCTACCGTACTATTCATAATTCATAGTATATAACTAGGTTTGCATACCCGTGCTTCTCGGCGTGAGAATTTTTTCAAGGTAATGTATAAGAACATATTGATATCATAATATGTGAAGTATGAACATACTGCGAAGAATTTTTAATGATCTAAAAGGCATGCTTTCCAAATAGCATGCTTTATTTTATTGACTTAAATGATAATGTTATATACAATAAATAGTAGACATCTAATCAAAATAAGGACAAATAAAAGAATAAAAGTTCAAATTAATAAGGGGAGGAGGGGGTTTTTTGGTGGGAAAAAATGTATTTGTTTTTTGTCAGTGTTGGTTCCATCATAGTTGATATTTATTAGATTTATAATATCTTATATTTTTTTTAAAAATAAACTTTGTTGTATTTTTTATAATTTCTCTCATATATCATATATTAGTAAAATTTTAATTTTCAGTTTTCATCTTATATTTAGATTTGTAATAAATATATTACGATAATGTGTCACACACACATATATATTCAGATAACCGATTTTATGCATCCAACTATTTAAATTTATTTATTCAAAATCTATGAATTTTTATTTCTTTCAAAAAGTTTTTATGAATTTTTATTTCATTTTATGTGTTTTATTTTTTTACGTTGTTTTAGTATATTGTATATAGTATATTATAAGTTATATGTAGGTGTTTTTGTTTGATTTTTATATTAGGTATATTATTTCATACAGATTTAATATGCTCTTTATTTAATAAACTATATAAGGGGTACATGTGTAATTTAATAGAATTAATGGAGGTAAACATGCAATTATGCTGAGTGTGAGGGGGTGGTAAATGCAAATAACATGAAATCACGTGGATGACCATGTGAAATTGACTTCAATCTATTAACTTGTATCATATCTATATTTTCCAAACATGCTAATATGTATCCATATAAATATATATTTGGTACATTAATAAATATAGTTTAATATTTATCAACATTATTATACTCTAATATTTAAATACACAACCAAATATGATAATCACCCTTTTCATAAAATGTAAGAAATAACTTTATGCTTTATGTATATAATATATATTCTTATGATTGAGTTTTTAAATTTCTAAAAAGAATGTGAAAAATCACGTCTTAAGAAATAAATAGTTTTTAAAGATTTCTTATGAAAATCATTTTGCTAAATAGTTGGAGCGTTGAGAAAGAAAAGAGCATAGAGAGAAAGAGGAGAGAGATGCGTGCATGAGGAGAGGAAAGGTGGAGAGAGAATTAGTGGATAGATAGAGAAAGAGGGATAGAGATCATGGTGGAGAGGGAGAGAGGAAGAAAGAGGGGGGAGAGAGATCAGGGTGGAGAGGGGGAGAGTGACTGGAGAGAGAGAAAAAGAGGGAGGGAGTGGAGAGAGAGAGGTCTATATTGTGAGAGAGCGGAAATAAGGTACGTCGTTGAATAAGGGAGGTGGGGATGACTCTGAAGCCACGTGGCAAGTGTTGAGAAAAAACTCAGCTTTAGTTAGCGTAATAGATATTGTATTATAATAATTAGAGATGATCGGCAAAGTAATTCCATTAGATGGCCTTTTTTTTGATACCATTACAATCGAATGAAATTTTGAGTTGTTTACAATACAAATAAATGTTACGCTATGAATCACATGTTGGCGGATAGTGATGGATTGCATGTACATACATTGGTCATTGTTTGGCGTGTCATTACTCATGAACAACTAATCTTTTATTTTTACAATCGATCCTTTTTTATTATTTTTTATAAATCTAAGGAATGTCTTCCTTACAAGTAATGCTTGAAAGGTAATGGTTCTGCGACCTTGAATCCATAGTTGACTTATATTTATTCTAATAAATCAATATTTTTTAAGAATATGAAAAGGAACACTTAAGCACATGGGCGGAATTGGCATATGTGATGAGAGACCATGACCTCTTCTTGATTATTATATTTCACTTATGTAATGTATCATGTTTTTAATATGGCATCTCCATAAATACATTATATATATATATATATATATATGTATTGTTGCACGAAAAAAAGTTGTAAATTCTTTTAATTGTGAAGTGGTGAAGTAGTATGGTAACTATTTTGGAGACCATGGTTTGAATCTTACCTTCCCTCAATTTTATCTTCTTTTATATATTTTATCCAATCACTTTCAATGTATTAAAGTCATAAGTATAATTAGATATAACATTGTATTCGAGCTCACTTCTCTCCCATCGTTTCTGGCACTCCTTGTAAATGAAATATTTTTTGTTGTTTTCTTTTAATCGTGAACTTTTTTGTTTCAAAATATCACTTGATAAATTAGCCTTTTGGGATAGATTTAAAGATGCTCAAGATTTCACATTTATCAAATTTTAAAACTTACCATTGAAAATAATAATCTATTTCAAAATCTAACACTAATCATAGATCTAAATTGTGAATTTATCAAAATTGAAAGAACTCATATTAAAAACATTAACTATATTTAAAAGCATCATTTTAAAATACAATAATTTTCCATTTTTGAGCATGCATGATAACTGTATACTTGGCTCCTCCTTGATAAAATTCCAAAGCGTAAGCAATTGTATGACAACATTGCTTTGTTTGGTTCATTGGGACATAAAATGATGTGTGTGTAGTTATTAACAATATGTTTCTATATAAACAATATAACTACTTCGAATGGAATTGCAACCATGATAAAACATTGAAAAATTACAAATATTATTATTTTTCGTATGGAAAAAAGATATTGCAATAATAATCTATAATCATGTAACGGAGAAGGTCCGTTAAGATGCATTCAACATTGAGTAAGCTGGTCAATCAAACACTATATGAACATTTTGAAACTCATAATTGGAAAATAAAAAGGATTTTTTTATCATTAGTGCCCTTCTTAACTTCTGTAGTATCAATTATGATCATTCTTTTTTTGTAATATCAATTGTGTCCCTACACAGTTTTGCCCTTCTGTTAAGTATGGACAAACATGATATTATAAAATGGCATAATTGTGAATTTGTAAGAAGTAAGGGATTTGACTGATACTAAAAAAAGAAGGGACATAATTGATATTTAAAAAGTTGAGAAAGGCACAAGTGATAAAACTCAACTAAAAAAACAGAACCGCATTGAAAATTTAAAAAATGAATGAAAGATTATGTGTGAAATCGAGAAAAATGCATGTATTAAATATGAAAGTTTGCACAAAAAGGTATAAAAGACATGATAAAACACCAATTCATCATACCTCGATACTTAACTTTTGCTAGTCCCTCGAGCAAAACAATGATATGTAAAGATAAACATCAAACAATTAGATAATGCACAAAGAGGGTTTGCAACGGATAGTATACCACAAAGTCCTGAGATTTTAAGACAAGTTTGAACAACTATTAAACATAGACTGAGTCGATCTTTTGATTAATAGTGTGTATGAACTCTCTTCTGATTCGAGTATTCAATTCGACAACCCTTGTGTTCAAGAAACTTTAGTCGATTTCATTTGTAGGTAGAGTCAGATCATCCCAATCAATAAATATTCTCTTTAACCTTAAGTTGATTTTGAACTGTGTGTGAATGTTATAGCTCTTCCCAATTTGTTTGACAAGTATATAGTACAACCTTAAGCAAGATAGCATGCGACTTACAAAATCTAAAGCCTCTATTCTCTTTAAGGGTTCGTTTGGTTACTGGATTGGGTCGGATTAGGTTGGAGTGGCCTCCTATGAATAGTAGCTATTTAGATGGTTAGGAGGGTTGGAGAGGGATGGAATGAGAAAATGTGATATGAATTGATGCCATATTGGTTTGTGATGGAATTCTAACCCACGAATGCAGAGGGGTATGTCGGGTTACTGAAATGAGCCCAAAATCTAGGTTCATTCTCATTTCACATGAATCTATCAACAAAAGAATATGGGTGTAAATTGTGGAGAATTTAGATTTTCTAGGATTTTATGTAACTCTCGTTTTTTTTCCTTTTTGCAGAGTATAACCCTGTGCCTCTTTTAAACTAGTAGCGACATCGGTCTACTACTTGTCTTATTTGGTAGTGTTGGATTAATTGAGTAGAAATTTCTTTCATAGATCTTTGCTTTGCATTTATATTTTTGGAATAGGCATCTCTTATTGTTCCTTATTTTGATAGGATTTTGTGGTATTTGGGTATCAAGAGTGTACATGTGTAAAATATGACCTTCAGATCCATGTACAAGGTAAGTTTGCTGATATGCCCAGACTTATAAAGAATATGTGGTTCCTGAACTTATATCACTGATTTTTTGCTTAACTCGAGATTAAGAGTGACTCCCTTCCCTTAATGAGGCAGAAATGCTCCCTTACGTTAGCAAACTAAGATGAAGTATTGTGTGAGGTACAGTTTGTTCAATAATCAATCAAGAGTAAAAGAGTGTTATAACTATATTATGATATATTTAGACACAACTTTTGATCATCGCATAAAATTAGCGGAGCTCGAGGAATTAAGTCTGAAATAGACACGAAGAACCAGAATACTCAAGCCTACAGAGATCCTATGAAATTTAATAGATTAAGGTTTTCTTAGTCTAAGTTCAAAACTTGTAAAAATTAGACTTCTAATCCCAATAAGTTAGGAGAAAATAGGGAAAATATATTTTTGTTTTTTAAAAATGTTTGTGTTTTTGAACAAAAGTTTTTTTCGAAAAATTTTGTAATCGTTTTTTGGGATTTTTGAAAAATATGCAAAAATGATGTGAAGTTTTTTTAAATGTTAGAAAATTATGGAATTTTTATGATTTTTTTGAAAAACAATGCATGAAAAAATATTTTTTGATTTTTTAAAATAAAAGCAATGTACAAAATGGATTGTATGAAATGAAATGGATTTTTTTTAAAATGTCATAAAATAAAAATGAAATGCATGTAATGTGATGCACCCCTCCATGCTACGAAAGAGCCATGCCCCCACGGTGATAGTAAAGTGAAAAAATATAAGACAATGGAAGAAAGAGGGTACATAATGTAATAAGTGAATGATATTTCTTTTGTTGTTTTTCAAATGATTATGTCATTTTCTTGATTGTCTTTATGGGTTTTCCCCCGAACTTATTCGATAGAAAAAAGGGATAAAAATGTAAAGAAATGAAAGTACCTAAAAGATAGCTATGGGAGGTATCCCACAATGTTTTGTTGATTTTAACGCCTCTAGATGGGCTCCATGGTTAAAAATAACTCGTGTCACTTGATTGTGTAGCATTCGTGTTTGAAAAATCGCGGTGAGGCCAGTGGTTGGAGATGGTATAGTGGAATTGTGCAGAGTTGGCCAATAGAGTTAGAAGATTGACTAAGTTAAGAATACAATCCTCAAATACCAATTGTGACTCATAATCATCTCCCTCTATGATATCATTGTAATTTTCTTAGATGGCATCATTTGCAGATTCCAAATCAAACTTAGATCGGACCATCGAGATCCAACCCTCAAAATGTTCAATTATATGGGGTATGGGAGGAAGGGCTCAGAGGAAGTATGCGAGTAATCGGTGTGATCTTCATCTATATTAACTACTGATGGGGACATGACCACATACGATGGGTCCAACCAAGATGGATCCTCTGAGTGTAGATCAATCATCCTCAAGTGCTTGGGGGTATTCCTTGATTTCTATTCAGAAAGGCCCAGGGGACATAAGGTCATCATGATCTGAAATCGATTTGGTGATATGGAATGTGTACTGGGAGTCATATACCAAGTAATGTTCCTCTTTTTCACATGTTGGGAAGGAAATGAATGTAGATACTATTTTCTCATCCTCAAGAGATTCATCGAGGAAGACTTCTAACACTGGATCATGGATTGTTAGGAAGAGGGTCTCATCAATTGCTCTAGCAATCTTTCTTTTCAAACCATTCTTGAAATTTTATCAAGTTCATGTTCATTTTCATTTCTAATTCAACCACAAAATCATGTTCCCCTATTTCTTTCTTCCCAAATTTAAATCATTCCCGAGTTGACCTACAACCCATCAATTATCTCATGTTCAAAAAGTACATCACTTGACTTGTAAAATTCATTATGATTTACTCGAGTCAAGTATCCTGAAATTATTTCACTTTCTTCTTTTTCAAAGTTAATCATCCCCAATCAATATCTAGAACATGCCTTTCAAAGTCTCAACATTTAGACATCACAGTTTTGACTGAGTCAATATATTTAGCTTCTAAATCAATGAGAATTTCGATAAAAACATGCTCCAATTGTGAAGGACAAAAATTAAGGATATCACCAAAGTTAATCAGTTTGAGATTGTGAGGAATCAACAAGGTCTCTTCAAGAAATTCTTCCTTAGTAAGACTAAAATATAACTCATCAAAGTACGTATTGTCTTTTGAGTTTGAGAGGTTATATTATAGTCAGTAGCTTTTCTCTCAATCACAAGTTTCTCGAAAATCCCCCCATGTTTATCCTCAAAATTATCCAAAAATGTAGTCATGGAATCCTCAAGGAGCATGGTTTCTAAATTCAGATCATGTTGATCTAGAGTTATTGTATCATAGAACAAATATTTGGACATAAGTGAAGTTTGGGTTTCTTGAAAAGGTTCCAGTGGTGTCCAAGAGAGATGTGATTGATCGAAATCCTCAAAATGATACCGCTCATCAGTAGAAGGCTCCAAAAAATCAGGTGATGTGGAAGAAGATAAAAAGGATGGATTTAGTGACATGTAAAAATTCATCCCTGAAAGTGGTTAAGGGGGACTTTCGACAAACTAGCTGTTTTTTTTTTATTTTCTTTTTTTCTTGCTCTTCCAAGAGTATTTTTATTTCTTTAATGGAATCCCTCAATGAACATAGCATTTTGATCCTTGCTTAGTCAGTAAGTGAGGGTTAAATATCATCTCTAAAATACCTTGTTTTGTAAAAGTTATAAAGATGAGGGCGTGCATTCTATTTTCAAGTGGAGTATTGACCAAGTCATTTGAATAAACAAACTTAATTAAATACCTAAGAGGAATTGACATACCAAAATCTGTATCCATCACTACCCAAGACAAATGTTGATTCACCAACACAACACATGCTGTCATAAAGGGAATATCTTTTAGCTTTCACAAATAAAGTATACATTTATCCTAGATATCTACACACGAAACACTGACTTTCCTGAATTCATATGACTAGTTGCCTCTACTTTCACCCAGTATGGGTGTAAGTATGAACCGTACAATGTCTACTGATAAACCCAAAAATCGGGCGGTCGTATATTCCACACAAGGCGGGAACACAGTCGATGCATTGACCGCTCAGAAATCCGGATTTAATCAACAATTAACCCACGATAATTAAATCAAGCAATGAAAGTAAATGTGGAGTTAAAATTAATTATAACTCTACAAAATATGTGTATAGTGCAAGTAATGTAGAGTGTCGAACACAGGGAACAAGCAGGATAGATCGGTAAGATAAATGCTCAAGAATGAAAGTGATCAAATGTCTATGCAAATGCTATTTTTTTGTGGGTTTTGAACTTTATATTTTTTATTTAATTTTTTATTTTATATTTTTATATTTTGATTTTTAATTTACTAATTTTGTATTTTCTTTTTATATTTTATATTTTTATATTTTTTCCTTTTAACAAAGATATAAAGCTATATAGGATATATATATATATACAAGAGAGATGAGAGAGAGATAAAAAGAGGTAAAAATTATCAAAATCCAGGAAATAAAATGTTTTTGTGCCTTTTATAGTGTTCTACTATTTTATGATTTTCCAAATTTTCCCATTTTTTGGTATTTTTAAAATAAAAAAATAAAGAAAAACAACGAACAAACTTACTGGCCGAATTTAAAATGAGGATGAAAAATATAAAACAGAATCAAAACTTCCTTAGATTAATTTTATAAATATAACAAAATAAGGAAAATTCAGAAACTGAAATTGTGTTTAGGATTTTTGTGGAATTTTTAAGATTTTTATGAAGATTTTTGGTATTTTGTTATTTTTAGGGGTTTTATTTTGAAATTTTTAATGATTTTTGGTCTGAAGATAAACCACACAGAAACAAACAAAATATAATTTTTTTGGAATTTTTCAAAAAGGTAATGAATATATTAAAAATAAAA
This sequence comes from Ottelia alismoides, assembly GCA_037367405.1. Taxonomy (NCBI): domain Eukaryota; kingdom Viridiplantae; phylum Streptophyta; class Magnoliopsida; order Alismatales; family Hydrocharitaceae; genus Ottelia; species Ottelia alismoides. The sequence goes on along the minus strand of JAZKJV010001215.1, from coordinate 1,000,659 downwards.
AACTGCAGGAAAGTAGTAATGATTTTTTTATTTTTTTGACTACCCAAACAAAAACATAAAAATACAACAAAAATTCCTGATTGTAGAATAAACTTAGGGGCACACAGACATATTTTTAGATTTTCAAATAGATAAATGGTGCTCTAGAAATAAATCAATCCCTCAAAATATTGTAGAAATTTTATAGGACACAAACCATAATATTTTTCGATGAAATTTAAATACAAATTCGGCCCCAATAATTTCTACAACATATCCAAAAATGAGCAAATGATATCAAGTATTGAAATAGTTATTAACAAAATACACCAAATCAGTGTCCTGAGTTCAAAAATTCACCATTAATATCTCGTACGTCAGAATATTTTGATATTTTGACATGTTGTAGATCTTTAAAGCAGCTTTCTAAAAAATAACTCATAGAAAACAGAGTTCGGATGAATGATTTATGAGTGTTTAAGTGCAGGGGTACAAATGAAAATATAAGAACGAAACTGCAGTTCAAAAGATACTCGAAACTTTCCAAAATATGCCAAAAATGAGGGGACATAATTGCAAAATGTCCTACTAATCCAGGTGGCGTCAAGTTGCTCTTAGACAATAAGGGGATGTGCGTGAAAGTGCTCCGATGTACCTTCAATTAGAAGAAGGGCTCAAGTACAAAACTGGGCCAAGATGTTAGGTACACAAAAAAATGGGATACGAATGTGTTTTCCTTCGATTTGGTGAGGGAAGAAGGATGTGCTCCGATCACCATATGTGGATGAAGATGGAGGGGTTGTGTATGAGGATACGTAGAATAGCGGAGCATGGCGGCGATGAGATGTGAGCCGTGTCGAGGAGGATGAATGAAAGTTGAAATGATGGGTTGGAAGCTTGCCAGAGCTTGCTCCGGCGAGGGATGAACTGGGTGATTAAGTGACCAAAAAATTGAGAATATGGGCAAAAACCAATGTTCCGACGCACAACAGAGGGGGTTCAGACAACATGATGAACAAGCTCCAAAGATCGAAGAAAATAGGGTAAATCAGTGATCCAATACTCAAGATATATCTTGGGTGTCTATGGTGGATGTAAGGGGAGAAAAAGTCAAGAAGCCTGCATTGCAAAAAGATGCAAGATGCGTCCTCCAAAAATCGACGAAACGGCCAAAAACGTGGTTTTAACACAGTACATTAGTAATTCATCTATGTATTTTATACAAGAATTTTATTTTTAATGTTTTATTTATCATTTTATATTACTTTCAATATGTACAAATATAATATTTACAAAATAATGAAAAACATGTGATAATAAAAATAATGATACAAGTATACAATAGGGGTCCAAAACTCAACTCTAAAACTGTAACTCCGAAAAAGACGAAACTACCTTCATTAAATAGATTATTGAAAAATATATATAATTAAAGGTGATTTTGATACATTTCGAGTTTTTATTTGAGAGATACAGGTCTGGGAATTTGGGATTTTGGAATCTTATTTAGATCATAACTTTTCATCTGTACACTATTTTTATATGAAATAAATTTTGTATTTTTCTTTATTTAATTATCTACAACTTTCATGTATAAAGTTTCTTTATTTGAAGTATAAAAAGTGGAACTAAAAATAGGTCCCCAAATGAATAAAAATGAATTAAATAAAGGAATTTTATTAGATTCTGGCCCTTATCTCCCCTTACTTTATTCTTTGTCAATCTAGTCATCGAGATGCCTAGGTCTTGGGGTTTCGGGCCATAAAATATTTACAATATTTTATTATATTTCTTTTCTTTTCTTTATTCTATAATTTTGGCTTTAAAAACTGCATTTTATACACTATTTACATAATGATGCATGGATGGTAAAAAGCTAAATTAACCTATTTGCATGCATTTACTAGAGTTTTTAAGGCCAAATAGATAGAATAAAGATGATGAAATGTAGATTCATCATCTACCCATGTATACTTGAGAACGATGCCTTATGTGTTGTCCTTTAACCACCCAATCTGCTACAGGAGCGTAGTTCCCTCACTGAGAAGTAGCTAATCATTTTTAGATCTCGGTAGTCAGAAATTTCACAAGGAATTGGGCTCGATGTAGGATTGTATTTGTATGTGTGAACTTGTGTCCAAAGTACAACAATTCAATCCCTTCAATTTGCTTTCGCCCATACCACGCAGTGACTTTCCAAACCTTATTTGATTTACACGAATAAGAAAGTTTTGTTCTTGTTTAATTAGCGAGTAAAAGGAGAGAGACCACATGGATGAATGCAACAAGAATGAATTGATTTTTATGATTTTTTGGAATTTTCTGAATTTGCAAACCGATGCAAGCACTTAAAAATGTCTAAGTGATTGGAAAAATTTATAGTATGCAACTTGCTGGATTCAGACTTGGAGCTAGGGAGAATAAGAGAACGAGGGAGAACGAGCAAGAGAGATCCATCTTTTTTGTGATTTTTTGTATCTGTCATAAAAGATAAATGAAATTAATTTACAAAAATAAAATAAAAGATCAAAATGTCAAAATAAATTACATAAAGTTGTTGAGTCCTCGACAACGATGCCAAAATGAAACTTCGATTTTTTATGCAGTAAGAGTTGATTTTTAATGTCATTGTGTGCACACTTAGAAATCAACGGATTTCAGATAATTTTTATTCAACTACAAGCAAATAGACGAAAATAAAGTGTAGGACAAGTAGAGGATCAATCCACATAGACTCTAATATTTTACGTAATTCTTTTATTCCATTTACAAATGTATTTTCAATTTTATTTTTCAAACTAAATCCTATTTTCTATTTATTTGCGGGAACTTAAAATGTGTCGAAACTCGTGTAATTAGATTCTAGACATCATTATTACCGTACATGAATTTTCTAGATTTTTTTTGGGTTTTGTGCTATTTCGTTGAATTTTCGAATGGTCAAGGGTATATATGGGTTTTTTAGAAATCTCAAGGGCTTGAATGTAAATAAAACTAAATTCAAGGACATGATTTTAATATTATAAAAGTGATTGAACACTAATGAAAGTTTTCTAATTAAAAAGTGTTTAATGGGTAAATTGCATAGAATAGAAGGAACTTCAAGAAATAGTAGACAAGTCCCTAAAGGGCTTAAATGCAAGTAAACATGACTCAAATAAAATTAGTTTGAATGTCATAGAATATAAATTATGAAATTGGAAAATTTACGGAGGATAACTAAATATGTAAAAATTGCATTTAGGTCTAAAATAACAAAAAATAATTAAAATTACTTTTTTTTTGCAAAAGAGCCTTAGTCTCCAAGACCAAAGGCTGGGGACAATGATCGTGCCTAGCATTTCATGGCAGAGCACGACAACGTGGTGAGCAAGGTTGAATAAGGACGTGTCTATCACCCACGTCGGCAAGCAGGCGGACGAGAGGGTGATGGTACAGGGCCTCGTGGTAGCTCGAGGCACGGCGAGAAGGTTCGGTGACACGATTGTCACCCGTGTCAAAGCGGTTAGAGGCAGAGGGACTAGAGAGACGGAGATGATGATGGTGATGAATCGTGGAGGAGTAATGTTGGTGGCAGGGTTCGAGCCCCGATAAGGTCCTCGGAGATGGAGCCGAAGCTCCTAGTTGGTGGATCGTCCTTTATTGGGTTCCTCCTCCATCATCTTATAGAGCTCGAGGGAGATGAGGTGACAAGAGGATGAGACATTGGCACTGGGAAGGAGGTTAACTACCTCCGCGGGTAGTTGCGTGAGAACGGGGAGGAGGGATGTCATTGGCGATCGGAGAGGAATAAGAAGGGACGACAGACGGAAGGGAGATCCAGACTATTCTACAGAAACTTGTACGACTAGATAAGAAGACTTAGTCTCAAATCCTTGATACCGTTCTATGGGCTTATCCTTCTACTGATAAATCTTAGATTATTATCTTTATTTTCATTTATTATCCATCTATCTTAAACTTTTAATTAATAAATAATAACTATTGACTTAATTTGACAATTAACTTTTTGTATTTAATTAACACTAATTACATGTACATTAATAATTATATTATTGTAACTATATTTTATGTGTTTCTTTATTATCCAAAGTTAAATAAAAATTAGCTTACTATTGTAATAATATAGTGTATATTATTCTTAAATAAAAAATTAAAGCAAAACAAAATAAAATAAGTGTTTTTAATTATTTAAAATTATTACAAAAATGTTCTAGTGTATATACTACTTATTTTGATTTTGAGTTCTACTTGATAAATCTAGAACTTTTATGTTGAACAGTTTTCCTAATTTTACTTCTAACTATTTTTATCTAATTTATATTGTATTTTAGGTTTTTTTGGAAGAGAAGAGGGATGAGATGAGAGACCACTTGGGCTTCCTCAAGCAAGCCTGAAAAAATAGGAAAGAAAAAATGTTAGAGACTAGTGTGGGCTTGAGCTCATATTTATTGACAAGACAATTTAAAAATAAGAATGCAATTCTTATATGTATATATTTCTTTTTGTATGGAATTTAATGAATTATTTTATACGATTTTTTAATGCAACGAACATAAAAAATGAAGTAAAAATTACATGTGAAAATTATAAAAATGCATGGATTAAATACATAAGTTTACTAAAAAAGATATAAAAGACTTGATAAATCACCAATTCGTCAGTTTTGTTGAGAAGAAACATGTTATAAGCAGATATGTGGAATTTTCTAAAGATTTAATTATTAAGGACATTCAAGAATAATAATGGATTTTTTTGAAAAGTAGTTATTAGCCGATTCCTTTATCGAATGCTTATTGAGCAATGTCAAACTATTTTACTAAGAATATACCACACACATGTATGAAAATGGGGCAAAAATCTTCATCTCCAATGATATTGATGACATGAAACACGCAAAGAGATCTTCGTTAGGTGTAGAGCCGCATTGAAGATATATTTCGTGTACATGAATATGTCTTGCTGACAAATGGAGGTAAGCCTTGAAGTTATGAAGAGACTAGGCATAATGTGCACAAATAAAATGGATGGAGGTCCAATATTGATAAGATGAAATCTCTGCATGACAACCATAACTTTGAGTTTTTGAGCGATTATTTTGTTGATGTATGGTTGTGACATGCTTATTATTTGTAGTAACAACATGAAAGTCTCGAGATTGAAAATATAGTTGTGCAAGGCCTTCTCTCAGAAGAAATTAGGAGGTGCTGATCATATATTCGGTATGAAGATTACCCATGGTAAAATTCAAAAAGTCTATGACTCTCACAAGACCCGAAAAGATCTCCTTCTTTTCATTGTTGGTGTCATCGCACGTAATCCCTCTTTCCAATGAGCTTGTAGAAGATGAGCTCGCATGTTTCTCCTTCAAATCCTTCGGAGAACAAACAATGGAGAGGAAGATATAAAATGGCAATAGCCTCGAGGGGATAAAAGGATGGGGATAGGGACTCTCTTAAGAGAGTTGGGGGTCTTTTAGGCTCTTTCTATTAGGGTTCCAAGGTGGCCGTCTACCCCCTCAGGTATAGACATGTTTGGTGCCACCAAGATGGTCAGGGTCAGATCACATAGTTCCAATTTGAGTCGAGCAATTTCAAAAGATCAATTCATAATAGAACATAGATTAAAATGAATTAATTTCATCAAAGCATGTGAATCACATAGATTAATCCTTTTGTTAATTTGAATTGAGTTCACACACTCAGCCTGCAGTAATGCCAACTTCTTGAAGGATATGGAAAAATCCTTAAGCGCATCACGGAAGCATGAGGATCGTATTGTATATGATCGAGACGACTAGTCGCACTTGTTGTTCTATGCAGTGGAATTTAAAAAAATTTCATGTGATGAAACCACGTGATCCAAGAACATTTATCGGATCGTTTCATTTAAACCACATAATAGATAAAGGAATACCTCTTGTAGCATGGTTACGATCAAGCCTCTATGAAAAGAGACCTCCTGTCTCAGGTCCGATCTTCGGAGGAGATGCTTACGAGCGAGGGGATGAGTCGCGTGCTCCTCGCAATCCAAGATGTTGATCCAAGCAAGGGAACTCCTGATCTTGTCGCACGAGATCGTACGTCTTCTTCGTGAGCGAGGCACACCAAAGAAGATGGAGAACCCATGATAGTCTCGATGACGGCACAACAGCGAAGCGATGACGGTGGATTCTTCCCTCTAGGGTTAAGGTGGACAACCACCAATGGAGAGAGAGAGAGGGCGTGAGAATGAGAGAGAGGAGAGACCTTGTAGTTTTCAACTTGTAAAACCTAAGAAGAGCAAGGGGTGCATTTCCTTATATAGGGTTTTGGGAGTCCATGGAGCACAATCCAGGGACGACACAAAATCAATGGATGAAATTGATTTGCGCTTCTTTCAATGGCCAAGATTTATTGGGAAAACACAACAATAATTAATTTAATTATATTAAAAATATATTGATAAACCAATACACTTTAATCCTAAATTAAATCAATTATATATGGAGATTTTAGGATGGAAATTACACCCTCCATATGAGAATGGACAACAACCCTTTCCATATTGGAATTGGAGGTTGTCCACCCTTCCAATAAGGAAGGGTGGAATCTCATGCAATCTCATGAGATTGCATTATTACTTAGAAATCTCCATGATTTTTTACAACAACACTTGATTTAAATAATTCAACAAAATTCATAATTATTTTCTGAATATTTAAATCTAGCCATTGGAAAATTGTGAATCAATTCACAATCCAAAATAAAATGTGATTTACATTTTCAATTAATTATCCAATGTGAATCCAACTCACATCAATAATTAATCAACAAGTATAAATCATAATAAGCTTTCTCTTATGCATTATAAATTACATTTATAATATATTATGAATAATTGAATATTGCTATCCACATTATTCTCATCCACAATAATTAAATAATTGGACCATCATTCTCATGCATCCAAATAATATGAATCAAATTCACATCATTCAAGATAATTAAATCACATTTAATTATTCATTTCTCGATGCTTGGATATAATTCAACTATGGAATTATTCCTGAACCCTTTCAAGAATAACGCGCTTTCTCCGCTGATACTTGGAGATAAAGACAAGACGATTGTACGTTCCGCATATAGTGACTTTTATATTGAGATCACATCTCATATCCATATCTCATGGACCTCTCATAGTTTCTTGATTAAATCAAGACCGTAAATCTAATCTTCTCATTGCATCTGAATCTCATTCAGATCAATTTCCAACATTTGGACCAAAATCAGATTACTTCTCTACTGAGAGGAGTCACTAAAATCCAAACCTATTTCATCATTCCCTCGGAATGGAAGCATCATGGTTATACAATCGTTTATGATCACATCACCCTCAGGTATTCCTAATACATGTACATCATGCATACTGAAAGATCTGTGATAAACCCAAAGATATAGATCAATTTGACACTGTCATCTTTAGGGTTTTATCATCAAGTTTCTCAGTCTTAGTCATTAGGAGTTGGTATCGATCATATGCTTTCCTAAAGCATATATCATACCTTCAAATTCTTATCATGCTTCCAAAGAACGATGACCATGCATGGAATTTGATCGGTCCCAATACCTCATGAGTGAGTTCATGCCTTTCGGTTCACAAGTGAACCTGTATGATCCCTTTGAGAGATCGTATTACTCATTTGCCCTTATATGCACACCAGCTCGCCGGTGTATAGACCTTGGTTAGGCCATCAATCTATTGGTCTGCCAATTGTACACGCTCAAGCATATAATTACACATCTATCTCTGGTCAGAGGATGTGTGCCTCTATCGTGATAGTATTCTACATTGGACTTTGGTTATCTCGATCTCGTTTAGTCAACCCTTTGACCTAACTAATCTAACACCTCCGAATCACTATTCCCGTGCAAAGGACCTGCATCAAGAGGTCGGTCAGATATCAACAAAATAATAAAGGATTGCCATCTCCTACTCAGACTGGAGATCATCTCTTGATAGTCATTTGTCGGTACTCAATAAGTCCTCAATCTAACTCCTTAGATATTCATTCAAGCACCAGCCTCTATGATTCAATTAATGAATCAACAACTGTATGATTATTAAGACGGTCATGGTACGTAACCCTAATTGTACAAAGGGACCTTATAGTGCATTTATTCAATTTATCTCAAGAAGGGAGTTAAACAATCAATAACTTCCATTGATAAAACATGTATTACAAAAACATTTGTTGTATGAATGGTTTTCCTCTGGCTCACATGGCTATCAGTCTCTCACTAGCCCATACTCATTACATGCTTGTCGAAAACCTTTTGTATCAGAGGTTTGGTAACAGGACCATCAACGTTGTCGATAGAGGCCACCTTGGTGATGATGATACCACCATGCTTTTGAATACCAAATGATGTGGTATTTCCTTTCCACATGTTTGCTCTTTTGATGCCACATGGGTTCCTTCGCATGGGCAATGGATCACGTGTTATCGCATAGCAACGGTATGGGAGTATCATTGGAAACTACTTCAAGTTCCAGGATAAACTTGCGTAACCACACCACCTCCTTTGCAGCATCCGATGCAGCAATATATTAGGCTTATGTTGTTGAATCTGACAACACCACCGTTCAACATGAACACAAACCCTGATGTCGACTTTCGATCATCAATATTCGATTGGAAGTCTGAATATGTATATCCCAATACTTGGAGATCACCATCTCCATAGACCAAGATGTAATCTTGTGTCTGTCTTAGATATTTGAAATGTTCTTCCCTGCATTCTAGTGTTGCTCTCCATAGTAGAATTGGTAATGACTTATCACTCCCAGTGCATGGCATATATCTGGCCTAGTACACATCATGGCGTACATTAAGCTTCCTACAACTGATGCATAGGGGTATCCAGCCATGTCTTTCTTTTCCTCAACACTTTAATGAGCCATCCATTTAGACAGGTGGGTACCATGTCTTAAGGGGAAGAATCCTTTCTCGGAACTATCCATACGAAAAGTTTCAAGAATCTTCTTAATGTACCCATGACGTGATAATCCCAATATTCTCTTTTCTTGATTTATGAACAGCTGCAGGCCTAAGATATAAGAGGCTTCTCCAAGATCTTTCATCTCGAATGTATGGGATAGCCAAATCTTCACACTGGTCATCATCCCTATATTATTTCTAATGATAAGGATGCCATCTATGTAAAGCACGATGAGCACAATGGCACTCCCACTAAGCTTCTTGTACATGCAAGGTTCATCAGGATTCTGCACAAAACCATAACTTTTTATGATTTCATCAAATCTGATGTTCCAGCTACAAGAATCTTGTTTGGGCCGATATATGGATTTCTTCAGCTTGCATACTTTGCTTCCCTCAATTATGAAGCCCTGGGACTGCTCCATGTAGATATCCTACTTGAAGTATCCATTGAGGGAAGCCGTCTTGATTGTCCATATGCCAGATGTCATAGTCAATAGATGAAGCTATAGCTAGCAGTTTCCTGACGGACTTAAGCATAGCCACATGAGAGAACGTCTCATCGTAGTCGATGCATTCTCTCTGTGTGTAGCCCTTGGCTACGAGTCGTGCCTTGAAAGTCTCTACTTTCTCATTAGGTCCCCTTTTTCTCTTGAAGATTCATTTACACCTAGTGAGTTTTACATCTTTAGATGGATCATATAGGTTCCATACACCATTCTTATGCTTGGAGTCAATCTCTGACTTCATTGCTAGCATCCACCTATCCATGTCTTGATCCGTGAGTGCTTCATCAAATGAAGCAGGATCATTGCCAGTCTCATCTGACACATGGAATCCATACCTTTCAAGTGGAGCAACCACCCTCGAACTCCTTCGAAGAGGTATGGGTGTTTCATCTTCATTTATCTCTTCAGTTTCTGGACCAGAAAGCTCAGAATCCTTGGGGGATTCAATGAGTTTCCTCTACTTATTTTTTGTCTTCACCTTTAAGGATGTCATCCTCCAGAAATTTTACATCTTTAAAGATGAAAACCCGTTGGATCTCATGATCATAAAGCTGGTATCTAATACCATCTTTAACATACCCAATGATTTAACACTCGCGGGAGCGAGATTCTAGCTTACTTGGATCCACGTTCTTCGCATGGACCAAGCAACCACAAACCCTTAAGTGTTTAACATTAGGTTTGGTTCCATACCATAGCTCATGAGGAGTCTTAGGTACAAATTTTACAGGAATCTTATTCATGATATATATTGCAGTCTCTACTGTATATCTCCAGAAACTAATCGGTAAATGTGTTTTGCTCATTGTTGAACGTACCATATCCATGATAGTCCTGCTGCATCTTTTAGCAACGCCATTAAGTTGAGGGTTTCCATGAGGAGTGAGATTGTAGACAATTCCATTCTCCTTAAGATATTTTTTGAATTCATTTGAGAGGTACTCACCACCTCGGTTAGATCGAATCCGTTTAATCTTCCTATCAGTTTGGTTCTCGACCAAAGCCTTGAACTCTTTGAACTTTTCAAAGGATTCAGATTTATGATGTAGTAGGAAGATAAACCCGTATCATGAATGGTCATCCATAAACGTTAAATAATATCGATACCCATTTCGAGTCGTGGTATTGAAGGTACCAGATACATTAGTATGTATTAGGTCAAGAATATCCTCTCATTGTGTAACCTTGTTATAAAAAGGCATCTTAGTCATTTTAACTCGAATACAATGCTCGCAAGTAGGCAAAAATTGAACCTATAGAAAATCTAAGATCCATCTTTTATCAATATATTGATCCTATCAACAGATAAAATAACTAATCCTCTGATTCCAAATCATATTCGAACGATTTGCATTCTCCTTGGATCTTTTTAGGATTTTTATTATTAGTGGTAGTAACATTCATGACATATTCATCAATGCACAATTCACAGAATCTTCTATAAGTCAAAACACCATCCGCAATATGTTTAACATAATTACTTATGACTAATTTATTATAGAAAATGAATGAATGTCCACTTCTAACAAGTTTAGATACAGATATAAAATTCCTTCTTACTCTAGGTATATAAAGACACTCTTTAAGTACCAGGACTCTTCCACTAGATAATGATAGTCAGCAGGTCCCGACGGCGACTGCTGCAACACTTGCATTAGATCCTATCTGAATGACTATCTCCCCTTCTTCCAGATTCTTAGTTTCCTGAAATAAATGCAACAAATTACATACATGAACATAAACACTAGAATAAACAACCCAACTTCTTTCTCGTCCAACGAGAAAGCTAGTTTCTATGATGAAAGTATATTTTACATGCAGGGGCTTTACCCTTGTCGGCAGACTTCAGGTATTCCGGGCAGTTACGCCTCTAGTGCCCCAGCTTTTTGTAGTGGTGATAAACGTCGGTTTTCTTTGACGCTATCAACGTGGATGCATTAGAAGATGAGACAACGCCTTAGCTCTTCTTCTTTCTCTTCTGGGTCGGGCCCTTTCGAGAACCTTGCTTCCGACCGTGTTTTTCTCTGACCTGTGTAACCATTGCACTGCCAGAGGGGCTATCATTATTCATTATGTCTTCAGTAGACTTTAAAGAATCCAATAACTCAACGTTAGTAAAATTTCCTCTACTCATGTGGTACGTAACCACAAAATTGTTGAAAGACTTAGAGAGTGACAATAATATGAAATCAGCTTGCATGTCTGAGTCCATGTCAGTTCTCAAGATTTCCAATTCAGAAAGGTACCCAAAACATTTTGAGTACATGTTCTCTGATAGAGGTCCATTCATGCATCTTGTAGTGAATAAGCTCTTTCATTATATTGTAATGCTGGGTGCAGTTCACGCCACCGAACATTTCCCTCAGATTCGTCATAATATCATAACAAGTGGTCATTTCCACATGTTGCTTCTGCAGCACATTGGACAATGAACCCAGAATGTAATATCTTGCCGGATTATGATCTTCGTCATACTTCTGATTAAAAGATATTTCTTCCAGAGTCTGTGGGTCTACAGACTTATTATCGAAAGCACATAAGAAATGTGCTCGACAGAAAGGACAAGGTCCGAGTTTCGGATCCAATCTGAATAATTTGGTCTGGTCAACTGATTGATCTCCAGGAGCTTGCTAAGTGGGTACATTGACTTCATTTTCTGCAATTAAGGATGCACTATATTAGAATATATTAATAATGATATATTCAATTTAAGATATTTGATTAAGGATTTTTTAATCAAATTAGTCTTGCATTTTCAACTCTAAAAGTTTATTCTCTTAATCACTTTCAAAGCAAGAGATATAGTTACCGCTATATCTCTAGCATGAACTGGTATCCCTTCTTTACCTGTATCACATCCCAATAATATGAGAACTTGTAACTCGGATAAAGAGAAGCGGGAACACATTACACCTTGCAAGTCCAACTTGCATTTCCCAATCTAGTCTTTAACGCCCGGGCTCACCACCCCTGAGGTGATGTTGATTTGTCGCTAATTGAACCAACCGTCAACAAGCTTAAAACTCGTTATATGAAATCCAATATCGTCTCAATAATATGAGGACTCGATATTGGGGTCACTACGTATATGACCTTACTCTTTCGAGAAGCAAAGAACCCGATCCAAATGGATTGTATGCAGAAGCTGTCACTTTGGACACGCGTCTTCTACATACAATAATTGGCGACGGAACCCTTTGCCTTGACGAGAGACTATGGATGTCACTTATGCGATCCTCCACCTCATATTCAAAATTTAATTAATCATCATGAATTACATTCATATAATTAATTCTTGTAAGGGAAATACACATCTATTTATAATAGAGTGTTTCGATTGGATACAATCAATTTATTCACATTAAATTAATTATCAATCCAATTTAATCAACAAACTTGATTGTTACTTGAATGGATGATATAATCTCAAAGTACGTATTATTCAAATTTTAATAAGTAGAAAATACACCTCGATCTCTCCTGTATTTTCGAGTCCTTACCCGTTATCATGGCCAGTACCGACGGAAGTGGGATAAACCACACACAGTGTAATCTGCTACCCAACGCTCCCCAACTAGAGGCCATATCCACCTCAGAAAAGGATAATGCCAAATTGATCATTGTTTACTTGAGATGATAATCTATTTTTCAATCGAAGTTATACCATATAACAATAATAATCAAAATCATTTTGATTATTAGGAAATTTGCTAAACAAATTCACAATCCTATTCAAACAAGTTTGTTTGTTGATTGTGTAACCAATTTTGATCTAGATCATGTCTAATCAATTATTGGTCATGGTAATGTCAATTAAGGAAATAATTACCATTAAATATTTCTCGAATATTTTCCATAATTATTTCCGAAAATTAACCATTTATTTTACTAATTGACAAACACGTGGTTCTTGATTAGGAATGTATGTTCCAGCAGTGACCCATATTTACTAAAATTAACATATCTCAATCAAACTAAATCCAAATTACGCAAAATAAGTTTCCAAGGTTTGCTAATTTGATTCACTGTAGAACCCAAGTGATTAGAGAATGTTTCTAGGTATTTCAAAAATGTAATCAATCGTTAATCACGTCAAGATTCGCAATCCCGAAACAGTAGATACATGTTCACTAAAATGATCATATCTTGAGAAAACGGAATCCAAATTACACAAACTCGAATCCCATGCTTTCATTATTTAATGGGAAACAAGAAATCCAAGTGATTATTCCGTGTTTAAAAACTTTAAACAGGACCGAAATTATTCACTAAACAGAGATATGAAAATGAATTTGACAAAACTTTCGTAAACCCTAATGAACCTGAGTCTTCTTAGGTTTATGGATCATATCCAAAATCTCCAACCTGACTCTTATACCATTTGAAGGATATGGAAAAATCCTTAATTGCATCATGAAAGTGTGATGATCATATCGTATACGATCGAGAACGACTAGTCGCACTAGCTGTTCGTTGCAGCGGAATTTAAAAAAAATTCATGTGATGAAACCACATGATCCAAGAGCACTTCTCGGATCATTTCATATAAACCACATAATAGGTAAAGGAATATTCCTTATAGCGTGGTTACGATCAAACATCTAAGAAAAGAGACCTCTTGTCTCAAGTACAATCTTCGGAGGAGACGCTTGCAAGCGCGGGGATGAGTCGTATGGTCCTCGCAACCCAAGATGTTGATCCAAGCAAGGGAAATGCTAATCTCATCACACGAGATCGTACATCTTTTTAGTGAGCAAGCACACCAAAGAATATGGAGAACCCAAGGCAGTCGCGACGACGACACAATGGGGAAGCGACGACAATTGATTCTTCCCTCTAGGGTTATGGTAGACGACCGCTAATGGAGAGAGAGGGAGAGAGGACGTGAGAATGAGAGAGAGGATAGAGCTTGTAGTTTTCAACTTGTAAAACCTAAGAAGAGCAAGGGGTGGCTCCCCTTATATAGGGTTTTGGGAGTCTATGGATCACAATCGATGGACTACGCAAAATCAATGGATGAGATTGATTTGTACTTCTTTCAGTAGACAAAAATTGTTAGAAAAACACAATAACAATTAATTTAATTGTATTAAAAATATACTGATAAATCAATACGCTTTAATCTAAAATTAAATCAATCATATATAGAGATTTTAGGATGGAGATTACACCCTCCATATGAGAGTGACAACCACCCTTTCCATATAGGAATTGGAGGAATCTCATACAATCTTGCGAGATTGCATTATTCCTTGAAAATCTCCATTATTTTACAACAACACTTATTGTAAATAATTCAACAAAAATAATTCAAAATTATTTTGTGAATATTTCAATCTAGCCATTTAAAAATTGTCAATCACATTCACAATCCAAAATAAAATATGATTTACATTTTCAATTAATTATCCAATGTGAATCCAACTCACACCAATCATTAATAAATAAATAAAAATAATAACAAGCTCTATATAATACATCATCAATCACAGTATAATGTTATCAATAATTGGATATTGTTATCCACATTATTCCCATCCACACTAATTATTCTCATTTCATTATATTGCATCATCATTATCATGCATCCAAATAATATAAATCAAATTCACATCATTCAAGATAATTAAATCACATTTAATTATCTATTTCTCAATGCTTAGATATAATTCAACTATGGAATTATTCTGGAACCCTTGCAAGAATAATGCGCTTTCTCCGCAGATACTTGGAGATAAGGACAGGGCGATTGTACGTTCCATGTATAGTGACTTGGATATTGGGATCACATATCATATCCAGATCTCATGGACCTCTCATGGATGCTTGATTAAATCAAGACCGTATGTCTAATCTTCTCATTGCATATGAATCCTATTCAGATCAATGTCCAACATTTGGACCAAGATCGGATTACTTCTCTACTAAGAGGAGTCACTGAAATCCAAACCTGTTTCATCACTCCCTTAGAATGGAAGTGTCATGGTTATACAATCCTTTATGATCGCATCACCCTCAGGTAATCCTAATACCTATGCATCCTGCATACTGAAAGACCTACGATAAAACCCAAAGATATAGATCAATTTGACACTGTCATCTTTAGGGTTTTTATCATCAAGTTTCTCAATTTTGGTCATTAGGAGTCAGTATCGAACATATACTTTCCCAAAGCATATATCATATCTTCAAATTCTTGTCATGCTTCCAAAGCACGACGACCATGCATGGAATCTGATCGGTCCCAATACCTCATGAGTGAGCTCATGCCTTCCAATTCACAAGTGAACATGTATGATCCCTTTGAGAGATCGTATTATTCACATGCCGTTATATGCACACCAGCTCGTCGCTGTATAGACCTTGGTTAGGTCATCAACCTATTGGTATGTCAAATGTACACACTCAGCCATATAGTAACACATCTGTCTTTGGTCAGAGGATGTGTGCCTATATCATGACAGTATTTGACATAGGACTTTGGTTATTTCGATCCCGTTAAGTCAACCCTTTGACCTAACTAATCTCACACCTCCGAATCACTATTCCCATGCAGAGGACCTGCATCAAGAGGTCGGTCAGATATCAACCCAATGAGAAAGGATTGCCATCTCCTACTCAGGATAGATATCATATCTTAATAATCATTTGATGGTACTTGATGAGTCTTCAATCAAACTCCTTAGATATCCATCAAAGCACCATCCTCTATGATTTAATTAATGAATCAACAACTATATGATTATTAAGACGGCCATGTTATATAACCCTAATTGTACAGAGGGACCTTATAGTGCATTCATTCTTTTAATCTCAGAAAGGGAGTGAAATAATAAATAACTTTCATTGATAAAAACATATATTACAATAACATTTATTATAGGAATAGTTTGCCTCGAGCTCACATGACTGACACTTCTCTCATTGTTTCGAGGTAAACAACACTTATTTTTTCCCATATGAAGATCCAAATAACGAGAGAGATGCTAATGGGAGAAGATCGCTATGAGTATATTTGATGTCAGTTGCAACCAATGGAGTCTATTGGCAATTTAGACTTTGGAAATGTGTGGCTTTGCCTAGTCAGAAAAATATTTTATGGCATCTATAAAGGTTAGTAATGAATTGTTATTTACATAGAATTTCATCCTTGACTCAATTTTAGTCAATGTAAGTACATGATTTATTGTAGTAGTCAGAAAATGACTAATCTTAACAAGAACTTCATCTTATATAAAAGCTCAATGCACTTTAATATGAGGTATCATCAGAGACAATTATTTTTAGAAGAAAAGTAGCTTGGACTCGGAATCATTCATATACATGACAATGGTGTAGATATAATGACAAAGTTGTTGTCAGTTATGAAGGATGAATATTATTGCTCCATTACCTGATTGGAGCGATTTCCATCCCACCCACAAAGGGAGGGCTTTGTCACAGGTCCTTTATCACGTGGAAAACCAAGACATAGTTTACCCTATCCTAAACATAGGACTTGTTGGTTGCCGACCCTCCTTATGTGTTGAAGGGGGAGATTGTTAGGTGTTGTTATATTTAAGTTCATCCCATGTTAGAGATGTATTATATTTTACCCAATACGTAATAGGAAATATTTCCCATGTAAATTTCAGAGGAATAATAGACAAATCAAGAGTATGAAAAAGGGTTCTATTCCTTCTTGTTGTGATTAACATTGTATCTACCCCTTTCTTGTTTTTGTAACTATGACTTTACGTCCCATTAGAGCAAACGAAGACCCTTCGGTGGAAAATGCTCAACGAGATGGTTGTGAAATCAGATAGCAGACCGATAAATCAATGGCGCTCGATGACATTTCTCCACTCCTCATTGTATTTGTGACGATTTTGTTGAGTCTATCGATATACATTTATTTAGGAGAACTTATTATAGCATGTTACAATGGATCTGTCTTGGATTACATTGATTTAATGGGTTTTTTATCATACCATTCATGCTCATGGGCTTTTTTTATGTCAGTGAATGGGGAGGAGAGTGAATGTGACAAACAAGATATAACGCTGAGCATTTTCAACCCATTCCAAAAAGATTCAACGTTTCAAAAGTAAAACTCATCAACTTATATGACCGAGAAATGTTATCAGATCAATCAAACTGTTTTGCGGGACCTTGCTAAGCGAAAAGTGTAGGGACACCATTAAAAATCAGGCGCTAATTTTAATTCAGGGAATTTTATACAACTTAACCAATTAAAAAATAAATAATGCCCGGATCCGACACTACAAACTCGTCCACTCTGCCGCCGCGCAACGGGACCTCCAGCTCCATAACCCCCCTTGCCCCGCCATTTCGCCGGAGGAGGAGAAAGAGACACATATAGATAAAAAGGTAGACAGAGGATCTCGCCCCGCAAC
Organism: Ottelia alismoides; assembly: GCA_037367405.1. NCBI lineage: Eukaryota > Viridiplantae > Streptophyta > Magnoliopsida > Alismatales > Hydrocharitaceae > Ottelia > Ottelia alismoides. The sequence continues at coordinate 982,795 of JAZKJV010001215.1, read as the reverse complement.
AGATCAGATCACACCGTCTATAAATACCTGCTCCTCCACCGGACGCCCCCCTCCCGCCGCCAATGGCGAGGTCGAGCTCCGCCATGCAGTACCCCGAGCGCTTCTACGCCGCTGCCGCCTCTGCCGGCTTCGACGGCTCCCCAGACTCCGCCCCAACCACCCGCTTCCAGAAGGACACCATGCTCCTCCTCTACGCCCTCTATCAGCAGGTGATCCATCTCCCCCCTCCGGATCCGAGATCCCGATCGCGATCTTCCGGTAGTACTTTTCGGATCTCAATCGTGAGGCGACCGATGGTTTTGTGTGGTTTATGGCTCGGTGATTCGGGATTGTGTCGTGGTCGATTGCAGGCAACTGTAGGCCCTTGTACCGGTCCGAAGCCCCGATCGTGGAATCCGGTGGAGCAGAGCAAGTGGACAAGGTATGATTTTCGGCGCATCTGAGTTTTTTTTGTGCGTGTCTTCTAGATGGATGTGGTTGCTATCCGGTTGTCGCGGTTGGATTTCGGCATTTGAATGTGTGAAATTTGTACGTAACGCTGCATCTGGTTAAGTTAGATTGTGTTCGCGAGGAGCGTGGAAGGAGTTAAGCGTGGAAGGAGTTAAACGAGAATATCTCATCCTAGACCAAGCCCGCAATGAGTTTTTGACTGCATCACTGTATCTAATGTTTAATCTTTCTTAGATTTCTCGGGTGCATCCTATTCCTACCGAGCATGGTTGAAGTGATTCTGACAGATTATATGTAGCTTGAACAAAAACTTCAATGTAGCTTTAACCAAACAAAGTACAATCACTCAAATGACGGACCTATGATTTTAGTATAGGGAGGGCACCGGTGGCGGTAACTAAGTCTAAAAGGCATCAATGAAGGATAATAAGAACAATTTTGCTGAAAACTCGGTCCTTGGTAGGAGAAGATAGTGCTCGCGGAATTCAATGGAAATGAAAGGTAAGGAATAATTTTCATCTAACCATCAGATTTAAGGAGTTAGTGGGTTTTCCTATTCATTCCATCACTTTCCTTCATTTTCCTCGCATTATGTCTCCTAAAAAATTAAAGTAGAACAATTTTGTATTTTATTATTTTTGATATGCGCAAACACACCTATTTATTGTTCCGTCATTGTCCATCCAAGGAAAAGAATTCATATACTTTTTTGAAATAAAATAACCAAATAACAACAAGGTTACTAACATATTCATTAAAATTAAGGGTCACCAGAATATTAGATGTTGGAAGAGAGAAAAATAGAGATGGAGTGGGGGTCTGGCACTCGCAGAAAGAGAGAGCACCTTCGTTGGAGGGTGAGAAGCGAGGTCAAGGATTGGAGGAGGGCCACCAGACATGGGATCAAATTTCGCTGAAATTCAACCGAATTTTAATTTCGGCAGGTGATTGAAATTCAGATGAATGGCCTATATCGGTCGAAATTTGTGGGCCCCAATTCAAAAACCGATCGAAGTGATCAAAATTTCAGTCGATTTCAATTGAAATTCAGCCAAAATTTCATTTCGACCGGTCACTGAAATGATGACCGAAATTGAAATTTGAGGCCTTGCCACCAAAAGTAGACGTGAGGACAACGAGGGCCACCGTACAAGAAGTCGAGAGGAGTGATGGAGGTTGGTTCGTGGTCTCGCATCACAAGTGTGGTCGTCGATGCTATTAGAGTAGGTTTCATAGGCATGAGGCCTCGTCTTGCTCTCTTCCGCCAAGGTGTTTTGATTGCAGACACAAGGGACATCAGAAACTTTCATGTTCGCACAATCAACAATCCCTGCTGCACCCTTACTCATATGAAGATGAAGTTCGTTTGGCAAGGAGACCACCTTCAATTTCCTACGCATCGGTGGTTGCTGGAACTCTTTCTAAAGGGAACAAGAAGATCGGAGTGCTCTTTGGTTCTTCAATGTTGAGAAAATCAGAGGCTATATTGCTACAGGCTGCTATGTCAAGAGATCTAGGACCCTCCTTCTCAGGTGATGTGGTGACCTTGAGTGATGGCCATTGGTGCACAAGAGGCCTTTCAGAAGAAGAGAAGACATTTTGTTGCATGGAAAGCATGACCTTGGAGTCGAATGACGCATGCTCACATAAGGCGGAGCTTCCAAAACTGTCCTGAGAGTTATGTGCCTCATCGGGGTCCCTTTCCTTTCAAGATCGGTGAAGGCCTTCAGACCGATGCTCAGTGAAGTTGGTTGGGTGTTGCGAGTGATCGACGATGGTCAAAGCCCGAGCTCGGACCCTTTAACCGCCCTTGTGGTGCTGGAGGGTTCGGAGTTCTGCGCTTCGGAGGCAACGTGCTCCCTCAAGGTGGGAAGGTCATCTTTTCGGATCATGGCGCAGCTTCTTCCACCGCCTCCACTGCCTCTAGCGATGGTCCATGTCGCCATGTGCTCGAAATCTTCGACGGATCTGACGCACTCATTACGTGGACTACCTGGAGATCCGCTGGAGCAATCGGGAGCATCAACTCGAGAAAGATTTTGAATCGAGGTGAAGATTCTAAATCGAAATTTGATTCCCAACATTTTTTTGGAACATGGGAAAGAAATTGCGAGAGACCTTCCAACTTCGTCCTTGGAAGCTGTAATGCCTCCCACTTGAGGGCTCCAAATGCGTGTAGACTTCTTAAGTTCAGAGGTGAACATATTCACAGATTTGGACCCGATCGAAGCATTGGAGCAAAACCCGGGTTCGGGATTGATGGATGTAGAGGATCTGAACCTGAGTGTTGATCTTGAGTGGCCCGATATGGTTTCAACCCCCGGACCCGACCTGAACCCTTTTGATGCTCTCCCAATGGTAGACTACGCATCGTTAGGGATCGATCCAACAATGATTTTACTGCATGTTCCTCTATCGCAAGGGTCTCCTGGACCCTCGACGATGCCTTTGGAAGAGCTTGAACCCATCCAGGACGATCAGGTGGCCACGGCGATGGCTCCTTTGAAGACGCTTTCTACAGTGCCATGGGTTGGGCATGTAGGACCGCTTGCTACGTCCTAGTCTCCACAACTAGTGCCTGGAGATCGGGGATCCAAAGGCCTCCACTGCAGAGGCTCTTGGATGAGGTTGTGGTTCAAGAACCTTCGATTGCTGAACCTCGGCACTCTTTTTTGGCTAGGACCAATGCACATGCATGTTCTTATGAATCCTCTACAGTGGGCGAGATTGGTGGTAGAGGGAATCGGTACATGTTTGAAGACGTACGATGATGGTGGTTAGGGAGCCTATCGTACTATCCGAACATAAGTTGAGGGTGCGACGACAGCTGGGGTCGTCAAAATAGGAGGTTCATCAATTGTTCCCCATTGAAGGTTCTAAAATTGAATGTGAGGGGTCTGGGTGACCCAGATAAGTGGAGGCATGTTGGCTCTCTGTTGGCTGTATGGGGCTGTGAGCCTGTGATGTGGTGCTACTGCATGAAATCAAGCTCGCCTCATTGACTCCTATCCATTGGAGGAGTATGTGAAGTGTCCTGCTGAATGATATTAAGTCTCTGGACGTTATCATCAGTACGATGAGTGGATTAATTGTAGCATGGAAGAGCTCTCTTTTCAAACTCATCTCTGAGATAAGGGGAACTCATGTTATCACGGTGCTACTGGAACACACTCTCTCGGGCGACCGGTTCGCCTTCACCTGTGTCTATGGTTCTTGTATGCATTCCCTGCACCTAGAGTTGTGGTTGGATCTTAGGACTACCAAGAGGAACTACCTGGACGTGGCTTGGCTTGTTATGGGAGACTTTAATGTAACACAACTTTCATTTGACATGCCTCGTTCAAGAGGGGGACATGTCCTGGGCTCGATCGAAATTACAGAGTTGATTGATGATCTCGATATAGAGGTGATTGGTGCTTCATATACTTCACCTGGCGCAAGTCGGCTTTTCGATCTCGTATTGATTGTTTTCTATCACTTTAGGACGCTTTCTCGCTCTCCACTTCCGTCTCTAGGCCTTGTACGAGATCAGATCATACCCCCTTCCTATGGGACTCGGACATTGTTTCCCCGCCGTGGGGTTTCTTTAGGTTTATGAGAGCGTGGCTCAAGGAGGAAAGTTTTCGGGAGTTGGTCGTCAACCACCAGTTTGCGGAAGTGGTCTCTGGCTCCGCATCATCGAGGCTCTCTCAAAAGTTGATATCACTTCGCAATCGACCGTGTGCTTTCAAAAAAGGAGGTTAGGATGCTACATAGGTCCCGTCATGCAGGGGCAGAGGCAGTGCTTGCCATAGTGGATGTCCTTGAGGATGTTATAGACTCACCCATAACGAACTCATGAAGAGATCAACAACACAGAAAGTTATCCTGGAAGAAGACAGGAAAAATGTGACAGAATGAAAGCAAAGATCTTGGCACTCTTGGTTGAAAGAGGGCAACATAAATATGTCCTATTTCCACAGAATTGCTAGTGGGAGGCGCAATCATAACCAGATCCGTTCGGTTGTGGTGAATGAGAACCGAATTGAAGGGGATCATGGGATGGGGCATGCCATTGCGGATCACTTCCACGAGTTCTCGAGAAGAAATACAACTAGATCTTGGAGATGGTAAGGGGATGGGGCCTCTTTATTGCCAGAACAACATGCTAATCATTTGATTTAGATGGTGACCACCGAGGAGATGAATGTGACAGTTTGGAACCTTAACGCTGATGGTGTCCCATGCCCGGATGGTTTCCCGGTGTTCTTTTTTCACGAGTTTCAGGAGCTCGTCGGAATGGGAGATTGTTGATGCGATGATGGAGTTCACCAATTCCAAGGCAGGCTTTAACAATCTCAATAGGGCGTTAAGTTTCCCTTCTTGCAAAAAAGGATGCTTCCGAGGCTATTGAGGATTTCCAGCCCATTGCATTATCTAATACTTTCTATCTGATTGTGGCAAAGGTCTTGGCTATAAGACTGTATCGTGTGATGGAGCACCTCATTTCACCGCTTCAACGTGCGTTCATTCCGGGGAGACAGGTTGCTGACAGCCTGGTTATGGCAGCTGAGATCACTGCTGTCTGGAAAAGACATGGGCCGAAGGGGGTGTTATGGAAGGTTGATTTCTCCAAGGCATATGACGCTATGAATTGATGCTTCTTATGGATGGCAATGGTGAAGTGTAGTTTCCCTAAGATGTGGATCTCTTGGATAACATTTTGTTACCACAACCTCCTCCACGATGCTTGTCAATTGTAGACCCGGGGGTGATTTTTTCCAGCCACAACGTGGGGTTAGACATGGATGTCCCTAGCGTCGATGCTTTTTGTGATCGCAACTGATATTCTGTTTTGCTTGGTGGTCCATGTGGTACATAGTGAGATTTCGAGGGGATACACTTCTGATGGGATATCTATTCCCCAGCTGCAATATGCAGACGATACCATTTTATATTGATGGGGTTGCTGAGGAGGCTAGAGGCATGGCCTACACGGTAGAGATTTTTGGGGAGCATTCTGGGTTGGTACTCAATCATGAGAAGTCTACTGCTGTTTTGTTTGGGCACTCCGTTGTTGATGCTCGTGACTGTTGTGCCGCGCTTGGCACTGAGAGAGGCCCGCTCCTGATATTTGGGGCTTCCCCTATCGACCGGTAATCTCGAGCTGGCGGACTGACTCCCTATCATCGAGAAGTTGGAGAAGAAACTTTCAGGCTGAAAATCATCGATTCTTTCTAGGGGGGTCGTTTGATGCTTGCGAAAGTAGTTCTATCAGCCATCCCTATATTCTTCATTTTGTCATGCTTGCTTCCAGTTGGTATTAGACATCGACTGGAGATGCTTAACATGTGTTTTCTTTGGGGGAAAATGTCTTAGGAGGGACATGGGCTACATCTAGTTGATTGGATGTTTAGATTCTATGAATGAAGCTCTTCTCCAAGAGTGGGTTAGCAATATTTGGGGCAAAAGCGAAGATCTGTGTTTTTATGGTATTCGTTACCTCACCTCCATACCTCTAGGCCGTCTTCTTTCTAGAAAGGGATCATATTAGTGCTACCTCATTTTCAAGATCTCTTTCTTCCATCCTCGAGAGATGGTAATGTGTTTACTTTCTGGATTGACAACTGGTCAGGCGTCAGAATACTCTCCTCAAGGTTCTCCCATCTGTTTGCTTAGGCAGCTAATCATGATGCAAAGGTAGAGTACCGGGTTGACGGAAATTGGATGCCTCGATTTTTAATGGACTTCTCTGATCAACTCCTTGAAGAGTTTCTGCTGCTTTTGGATTCCATCAGACAGGTCGACAAGCCACCACTGGGCTGGACCACTGGTATAGAGGTTCAACCCTTTCACCGTCAAGCGTGCCTATAATTCTATTAGTAGACTGCCTCCATGATAGATATTTTAATTCGTGATTGCATCTTTATCTGGAATATGAAGCTGCCAAGTAGAATTGGATTCTTTATGTGACTTGTCCGTAGAAAACACATCGTGATTAGAGATCGTTGCGACAGATTGTTTGAAGTTAATCTTTGATAGACGCCCTCTCCGTGAGAAGCAGATTGAGTCAGTTGATCACCTTTTCTTCAATTGTGAGAAAACTTTACCAGTATGGTAAGATAACGAGGCAGATTGGCCGTCCTTTCAGAACCTGGACTCGTTTTGGAATTCCTTAAAGAGGATCTTCTTCGGCCTATTGCAATTGTCTGGGCGGTTTGGTTAGCCAAAAACAACTCCCTCTTCTCTTCTAATCATTTCTATGCGGAAAATGTCATATTTCATTCTATGATTCTCCTCGAGTCTTCGCTTCTATAAGTCTTCTTGAACTGTTATCAATAAACTTGGGGCGGACACCACAGAGTGTTTCCTTCTCTTTTAGTTTCAAAAGAAATATTCAATAAAATTGTAAAACCATGGGAAAATATAAAGTATCACAAAATCGAACATTAGAGAGATATTTCTATTTTCCTATATACCTTTTCGGTTATTTTATTTCTTTATGTCTATCTTATGTAATTTAACCATAGGTCTCTCCTCTATATAAGAGAGCCTAGAGTTCCCTGAAATAAACACATCAATTATTCCAACATGGTACCAGAGCAGTGGTCCTAGACCGGAGCTCGGGTATCCAAAAACCCAGACCCCACTTTCCAATTGTATACGCCCCTCCCCATGCCCTCGTGCGCCCTTGCGCCAATCGCGCTCACGCACACAGCCCCAACGTGCCGCGCCCGCGTGTCGATCACACGCACAGCATCCGTGCATAGCTCGCACGTGCAGCCTCACACATGTTACCTGTACGCGCTCTGTTCCTTGCACGCCGTCGTCGGTCCCTTCTTCTGGTTGATGGATTTGAGTGCATAAGTCTACATATGCATTCAAATCCACATATGTCTCTGTAGACATTCACTTTTTGGTCTTTGCAAGCCATGGTCTTCTACCTCCGACATCATGTTTGAGAACTGTTAGAAGAAAAGAGTCTTCGTTATTGTATTGAGAAAACCCTAGGCTCTCTTATATAGAGAGAGGCCGTAGGGGTAAATTACACGGATGTCTAAGTAGAATAGAGAAATAGAAACTGGGTACATCAACATATAATAATAATAGAAACTAACTATCTCTACACTCCCCCTCAAGGTGGAGCATAGATGTCGATCATGCTCAGCTTGGATGAACATCTCTGGAAAGGTCCTCTGAGCAATGGCTTGGTGAATATATCGGCAGTCTGATCCCCTGAGCTAACATGGGCCGTGGATATCAATCCTCTCTGGATTAGGTCCCTGGTGTAATGGCAGTCAACTTCAATATGCTTGGTCCTCTCATGGAAGGCTGGATTGTTGGCAATGAACAACGCTGCCTGATTGTCACACTGGAGCATCATCGGTAGAGATACGGCCACATGTAGATCTTCTAGTACTGAGCGAACCCACATCATTTCCGTACTGACCTGAGCCATGGCCCTATACTCAGATTCAGCACTGGACCTGGCCACAACAGTTTGTTTCTTGCTTTTCCAAGAAACCAAGGAGCCACCAACAAACACTGCAAACCCTGAGGTTGATTTTCGGTCCTTAGGACAACCTGCGTAATCTGCATCTGCACATGCTGATACAGATAAGTCCGTGCCCTTTCTAAATAGCAGCCCTGAGCCTGGAGAAGTCTTTAGATACCTCAGTATCATGTGTATAGCATCCATGTGAACCTGTCTTGGTTGTTCCATAAACTGACTCACCCTGCTAACTGCAAACTGGATGTCTGGGCGAGTTATGGTGATGTAGAGGAGTTTTCCCACCATCTCTCTATATCTCCTCTTATCCACTTCATCAGTATCATCATCATATATCTTCATGCTGGGATCCATGGGGATGCTAGATGGTTTGCACCCATCCATACCAGTCTCAACCAGGAAGTCAGTAATGTACTTCCGTTGTGTCATCACCAAACCATGTGCATTCCTTGCAAATTCCAACCCCAGAAAATATCTTAGGGTTCCAAGATCCTTTGTAACAAACTGACTACCTAGAAATGCCTTCGCCCTTGCTATGCCCTGAGTATCATCTCCTGTAACAAGAATATCATCCACATAGACCATTATGACAACCGTACCTGCCGAGGACTTCTGGACAAATAACGAATGGTCAGCATTGGACCTCTTAAATCCCTGGTGCTCAATTATATTGGATAGTTTCTGGAACCACGCCCGTGGACTCTGTTTAAGTCCATATATTGCCTTGTGAAGTCTACATACCATATGCTTCTCCCCCTCAGCAGTAAACCCAGGTGGCTGCTGCATGTAGACTTCCTCCTGTAAGTCCCCGTACAGAAAGGCATTCTTGACGTCTAGCTGATAAATACTCCAGTCGCGAACCACTGCAACAGACAGAAGGATACGGAGAGTCGTGTGTCTCGCAACTGGAGAGAATGTATCCATGTAATCAACGCCATATGTCTGTGTAAATCCGCGGGCAACCAAGCGTGCTTTGTACCTATCCAATGTGCCATCTGCATGATACTTGGCTGTGAAGACCCACTTGCAGCTGACAACTGATGCATCAGGTGGTGCAGGAACCAAAGACCATGTGCCACGGGACTGCAGGGCCTCCATTTCTTCCTCCATGGCTCGTCTCCAGCATGCAGTTTTCAGGGCTTCCTGGTATGTCCGTGGTATGTCCACAGAAGACAAAGCTGTGGCAAACTGCTGGAAATCACCTGTGAGTCGGTGAAAGGAAACCTGGGAAGCAAGTGGATATGATACACACTGTCGTCTCGGTTTCCGAAGAGCAATCGGAACATTCAGATCACCGTCTGTGTCCACCTGTAAGGAGTTATCCTGCATATGAACCGAATCTGACCCGTCATTAGTGATATTATCCGAACATACCTGAGGCGTAGTGATTGGCGGAGCTGTCGGCTGAGCAGGACCTGAGCGACGCGTATAGTGATGAGGAAATGGGGAGACGATTTGCCGTGTACTGGGTGGAGGTGGAGGTGGTGGTGGAGGTGGTGGTGGTGCTGGCATAGGAACGGACACAGGAGATGTGTTAGGTAAAGGACAAGTAGGTGGTGGTGGAACCAAAATATCATCAGCGGTGGTGGATGGTACCATTCTGTCTCCAGCTGGCGAGAAGTACATGACCGACTCGAAGAAAGTGACATCCGCACTAACAAAGTACCTTTTGGTAGTAGGATCATAACACCGGTATCCCTTCTGTGTTCTGGAATACCCAACGAAGACACACTTGACTGCTCTTGGAGAGAGCTTGTCAAGTCCAGGAGAAAGACGATGGACAAAAGCCACAGCACCAAAAACACGAGGTGGTAGAGAGAATATCTCCTTGTCAGGAAAAATAAGCGAAATGGGGATCTTCTCTCCAAGGACAGAGGATGGCATTCTATTGACCAGATAGCATGCAGTGAGGACAGCATCCCCCCAGAAGGAAATAGGAGCACAACTCTGAATCAATAAGGTACGAGTGATATCCAAGAGATGACGATGTTTTCTTTCTGCCACCCCATTCTGTTGGGATGTATATGGGCAGGTGGTTTGATGAATAATACCCTTCGATGACAGAAACTGAGACAGAACACGTGTACAAAATTCCAGGGCATTATCAGTTCGAACATATTTTACAGAAGACGAAAAAACATTCTGTATTTCATTAATCAAATTTTGAATAACATCGCCGGCTTCAGACTTATTCTTCAGAAGAAAAACCCAAGAGACACGGGAAAAATCATCAACTACCACAAGATAGAACCTGTGTCCCTGATGATCGGGCACACGACTCGGACCCCATATATCTATATGCAACAACTCAAAAGGGGAGCTACTGCTCCGACTCTGACGACCTGGGAAGCTCGACCTGTGATGCTTTCCCAACTGACATGTTTCACAACGAAACGACGAACTTGGAGAGATCTGGGGTAGAAGGTGGCGCATCTTCTGGAGCGGAAGGTGACCAAAACGAAGATGCCAAATGTATGGTGACACTGGTCCAGCAGAGTGAGTGGAGATGCCAGCATAGGAATCCCGGACCAGCCGATATAGACCGTTCTGCTCAGAGCCACAACCAATCACCTTGCCCGTGAGTATGTCCTGAAAAATAAGAGAAGACGGGTCAAATATAGCGCGACAATTCAAGTCCTTTGTAATCTGACTGATAAATAATAAATTCAGGGAGAACTCAGGGGCATATAAAACATTCTGTAGCTGCATGGTGGAGGATAAGAAAACCTCCCCCTGACCAACAAGGGGTGAGTAGGAACCATCTGCTATCTGTACTGAGCGACCTGGAGGAATAGCCCTGTAGTCTTGTAGTCTTCCTCTATCTCGACACAGATGATGTGTAGCTCCGGAATCTATAACCCAGTCAGATATATCATGTGAAGATATGAAGGCTGAAGAGCTACCTGAGGAACTGGCTGCAGCGGATGAACTGGCTGAGGCTGTGGCAGCAATATCTGACGAGCCCCCAGATGAATCACCAGAAGACTGTGGCATAATATCACGAAGACGAGCCACGAGTTCATCAAATCTATGATCTGCAGTAGACGGTAATGAAGACTGTGAGTGCTCCGCAACCCGTGCCGATGGTGGGAACCCATGCTTTGAGTAGCATGTCTCCTCCGAGTGTCCAGGTCTGTGACAATACGTGCATGTCTGACTGACTCGACCGCCTCTTCCATGAGAGCCACGGCCACGTCCACGACCACGCCAAGAAGGTGGTCCACCTCTCCCACGCGAAGCTGCCATCGCAGATGGGGGTGGAGTAGATGAGCTGGAGGAAACTGGGATACGACTGAGCCTCCTGTAGACATCCTCCACCGGAGGAATAACTGCATCGGCTAAGATCTGTGACCGTGCAGCATCGTACTCAGGATCGAGGGCAGCAAGTAGAACACCCACCATGGTGGCATTCCGGAACGTCTTCTGCTGCTCTGGAGTAGCAGTCAGAGGAATGGTACTGTAGAGCTTCTCGAACATCCCTCTTAGGGATGTGTATAGAGAATGAAGAGGTCTGCCGGCTTGCTTCATCGTAAAGATGTCATGCTGAAGCTGTAACATCTTTGTCTCGTTTCGCACCTGCGAATACGTAGTGGCAAGAATGTCCCACATTGCCTTAGCAGTGGGCTGATGGAGAACATTATTAGCTATCTCCATCGTCAGCGTGCCGGACAACCATACTTTCGCATAGGCATCATCGGCCTCCCATGAGGCATAGATCCCCGTCTTCTCCGCAGGCTCATCTTCGGTAAGAATGTGTTTCTTACCGTTTGATTTCATGAGGCTCATGAACTGCATGGCCCATAACTCATAGTTGGACCCATCCATCTTCACTATTGGCGCCGGACCCTTGAAGGCGCCGATGGAGGGCGAATCGACTTTCGATTCTGACATACTGCTGGTCGAAGAAGACGAAGGGATAATGGACACTGCGATGAATGTCTACACCAACTGCATTGGATTTGAGTACGTGTGTAGACTTTTACGTACTCAAATCCATAACCCGAAGCGCTTCTGGACCGCTGGAGATTATGGACGCCCTACAGCGACTGAGAACGGTGTTGCTGGAGCGTCTAGGGCCGCAGAGGCGGCTGGAGGGGGCGGCTGGAGATAGCCGCTGGTGCGGCTAGGGCCGCAGGCTGCTGGGGCTGCAGAGGGGCGGAGGAACCGCTGGTGCGGCTAGGGCCGCAAGCTGCTGGAGCAGCGGAGGGGCGGAGGGGCGAACGTGGTGTGGCGCCGCTGGTGGAGCAGCGGAGGGGCGAGGGCTGGGAGCCGCTGGAGTGGCGGCGGCAGGCGAGAGAAGGAGAGGGGAGGGGCGGCGGGTGGGGAAGGGAAGGGGTGGAGAGCCCTAGGGCGGCTCTGATACCATGTTAGAAGAAAAGAGTCTTCGTTATTGTATTGAGAAAACCCTAGGCTCTCTTATATAGAGAGAGGCCGTAGGGGTAAATTACACGGATGTCTAAGTAGAATAGAGAAATAGAAACTGGGTACATCAACATATAATAATAATAGAAACTAACTATCTCTACAAGAACAAAGTAGATGTACCCGCCACATACGCTTTCAGAGGTCCAAGGCCTATTGTCAAAATAGATGGGACAAACTATGAACTCTGGGCTATGCAGTTCATGAGCCTTATGAAGTCAAATACTAATAAACATATTCTTACCGAGGAGGGGCCGGTGGAGAAGACTGGTATAAATGCCTCATGGGAGGCGGACGACGCCTATGCCAAAGTTTGGCTCTTTGGTACATTGACGATTGAAATCGCCAATGACGTGTTGCATCAGCCTACCGCTAAGGCGGTGTGAGATATCCTCGCGGCAACATATTCTCCGGCGAGGACTGGGACGAAGATCCTCCAACTCCAATATGATATTTCATTGTCAAGCAGAATGGATGGCTCCTGCATTCGCTGTATACATCCTTGAGAGGGATGTTTGAGAAGCAATACAGCTTCATGCCTCTCACTGCCAACCCTGAACAGCAAAAGACATAGAAATGCTACCATGGTTGGTGTATTTCTAGCCGCTCTTGATCTTGAATATGATGCTGCTCGCTCCCAGATCCTCACAGATGCTACAATTCCTCCATGGAGGAAGCTTTCTGCAGGCTTAACATGATTACTGTCCCGTCCACTACTAGTATCCAGACTTCTTCAGTGATGACATCCTCTTGAGGCAGAGGGGTCACTTCTACTTTCCGTGGACGTGGACCCCATGGTAGAGAGGGTCGAATCCGTCAACCCACACATTTGTCATCGTCATGGCCATTCAGAGGATACATGCTATTCTAAGTATGCTTTTCCTCCATCAGCTCGAGTAGAGGAACAAGTTAGTTTCCAATAGTTCCTACCTCAGATCAACGGTTTGATGACCTCATGGTCAGATTGAGGGATATTATGCCTCCTTCCGCTTCACCAGGAGGCCATTCAGATGTAGCAGCTTCTGCTTCTACTAGTACCTCTGCTACAACTAGCATCTCAGGTAGTACTTATGCTTTTACAACTTGTCATGGATCTGGGATTACAGAGTGGATTATGGACTCCGGGGCGACACATCATTTATGTGGAGACAGACAATAACTTGCATCCTATAAATCGGTTCCCCCAGGGAAAACAATTGTGATAGTCGATGGGACTTATTCCCCAATCACAGAACCCGGGGAGATCACTTTGACGCCCTCGATGCGTTTGCAGAATGTGCTACATGCTCTTGATTTCTCTATGAATTTGCTTTCTATTAGTCAGATTACAAAGGATTTCCACTGTTGAGCTATTTTCGATCCATCATCTCTTGGTTTTTAGAACATTCTTACAGGCAGAGTGATTGGGTGTGGCCGTGAGCAGGGTGGCCTCTATCGCCTGGTTCAGACTCCCTATGCAGACGTCTCCTCTCATTCGTCTGGATCAGTCTCTCCGTTCACTTGGCACCTTCGGTTCAGTCATCTACCCCTTTAGATATGTGTTACATGTTGCCACAGATTTCATCAGGATCTTCCTTCCAGCTTGAGGCATGTCAGATGGGAAAGCATCATCGGTCTGCTTTTCCTAGTCGTCTGAGTCAGAGTAGTAGCTCCCTTTTTGAGTTTTTTTATGTTGACATTTGGGGTCCGAGTCGTGTTCCTGATCACCAGGGGCACATGTTTTATCGTGCGGCTGTGTATGATTTTTCTCAGTTGTCTTGGGTGTTTCTTTTGAAAAATAAGTCTGAAGCAGGGGATGCGATCAAAACTTTTATTAATGAAGTGCAGAATGTTTTCTCTACCTCTATGAAATTTGTGTGAACTGGTAATGCTTTGGAATTCTGTACTCGTGCTCTATCTCATTTGCTTTCATCTCATGGGATTGTTCATCAAATATCTTGTGCTTACACTTCTCAGCAAAACAATGTTGCTGAGAGAAAGCATCGTCATCTACTCGATGTTACTGTAGAGATATATGTTTATTTCTATATTTCAGTGCTCCATTATATATTTTCTTTTTGTCTATCTACTTCATGTAATTTACCCATATATATTTCTTCGTTATAAGAGAGCTTAGGGCTTATGGAATAAACAATTCTCTCTGTTTTCCCAACATGGTATCAGAGCGGCGGTCCTCGACCGGAGTTCTCATACCGAAATCCTAAACCTAAACCCCACCTCTAGCCCCTCACGCGTGCCGCGTCTTGCGCGCATCGCCTCCTGTAGCTCTACGATCGTGTTCGGGGGCACCGTTGCTACTTAGCTCCCCCAGCCGTTGTCGCGACCCCACCTGCGGTCCCCTCGCGACCACGTCTTGCGTCCTCGGCTACCCTCACGTTCCATGGCTGCCCTTGCATTCTCCTTACGACCCCACCTACGGCTCCCTGCCACCCTCATGTCCCCCTCGCGGCCTCACCTGCGATCCCCTATCGCTTTTGTGGCCCTCGGCCGTGTTAAGCAATCCTTGGGTCGTCATGCCATCAGCCGCTCTTGTGCTTGTGGCCCCAGCCGCTCCCCTCATGGGGCCCAACCATTGTCCCGCGCTTCTCGTGGCCTTCACGGCCCCGTCGCTTCTCACGCGGCCCTCTAGGTCGTTCTTGAGGGAGTTGGTTGTGATCTAAATCTACATATGCAACCACCTTCCCATATGTTCGTGTAGACAATTCGTTGGTCAAAGTCTATGCTCCTCGTCTTCTTCGATCAACGAGTATCAGAAAATAAGATTGATATCCCCACCACGGGTGCCTTTAGAGGTCCAGCACCCATAGTTAAGATGGATGGGTCGAATTACGAGTTGTGGGCCATGCAATTCATGAGCCTAATGAAGTCAATGGGTAAGAAATATATTCTTGCCAAGGAAGAGCCGACGGAGAAGACAGGAGTATATGCCTCATGGGAGGTTGATGATGCCTATGCCCGAGTTTGGTTGTTTGGTACCATGATACCTGATATAGCAAATGATGTTCTGCACCAGCCTACAACCAACGCCATGTGGGATGTCTAAGATGTTCTGCACCAGCCTATAACCAAAGCCATGTGGTTGTATGGTGCCTATGTTTCAAAAAGTCGACCACTTCATGCACATTATACTGCCTTGAGCGGGATGTTTGAGAAGCTTCATAGCTTTGTACCTTTCACGGTTACTCCAGAGCAGATGAAGACCTTCAGAAGGCTACGATGGTTGGAGTATTTCTAGCTTCTCTCGACTCACGCAACGAGGCCGCTTCCTCTCAGATACTGGCTGATTCTACGATACCTTCCATGGAGGAGGCTTTCTGGAGGTTAAGCAGGATCAATGTCTAAACTTCAGTGCCAAATTCTTCTGCCATGGCAACCTCTTGTGGAAGAGGCGATGCATCTCAGTTTCGTGGACGGTCATCACGAGGTAGAGATGGACGTGGTCATGGACCATCGTGTACCTATTGTCACGGATCAGGTCATACGGAAGACACATGCTACTTTAAGCATGGTTTTCCAGCATCAGCACGTGTAGCAGAGCAAGCCCATCATCAACAAGCTGCGCCACCCACATCAGATCAAAGATATGATGATCTTGTGGCTCGACTAAGAGACATTATGCGTCCATCTAGTACACCAGCACCTGCTTTAGAGAACAACTCAGACTTTGCTGCTTTTGTAGAGGCCAATTCATCAGGTAGTGTTCTTACATCCACCTTTTATGCTGGTTCAGATATATCAGAGTGGATTATTGATTCTGGAGCCACACATCATTTGTGTGGAGATAGAGACCAACTCATCACCTATCAGCAGGTTCGTCCAGGAAGGACCGTGGTCATAGCTGATGGGACCCATTCTCCTATCAAGGGACAGAGGGAGATCACCTTGACACATCTATGCGCTTACATAATGTGTTGCGTGCTCCTGATTTCTCAATGAATTTACTATCTATCAATTAGATTACCAAGGATTTAAATTGTCGAGCAATATTTGACCCATCATCTCTTGTATTTCAGGACATTCTTACGTGTAAGGTGATTGGGTGTGGCCGTGAGTAATGCGGACTCTATCGACTGATTTAAACACCATATGCCGGTCTATCATCTCATTCCACTGGTCCGATCTCTCCCTTTCTTTGGCACCTGCGCTTTGGTCATCTTCTGCTTCAGAAAATATGTCAAGTTCTTCCCCATATTTCATCTCGCTCGTCATTCAACTGTAAAGCGTGTCAGTTAGGGAAGCATCATCGGTCGGTCTTCTCTCGTCGTCAGAGTCGGAAAAGTAGTTTCCTTTTTGAATTTTTTTCATATAGACATTTGGGGTCCGAGTGGTGTTCCCGATCATCAGGGACACATATTTTATTTAGTTGCTGTAAATGATTTTAGTTGTCTGTCTTGGGTCTTCTTGTTAAAGAATAAATCTGAAGCTGGAAATGCCATAATAAATTTCATTAGAGAAGTACCGAATCTATTTTCCACCTCTGTCAAATTTGTTCGGACGGACAATGTGTTTGAATTCTGCACTCATCTACTTTCCAATTTCTTTCAGTCTCACGGTATTCTTCATTAGACGTCCTGTGCATATACGTCTCAACAAAACGGTCGGTATTGCTGAAAGAAAGCACCATCATATTCTTGATGTCATATGTAATCTCCTAATCCAGAGTTGTGCTCCACTTTCATTTTAGGGTGATGCGGTTCTTACGGCATATTATCTCATTAGCCGCATGCCCTCGTTAGTGTTAGGGGAGAAAATGCCTTTTTCACTTGCTTTTCCTGACTAGGAGTTGTTCTCCCTTAGCCCTCGTGTTTTTGGATCTGTAGCATTTGTCCATCGATTGTCTCCAGGGATTGACAAGCTCTCTCCTAAGGCTGTCAAATGTGTCTTTATTGGGCACTTCAGAACTCAGAAGGGCTATCATTGCTATGATCCCTTACATAGGAGGTATTATGTCAGTGCAAATGTCATGTTTTTTGAGTCTGTCATGTATTTCTTGCCTCCTGGAAACAGGTTGACACCTTCAAATTCGGATAATGAGGTATATATTCCACCTCCATCTTTGAGTCAACCATCTTCCTCACCATCTCCTTTACCACCTCCTCCATTACCACTATTAGCCCCACCATCTCCCATTATTCCAGTTCCACCACTACCACATCACTACAATCGACGATCTGTTCCTGCTCATGCTCATGATTCCTCACCTAGCATGCCCCAGGTTTGTTCTGATAGCATTACTTCTAATGATGGGATTAATATTGTTTCTCAACAAGGCATATCTCAGGAGGTTGATGATCAAGTTGGTGGCATAAATGATGTTGATGATCTTGATTCACCTATTACTATTAGGAAACAAAGGCGTTCATGTGCCACGTATCCGATTGTTTCTCACGTCACCTTCGAGCATCTAACAGGTGACTTTGGGAAGTTTGTGGCTGCTTTGAACACCGTGACCATTCCACGGAATTACCAGGAGACGTTGACAGATAGCAGGTGGCGTGTAACTATAGAGGAGGAGATGGTAACTCTCCAGTCCAAAGGTACTTGGAGTCTGGTCTCGGCCCCCACTGAAGCGTCTATAGTGGGTTGCAAATGGGTCTTTACAGTGAAGTAGAATGCAGATGACAACATTGATCGTTACAAGGCTCGACTAGTAGTACGTGGCTTTACTCAGACATATGAGGTGGACTACCTTGATTTTTCTCTCATGTTGCTCGACATTCTACCCTACAGATCCTTTTATCAGTTGTTGTGGCTCGGCATTGGCCCTTGTTCCAACTTGATGTCAAGAATGCGTTCATATATGGTGATCTTCAGGAGGAAGTTTACATGCAGCAACCACCTGGATTTACTGTTGAGGGGGAGTGTTCACCGGTATGTAGACTTCATAAGGTAATCTATGGCCTTAAGCAGAACCCACGAGCATGGTTCTAGAAGCTTTCATATATGTTCGAGAAGCAAGGGCTCAAATGGTCGAATGCATAACATTCATTCTTCATACAAAGAACCTCTAGAGGTATGATTGCCATTATAGTATATGTTGATGATATACTTATTACATGAGATGATATACAAGGAATAAAGAAGGCAAAAGAGTTTTTGGGTCATGAATTTGTTACCATTGATCTTGGATCTCTTAGATACTTTCTGGGATTGGAGTTCGCCAGAAATCAACATGGGCTAGTGATGACTCAGAGGAAGTATGTCACTGACTTGCTAAGTGACACGGGTATACTTGGATATCGACCTGATACCACACCTATGGATCCAAACATGAAGCTATACGAAGATGATACTGATGAGATTGACAAGAGAAGATACAAAGAACCGTTGGGAAAGCTCCTTTATGTGACCATTACCGGACCTGACATTTCATTTGCTGTCAATCAGGTGAACCAGTTCATGGAACCTCACCAGGTACATATGGATGCTATTCAAATGATACTAAGGTATCTTAAATCATCTCCAGGTACATGGCTTCTTTTTAAGAGATGTGGTACCATTGCCATCTCAACATATGCAAATGTAGATTATGCCGGGTGTCCCAAGGATAGGAAGTCCACTACATGTTTTGCTATATTTGTTGGAGATTCTCTTGTCTCGTGGAAAAGAAAGAAGCAAACAGATATTGCTAGATCAAGTGGTGAGTCGGAGTATAGGGCTATGACACAAGCATGTACATAAATGATGTGGGTTCGAGCAGTTCTTATAGATCTACATATAGATGTATCTCTTTCTATGTCGCTAAAATGTGACAACCAGGAAACCTTGTTCATTGCTAATAGCCCAGCATTCCATGAAAGGATGAAGCATATTGAGGTCGATTGCCACTATATATGTGACATGATTCAGAAGGGATTTGTCTCTACATCTCAATTTAGCTCAGGATTCCAGGCGACTGACATTTTCACCAAGGCCTTACTCAGAGGATCATTTCAGAAGTGTTCGTCCAAGCTGAGCATGATAGATATCTATGCTACATCTTGAGGGGGAGTGTATAGATATATGTTTATTTCTATATTTCAGTACTCCTTTATCTATTTTCTTTTCTTCCGTATACTTTATGTAATTTACCCATAGGTCTCTCTTCTATATGAGAGAGCCTAGGGCTTATGGAGTAAACAATTCTCTTTGTTTTTCCAACAGTTACTCGGACTCTTCTCATTCAGAGTCGTGCCCCACATTTGTTTTGGGGTGATGCGGTTCTTACCTCATGTTATTTGGTGAATCGCATGCCATCCTCTGTCTTGGGTGGGAAAATTTCTTTCTCTATAGCTTTCCCTGAGGAGTTATTCTCGCTCACTACTCATATATTTGACTCTGTTGCTTTTGTTCACCAGTTGGTTCCAGGTCTTGACAAGCTCTCTCATAGAGCTGTCAAATGTGTGTTCGTTGAATGTGTGCTCGTTGGGTACTCCAGGATCCAGAACGGATACCGATGTTATGATCCTTTGCGCAAACAATACTATATCAGTGTTGATGTCACCTTTTTTGAGTCTGTAATGTATTTCTCTCCTACAGGTGACAGGTTGGCTTCATCAGACTCAGATGATGAGGTTTACAAGCCACCCCCTCCTACGAGTCAATCGCCTCCTCCTGTGCCTGTGGTTCCACCACCTCCACCACCACCCCCTCTTCTACCCCCTCATACTACCCAGTCACATATGCCCACTGTTCCACCTTACCTGATTTATGTACCCCTTGGACTGCTTTTGCTCATGGACATCGCCCAACATCCAATATGTCCCAGGTTTGTCTTGATAACATGGTTTCTAACAATAGATCTGGAGATATATATATGTGTAGGAATCATTACAGGAGAATAGCCTGCAGTTGGAGGAGGTTACCGATGACCTGGATATACTTATTGCAGTTCGCAAGCAGAGGCGATCTTGTGCTTCCTACCAGTTGCTTCTCAAGTCTCCTTTTATCGTCAAACAAGGGAATTTCAGAGATTTGCAGTGGCTCTATCTGCCATGGCAATTCCACGGAATTATCAAGAAGCAGTTGCTAACGCTTGGCGATGGAGGAAGAAATTGCTGCGTTACACATGGTACATGGAGTTTGGTGTCTGCTCCTCCTGGGGCGTCTGTGGTCAGTTGCAAATGGGTTTTTACTGTAAAACATAATGCATATGGCAACCTTGATCGCTACAAGGCAAGATTAGTGGCACGAGGCTTCACTCAGACATACGACGTGGATTACTTGGACACGTTTTCTCCAGTGGCTCATCACTCTACACTGCTTGTCCTACTTTCAGTAGTGGTGGTACGTGATTGACCTTTGTTTCAATTGGATGTTAAAAATGCATTTTTGTATGGAGATCTACAAGAGGAAGTTTACATGCAGCAGCCTCCGGTGTTTGCTGTTGAGGGGGAGTGTCAGCAGGTTTGTAAACTCCATAAGGCAATATATGGCCTTAAACAAAGTCCAAGGGTGTGGTTTCAGAAGCTCTCGAACCTGATTCAGAAGCAATGGTTCAAGAGGTCTAATGTAGACCATTCACTCTTTGTGCAGAGGACACTTAGAGGTACTGTCGTCATAATTGTCTATGTTGATGATATTCTTGTTACATGAGATGGTATGCATGCGATAAAGACGACAAAAGAGTTCCTAGGTCGTCAGGTTGTTACTAAGGATCTGGACACCCTAAGGTATTTCTTAAGGTTAGAATTTGCTAGGAATGCGCAGGATCTTGTGATGACCCAAAGAAAATATGTTACACATGCTTGTTGAGACGAGCATGATTGGGTGTCAACCCTCTACTACTCCTATGGATCCTAGCGTGAACCTATACGATGATGATATGGATGAGGCTGATAAGAGGAGATATAGAGAGATGGTGGGCAAGCTCCTTTATGTTACTATTACCAGACCGGATATCTCTTTTGCAATGAGTAGAGTGAGTCACTTCATGGAAGAACCTCGACGAGTATATATGAATGCTATATACATGATATTGAGATATTTAAAATATTCTCCAGGTGCAGGATTACTTTTAAGGAAAGGAGCAACTCTCTCTGTATTTGCGCGTGCTGATGCTGATATGCAGGATGACCTAAGGATAGGAAATCTACTTCGGGCTTTGCAATATTCGTTGGCAGTTCTCTTGTTTCTTGGAAAAACAAGGAATAAACAGTTGAAGCTAGGTCAAGTGCCGAATTTGAGTATAGGGCTATGGCACATGCAAGTACAGGAATGATGTGGATTTGAGCAATGTTAGCAGATTTGCATGTAGATATCCCTCTACCAATGCAGTTATAATGTGATAATCAATTTGCCTTATTCATTGCAAACAACCCCACATTCCATGAGAGAACAAAACATATTGAGGTAGACCGTCATTATACTAGGGACATGATTCAGAAGGGTTTGATTTCTACCTCTCATATTAGTTCATGAGAGCAAACAATATATATCTTTATTAAGGCATTACTCAGGGGTCCGTTTCAGAAGTGTTCGTCCAAGTTGAGCATGATTGGCATCTATGCTCCATCTTGAGGGGGAGTGTAGAGCTATTTCTATATTCTTATGTATCTTTTCGGTTATTTTATTTCTTTATGTCTATCTTATGTAATTTACTTATAGGTCTCTCCTAGGGTTCCCTGGAATAAATACATCAATTATTTATTCCAACAAACAAACATAATTACGCTCTTATTGTGAAATAAATGGAATTTTTACACCCATTTTCATTTATAGTTTCATAATTATGCGATGAATCATCTATACTTGCGAATTACATGTAGAACCTTGAAAAGTGGCTAACAATCGCATGACATACCATTGTGTTATCTTCCATTTATTTTTGTTTGTTTTCTTTGTAATAGTTGAGGATAAGATGAGAGAAAACCGCTTAAGATGATTCGGCCATTTGTAAAGGAGGTCGGTTGATGCACCGGTTAGAAGGTGTGAGATTTGGGATGTTGGGACAGAGAGGGAGAGAAAGTCCCAAGAAGTGTTGGAATAGACTATCTGAAGGGCTTATTTTTAAGCTCGAGGATGGCCCAAGATAAATTTAAATAGAGACAAAGAATTCATTTATTTGACCCTACTTAATGTGGGAAAAGGCTTTGTTCTTGTATCTTTTTGACACTTTCTGCTAAAAAAATACAAATTTACCGTTAAATGTCAATCCTATTTGCGAATCATGTCCTCTTCCTCTTTGCCTTCCCGTTCCTACTCCGCTCATACCTCCACCTTCCTCCTCTCCTTCCCACTCAACCTCTCCTCCGCTTCCCAACCTCCCAGACACCACCTCATCGTTACTACTAATTGAGCCAATCACAGTGAAGCCAAGTTTCAGATGTACACCTTTTAGGTGGCCAGGTAAAAAAGCTGAAAGAAAAAGGGACATCATCACCCCAATATCAATCGGATCCTTTCACACAATTCATTTGTATCACATCATGATCTAGTTGAGGTCGACAGATCTTTGGGCTCGAAAGCCACTGCATGTGAAGTGTCAAATTGGTCTACCTCTACCTAAATTTTGATGATGTTTGGGTAACACATAACTATTGCATCAATGTGGCCCTTTTGATAATCATCTAGTGAATCTGAAAGATGTCAAAGATTAGTTCATTAAAGTTTGAGGGAATTGTAGCTCATATATTCATTACAATTGGATGGAGTCCTATAGTCCATGGGGCAATAGTTGCATAATGTTAGAAAATAGGAATGCAGAAGCATATCATAACAAAATAATAAGAAATATTAAGAACGTGATTTTAACGTGGAACCCTACCCTAAGGAGCGGGATGAAACCATGGGAGAACACCTCAAAGGGCTGATAGTCTATTGAGCTTTCTCACTGGATATAGGGGGTTTGGGGCTTCTTATATAGTCTCCTCAATCCCTCCAAGTCGCACCACTGATAGATGTGGGACTAAACTCTAGATGTGGTAAATGGATCCTGGAGAGATCCATTTACCCATCTACTTACGTGACACATACACCATATACTCCAACACTCCCCCTTAAGCTGGAGCATGCAATGCCCAGTTTGGACAAACAGAAAGAAATCTCAACTCACGCTACATAACACTACATACAATATCAACTCAACGCGCACAACTATCGGTTGTTGTCGAGGATGTTGCTTTTCATGCCGTACAGGTGAGGAGGACGAACGAGCTAGAGTGTGAGTCAAATTGAATCTCCTCATCGGAGAGCATGTGCTCTGCACTGCGCCTGTCACAGTCACTGCAATTGAAAATAAGTCTCTACACGGAGAACTCTGGCCTGCCACAACATGTGGACAACTGCTCCATCTCTGAAAGGACCGAAAAGAGCATCGCTAATTATCTAGATATAGATCTCTGAAGATGGGTCTCTATCATAGGGACCTCGAAGCGGGTTCTCTCTCATAGGAGCTTCGGAAGGATCTCGTACTGGAGTTCACGATCGCTTGAGAATGGAGTCTAAAGAAGTGTCCTCGTCAGAGAACTGGGTTGCTCGCATCTGGCACAGAGAATGGTACTCTACTCTGCAGTCTCTATGAATCCATATGAAAACCCTAGCCCACATGGCATAGGGAATGAGATCTCTACTCCGAAGTCTGAAGTCCCTACGGATCGCATGAAAATCCTAGCCGAAACACAAAAGATAGGGACCATAAAAACATGATGGCAAATATGTGCAAATCTGAAAAGATCGCATACATGTGCGCGTCTGAAACTGAAGACTCGGAAACATCCGACGTCAAGTCTGAATATCTGAACTGTAGAGTTTGGAAATCTGACTGGTCTGGAGAATCTGGATCCGATCTGTGACTCTACACAATACTCCCCCTTTCTCTCATACTGGTCGGAATGAAGACATCAACCAAGTAGGGAGAAGACAAACAAATGGGGGGTAAACAAAACATCGCTTAAGCCATTCATTTTTTACGGCTTTTCCTCTTCCTTTTTCTTTTCAAAAATTTATTATTATTATTTTTTTACAGCTATTTTATTTTTTTAGTCGTCACCTCTCTCTCTTAACAACTAGCCTCTTCCTCTTTTTTTTAACACAAGTCGGCTGGGCTTGTTGGGCCCAACAAAAAAGATTTTTTTTAAATAAAGCAACCCCTCATTTTATTTAGAGTTCCCGGGGAACCCTTCTTCGAAAAGACCCGCACTAGGTCTCACGCCGCATGGAGGAGATTGAGGGAGGAACCTGAAGATGGGACTCGTTGCAATCGAGATCCGTGAGGAAGGGAGAGGCGCAAGGGGGATGCTCCGTCCGAGCATTCAACGTCGCCTGAGAGCGGTTTGTACTGCTGGAGGTGCGCGCGACATGGTTTGGAGAGGAGGGCGGCGCTGTGTGCACGATGGAGAGAAGGCCGGGATGCTTCGAGTACCGCCTTGAGCAACGAAGGGGGGTCTCGCCGCCGCAGATGGTGAATCAGTAGGAAGAGGAGATGCGGTCACCGGGCTCCTGGAAAGATGACATGACGAAGGCGAAGGGGCCTGGAGGTAGCTTCATCACCTTGGGATCCATGCGCCAGTGGGTGACAATGATCTGGAGGGCGGCGATCTGCTGTGCGAGGGGATCGGTTCCACAAAGGGAACCTTGCTATCTGAAGATAACAACCACCAGTTAGGTTCTCGCGAGAAAGGGGGGCATCTGTTGCCGCCTGCCTATAGATGCGATCACACCACGTGGAGATGAGGAGCACACAGAGGTACGAAACTGAGAAGTTGGTGTAGAAGCTACAGAAGATGCTGTCGATGGAGGCAGGATGCGGAATGGGGCGTTGCCTACTGCCTAGGACTGCAGCTAGGCGTCGAATGGAGAGATGTGCCTGGAAGGGACCCTCTGCCCGGAGGAGCCACGATGTTGGCTGGAGAGGATCATGGTCACTTGTAACAGCTGAAGAGCAACCGTCTCCTGATTCCAATCCCATTCAATCATAATAATGTGCCATTGCAAAGGGCTGTAGAACGACCGCTTGCAGGACATGATGCGCACATAGGGTTCCAAAAAACCCTAAACTGATGAACAAATCTTCAACATAACTTTTAAGAACAAACCTAGCCGCCACTTTTGTTTTTTTTGAGCTATGATTTTTAATGCATTCTTGGGGTGGGCACCTATGAGTGCTTCCCCCTCTTCTTGACTTCAAAAAAAAACTTTTAAGAACAATCTCGCTCCGAAAATTGAATCTTGAAAAAAGAATGAACATAAAATAATCATCCTCGAAAATCGAACACGTTTTGATACCATGTTAGAAAATAAGAATGTGGAAGCATATCAGAATAAAATAATAAGAAATATGAAAAACGAGATTTTAACGTGGAACCCTACTCCCTAAAGAGCGGGATGAAACCACGGGAGAACGCCTCAAAGGGCTGATAGTCTATTGAACTTTCTCACTGGATACAGGAGGTTTGGGGCTTCTTATATAGCCTCTTCAGACCCTCCAAGTCCCACTACTGGTAGATGTAGAACTAAACTCTGGATGTGGTAAATGGATCCTGGAGAGATCCATTTACCCATCTACTTAAGTGACGCATACACCATGACCATATACTCCAACACATAACACACGTGGAATCGAATCATGATGGGTACCATTTGTTCCTACTGTCGTCTTCAATAAATGGAACCATGACCATATGGTCCATGACTTTACCTAATCTATGACGAGATTGAATGGTCCGTTGTGGCTCATGGAATCAAATCACATAAACTTAGTTGGTGGATGCGAGATTGCTTCTAGAATTTCCATCCTAGCTCGCTGTTATGGTGGGACTCAGTTTGGGTTCGAAACTTGGGCTTCAATTTTCGTGACTTGAGTAAGGTGATGGCGAGGAGCAGAAGGACTCGCAGTTGGCTTGCTCATGGGAGAGTAGTGGGTGGTTGGGAACTCGTCTGGTTTGCTCATTTAAGAGAAGCAATCGGCTGGAGGTGGGTTGGAGGAGGGCCTTGGAGCTGGAGCCAAGTTGGAGCTTCGTGCGAGGCTTGGAGATGAAGAGCACACAGAGATCGGAGTGACACTTGTCATGATTGAGGGTTCAATCGAGTACGATAGTCCTCGCGGCGGTTCTCTTGCCCATGCTCCCTTGTCGAAGGTTTACCACCACATATTCATGCCATTGGTTTGTGGCTTGCAGGTGTTGCTACCCATCACAACAAAATCGAGGGCATTGACCTCGTCCCTTGCGCCACTCCCAGTTACTGAACTAGGTGCGACACACGTACCTCTGACCACCATGTGCAATGGTGCATAGTCTGCTATAGAGAAACACCCAGTCCATCTAGAGCCATCCCCACCCTAGCCACCCTTCACATCTTCTCTACAACAAGTGGAGCGGAGTAGTAGCCACACTGACCATCAACTCCTCTTTGATGCCAACATTCATTGGCGCCATCTAGGCATCCACCATCGTGGCAATAGCGCTACCTTTTACCACCTCACTGGAGCATGGATAGCCACTAAACACGACCCCTTCGTCGTGATTGACAGAGGGTCAAGCAGCTACTTTTGATGACTCATTGGAGCTAAGCCTAAACACCATCAATGAGGCACCGTAACCCGCAACACCTATTGTCTTCCTTGCCTGGGAGTTCCTCCCTCCAGCAATCCGCCACCCTTTCTGCACCACACTTACAACGTGATGATGGTGGAGCTTGGGTGGCTCGTGAGGTTGGTATAGAGGTGTCTCACTGGTGTCGAGGAAGATTGATGACAAGTTCCTCAAGGTGGAGTCGAGGTTACAAGATTGATTTGTCTGCAAGGAACGTGGACTGGGAGCTGAAAAGGGTCATGTGAATGGTATGGCTGTGCTCCTCCCGGAACTCGATGGGTAAATGTGGAAATTGGAGTAGATGGGAGAGAAATGGTTAGAGAGGATGAAGACAAGGGTGAATGTAATAATTAAGAACAGTCAACCATATGATCTATATCACATTAGATGAACCTTTTTATGGAAAGAAGGGCGATCCCCCAAATTGGGAGTCACCGCAATTAATTAAAACATTAAGGAGTTAAAGTACAATATCACGAGGGTTATGATTGATACAGGGCATTACAATGAGAAGTTACATTTTCTGAATAAAACTTCTGATTATTGAAGATCAAGTCATTTAGCCCGAACCAGATGACCCACAGAACCGTAAACGGCTTGGAAACGTCAGCGACTGAACCGACCTCCAGAACTCCTCTTCCCCTCCAGTCTCTGCCCAAGGAATCCCAACGTCTCTCCAAACCCGCATCGAGGTCGGGCATCTGAAGAACAAGTGATCAGAATCCTCCACCATCTCCTCACACCTGTTGCACATAGTGTCAGCAACGCCAAACAACCTCCCCCTCCTAGCTTTAATGCACAAGTGGTTCCTTCTTAGACACCACAAGAATATTTTAATTTTGTACGGGATTTTGGCAGCCCAAACCACCTTCATGTCCAGGTACAGTTCCAAGTCCTGCTCCTTCGTTGCTCCCCACATTGGATGAACCTTAAGATGTTGTTGAGTTAATGACCAAAGTACGGACATGATTCTACATGTAAGACAGAGTAATTATCCAAGGTTTTAAATGTAATTCATAATTATAGAGGGTTCATCGTGTAATTATGGAAGTATCAAGTATTATAGGTGTAAAATCTCAAAATGGATACACCATGCGATGGAAGATAGGAAAATAATAAAAAAAAATACAATGTTTAGTACTATAGTTTTTGAAGGTTCATATCCATACAATATTCTCATATCATTAAATGGAAATAAACTTTTAAAACAATAACAAAGGCCATGAATGGTGGACTCCTTGGATCAGTTCAGAGATGGTTTAAGTCCACACAAAGTTTGGGTGGCCGTCGTGCGTTGGGCCATTTGCCTTGTTAGGATTGGTGTGATCTGTAGGATGAAAACTTCTATGTGGAAAGTATGGTTGCATATGCCAGGATACTTCATAATTCCTGGTTGCATATGCCAGGATACTTCATAATTCCTGGTCCTTGTAATTTTATGCACTAATATGTGAATGCAAAGTTTTTTGGATGAACGTCTCCTTGACGCCTCATCCGTTTTTCCTTAAAAAAACAGATACCATGCAAAATAAGTATACATTATTTTTCTATACTGAATAATATTGTTTGAAATTTAATCATCTAGTAACATTAAAGATGGATTGTGAAATATGGGTGAGATAATTATTAAGGGAAAGAAACACAATTTAGGAGAGAAAGATAATATTTTTTTAAATTGGATAGTGAACGGCAATGATCAACAATGTGAGAAAATTAGAGCATGGGATATTAAATACATATATTATATATTTATGAGAGGAAAACAGAAGATATACCATTTTTTATCCATCGTGAGGCCCATAGGACAAGTCTATTACTAAGGAACAACACGGTTAAAAATCATGGAGGGTATGCATGACGAGGGGAGCACTTAGTTGCTAACCGCAACTTCAGGGGTTCACGTGCCCCGCTTCTTGTCAATATGGATTCGCTCCCACAACAACGGAAACTCTTGTCACATATCTTGCTGCATTGCATCTAACTCTAAAGAGTATCGTGCTCTATTCTTTCCTTCCCATACTTTTCACATCTTCCACGATTCTTTTCTGAAATTTCATCGGATTTCTCTGGAAATCCATCACCATGCTTGATTTTTTTTCTTTTTCCCAAGATTTTTCTATACATTTGACAACCTTATGCAACATTGCAGCAACAACAAGAACAACAACCAATATCAAGCCTTTTCCCTGTTCAAACAGAGTTAACTACATGGATGTTCGCTACTTTTGAACATACGTAATTTAGACCTTGCGGAGATTTGGGTTAAAAATGCTATATGCTACTTAATTGTTTCATATTTTTTGGTCTTCCTTACTACGTCATTGTAAGACTCTTCTTCCAACATTTCACACCTTCAAAGTGGAGCAAATAATCGGTCTTCTTTTCACATTATACCTTCTATCAGTGCTACATTTAGCTTTGTCCGGTTCTGTCATTATACATAGATCCTTTTAGATGTAGTGACAAATCCACCATGCAACCTTCATCTTAGTTACGTATATTCTTTGTCAAGGTTTAGAATAGCAAGCAATATGCAGTATCATCTGGTCAGATGGTTGAAAATGAAGTGGATTAGTGAAGGTGTATTCGAGGGCATATATGACTTACGTAGTTCGTAATATTTTAATTAAAAAATACAGCAATAAGATCTATTGTTAAAAAGTTGTCACATTTCATAATTTCACACAATATAAAAAAATAAAGATAACATACGCTAAATATCAAAACACGAACATTTAAACATGATGTGATTCCTTATGATACCATGTTGAGAAGAGGAACGAATGAGATGATATTCCATAGAGCTAGGGTCTCTTATATAGAGAGAAAACCCTAGAGAGTACAAGGGTTACAGAACCCGAAGGGTCACGGCGGTTATGGAACCTGAAGGATCACGGGAGGTTACAGAACCTGAAGGGTTACAAATATAAATGTAAAACTAATAACTCTAACACTCCCCCTCAAGCTGAAGCTGAGAAAGCTATAGCTTGTAACAAAAAGAAAAAGTATACACCACGTCTTCACACGATGCATCATAAGAACATATGTCCGCTGCTGGTAGAAGACCTCGCTCGAGGACGGGTCTGCGGCTTTCAGGTCACCGGAACGTATCTCTGCCATGCCTGTAGAGTCGCTGCGATATCAGGTCACCGGAACGTATCTCTGTCGTGCCTGCATGTCACCGGAACATATCTCTGTCGTGCCTGGAGAAAATCGCTATAGAAGAAGTCCAGTGCGGAGGAGTAGTCGGATCGTAAAAGAATAAGTATACACCCTGATGAAGAAGTCGATGCTCGATGAAGACGGATGACCTGAGTAGTAGTCTGGAGTGTTGTCTGTCAGTCGTGGTAGGATAGCAGACATCCTTAAAAATCATCTCTGGCTCCTCGTTTCTCCCATACTTGATAGAATAAAGCGGGAGAAACAAAAAATTGGGAGAAACAAGTCGTGGTGAAACATGGGCTGTTGGAAAGGGTGGGGCTACAGGTGGTGTCGGCGATGCAGGAGGTGCGACTGGAGCTGCTAGAGCTTTGGGCGACGCTTTAGATGCCGTTGGAGGTGGTAGCTGGTGTTGTTGGGGACTCGGACTGCCTTGCGTGAGACCATCGAATCCACAAGCGACGCAGGAGGTCCAACCCTCTCTCCTTATCGGCGGAGAGAGGGCTGGTGGTGGCGACGGATTTAGGGTATTAGGCTTCGGTCTAGGATCGTTGCTCTGATACCATGTTGAGAAGAGGGACCGAATGAGATGATATTCCATAGAGCTAGGGTCTCTTATATAGAGAGAAAACCCTAGAGAGTACAATGTTTACAGAACCCGAAGGGTCACGGCGGTTATGGAACCCGAAGGATCACGGGAGGTTACGGAACCTGAAGGGTTACAAACATAAATGTAAAACTAATAACTTTAACAATGACATTAAAAGACAGACTAACAGACACATGGTGTGATTTCTTGGAAGTGAGATTCTATGTTGAGAGTGTGCTTGAACATGCCAAGATCCAATGGGAAACCTGGTCTTTGTAATTTTGATACTTAAACTTGTGAAGTACAAACAAAATTGGACGCTCAACGTTTACAATGGCCACCTTTTTTCCTTAAAAAACATTGTCAGTATCCTAGTGTTCATTTTAAAAATTAATACTGACTGTGGAGGGGTTTTGTGGCATTATGTTATTTCTTTCATGAGAATTTTTTGGATGAATTGAATGTTCAGTGAAATTGTTTCATTTGTCAATGGACGCATATGTTTAGGGTATTTTCATAATTTGATTTCTTTCTCTTCAAACATGAAGTTGGAATGGGCTTGGAAATATGGCTTCCCCTGAAGCGATGCGATTGTTTGTAAAAATTTTGGAGGTATTATTTTTCTTGACTTCATTTGGCAAGCATTATTTTGTCTTAATTGGGCCGTAATAATATCAGTTAGTTGACTCCTTTCGGTGAGAATACATTTTAGTGACATGATCTCTGAGATATTTCAGGAAGAAGATCCTTCATGGCTTTCAAGAGTACCTGATATCAACATAGAGCCTGTTGTCAGTGTGGAAATAAATGTGAGCGTATTCTCGTGATGTGAATTTTGACATTCATCAAATTCTGCTTGCGAGCTAAGAAATACATTTTATGCATTTATCTTTTTTTAAATTCTGCTTTCTCACCATGGTCCACCAATTTCGCAATTTGCTTGCTAAATTTGCAAGAGCTTATAGTTTAAATTTCTGCACATATAATAGAAACTAATCTCTATGCTAATGCTATTTCTGCATTTCCATATCCTCAATCATAATAGAATCACAATATTTAGAAAAAATATTACTTCCATGTTTCCTATGCGTATGTATGTTTTTCTGCTCACACGCCTTTAAAAAACGGAAAGCCTGGTGTAAAGAGTTGTTCCTTCATTCTCTAATAGGACAAAATCTGATCTTATTTTGCCTTTGTCCGAGTTTGGGGGTATTTGACTTTTGTCGGGAGCCACTTGCATATTCCAGGTAGCGGGCATTCTTTTTTCACTCATCGTTGTACCCATCCCAATTCAAGCACATGATTAATTTTCTTGGGCAAACTCCTGCAATGACACCATATGCTTCAATCCAATGGCTGAGATGTCATGGATGTGATGTTGGGCGAGGTCTCGAAATCATTTTTCTTCCATATAAATATATTTTTTGAATGGAAAAAGGTGAAAAATTGTAACGGGAACCCAATAACTTCTATATTCACAAATTCAAGTATCAATATCACAAAGACCACATATCTTGTAAAAGCCTAACATGTTCTGCTACATTCCTCATATGAAAGCTCTCATTCCGAGCAAGCCAAATCACTCACATAATAGCCTTTGCCAGAATTCTCACAAAGTCTGTGGCATCATGAGATGGACCCATTGACTCCCAAAAGGTGGAATCATTCTTTAATGCCACCATATTGAGATTTGCCCCAACTTAGATATCTCTCGAGCTAACAAAGAAAAAATGATTTTTGTCCTCTAGACATTCGATACACCACTGAGTGGATCCTTTTGTCCCATGAAAGCAAATGGCCCTCCACAAGCCCGTCATCACCGGGTTTCTTTACAACAACCAAAGGAATATTTTGATCTGTCAAGACTAAGCATAGCAGATCGTGGACACATCACTACTGAGCAGCGTCACTCTGTCTTATAGCGACATTGAGATGGATGCTTGCTACTCCACTTTGATCTCGATGGTTATGTTTGATCCTCATTTTCCATCATCAAGGCTCCATATTCGTCGAGTTGACGACCTTCCTCCAACAAAGTGGTCAGTCTTCTCATGTTGAGTGCTTTCATCTGGCTACTCATAGATGAGCAAGATACTGATTTTCCTTAGACTATGGATTATCTTGACCTCGAGGAATCATCTGATTCCAAATTTGCTTGCAATCCATCGAGCAATTTGAAGGTCAAAAATTTTCAAAGCACATAACACCTTATAAACCCACTTAAATGGTCTGGCGGTAGTGTACCTTGCGTGGTTGCGTTAGGTAGTTGACAAACGGCGCAAAAAATAGTCGAATCTTTCAACATGGATTTGAGCAAGAATCCATGTAGCCGGCCCTACTTATAGTGGGAGAAAACTGTCATTTTTTATAGCACCTTACGTGTCTTCTTCAGAGAGAAAGGATCATCCACCCATGCCCAATGATCCACCCTATGAGAAGGTCCTCCAATAGAGGAGAGAGACTTCACTAGTTCTAAAAATACGCTACTGAATGATTTGATAGCTTGGAATGAAAATGAGTAACCACACCCTATTACTAAGGCCTCACCGATACACATTGTCTAGTCAACCGCTAATGGAAAAGATGGGGGAACCTATCAGGAAATATCCCATGACCAGTCCCTTGGCTACTGGAACCAAAAGGGCCACAATTACCCATGACAAGCTTCAATGACCACAATGCGTTAAGAAGAATAGAGCACACCCCTCCAGAAGTTTGACAGGGTGTCAGGGACTGCGATTTCCCCGACCAAAAGATTTTTGAAAGGAAAAAGGGCCTGCACCGTATAGGTGTATGCTCAAAAACTTCAGTATTTATCACCAAAGGTTATTTCACGCCTATTATAAGAAAAAAGTACAACTTATCGTGCGTCGCAACATTTTTTTAAGAGGCAGGAGGGTGGCCTCCCAAGTCGGGACCCACCTCCAAAGGTGTATATATATAACTTATTAGTTAGAAGGTATTATACATTCCAAGCTATACATGGCGCCTTACAATGCGCTATCACATTCTCTGTACAAAACGTATGCCCCCAAAAAACGATGCAACATTGTCAGTGTAAAAGTGATCTTGGCCAAATATCAGCCCATTTGGAGCCAACCTAAGTGCTTAGATAAGTGCCATACACCTTGACCTCTCCTTCTCTGTGCTGCTCCAATCTGCCCCAATGGAACATCAAAAGCTAGAGACATTGTTAGTACTCACTACATGATTCCCGAAGCAGTTCCAGACCTCCACAGAGCTTCCATAAGTGAAGAAAAGGTGATCGACATCCTCCCCAACTTCCAGACACCTGGGACAAACCGAGTCTGCCCCCTGAACGAACAGAGCAAATCGGTCCCTCGTCAACAATCTACCCCTGATGAAGATCCTCAAGAAAACCTTCACACAAGTTGGGACCTTCCAGATACGACCGTAGTCTGCCGCATACCCTCCTGGATCAAAAATCATAGGTCCCCTCATCGCCCTGTAAGTCTTCCCCACTGAAAATGAACCATCACGCCAGATCCAACAATCCTATCGTTTTGGGTCCAGCCTCCTCATCGAGTATTGCTAGCAAAGTCAACAACTCCTCCATACGTCGATACGAGAGCTCACATATGAACTGTGGAAAGGAAGGTTACCCATCCAAAGCTCAACCACTAAGCAATTCAGATGTTCCACCATTGCCAGTAGCTGCGAGAACCTTATGGCTAAGGCCCCACCCTCACTCCAATAATCAGTTCAGAAGCAGAAACCCATGTCGTCCCCAACCACATGCATCAAAAAAGGACGTATCTCCTGTGGTACGCTGCAGATGCCCCTCCAGAAGTATAAATCGAGAACCCTAAATCCTTATGAGCAGGGAACTCAAGTCCAGGCTCATAGAGCCTCCGAATAAGATTGCAAAATAGACTGTCAGAATCACCCTAAATACGTACAAGCCACTTGCCGAGCAAGGCCTTATTCATCTCCTTTAAACTTCCCACACCAAGTCCCCCATCCTCCTTCGGGCATGACACCGACTTTCAATCCACCAGAGGAAACCCACTTGACAATCCAGAAGATGACCAGGAAAAAAAATTCTCATGATGGTCGGAAGTCTCTTCCAAACATCCATAGGCACCAATCTAGAGGAAGGACAAAGATAGGGATCACCTATAGAACCGAGCGCAACACCAGCAACCTGCTAGCCCTAAACAAGCAAACAAACTTCCACTCGACTAGCTTTTGCTCTAATTTCTCAATCACTGGTAACCAATTAGCGATGTGCATCCGACCAACCATCAGAGGTACGCCAAGATAACAGAGCGGCGGGTCCCTACACGGAGATTGCAATCATCTAGCGCACGATTCAATCTTTGCATCCATTAAGCCAAAAGGAATGAACTCAGATTTATCCATGTTCCATCTCAATCCAGAAACAACGCCAAAGATGTCCAAGATCAGTGAGAATCCTCTACAACTGTCAGCTTCACCCTCCGCAAAGAGTATCATGTCATCGCATACTGGAGGATGGGTATAGAGATGTCATCCTATGAATATCCGCTGCAGAAGCCCTCCGAACATGCCCGATCAACCATAAATCATGACTGTCAAAGCATCAGTTACAAGCACAAAAAAGTAATGACACCAACAGATAACCCCGACGAATACCTCATTGAGGCTAGAAGAAGCCCCCATTCAATTGTCCATTCACAAGGACGACACAAGACGTGGTCATGACACACCTCTTCATCCACGAAATCCATCTCTTTAGAAAACTCCTCATGTGTAGATAGGCCCAGATGAAGCGCCAATCCACAATCATAGACCTTCAAAAAGTCCACATTCCACAAAATACCCTTAACTTTCCTCTTGCGCGAATCCGCCACAATCTCAACAGCCGAAACAACACTGTCCATAAGCTGTCAACCAGATAAGAAGGCACTTTGAACCGATGCCTCTCAAGATGATTACCTAATACCTTAGCCACAATTAGATAAATCGCACTGGATATAGCAATTGGCTTGTAATCCTCAATTCTTGTTGCTGTATCCTTCTTTGGGAGCAGAAAAATAAATGAGCGATCGAGCCGATCAAAATCAAAGTTTCCTTCATCAAATTCAACCACAACTTCCAAAACCCCATCAATTATTAGATCCCATATTTCCATGTAGAAGAAGACATGGAAGCTGTCCGGCCCCGAGCAGCCGGCCGGGTTCAGCTAGGGATGGGCATGGGCTGGGCCGGGCCCTGAAAGGCCCATGTCCAAGCCTGTCTAAATATTTCGAGCCTTGGGTCGGGCTTAGGCTCATAAATTTTGGTGTTGTTCGGCTCAAGCCCATGCCTGACCCGTTTCTTTTGGGCCGGGCTTGGGCCTGGCCGACCCAAGCCTTGGTTCATAACCTGATCATGAAAACAACAACACGAGAAATATGGAAATGATGGATCATGCTATACATTCAAGAGAAGGATTACACATCTCTAAATCAAGAGCAAAAAAGGAAGTTACAAGTATAAGAATATCTACATTAAAGTAGCTATTAAACCTTGCATAAGAATCTAAGATGTCTACAAAACAACTATGTTTGCACATATCTTGAATTTATAATAATGGCTACATAGTAGTAATATTCCAATGAGAAATCAATGGCTAACCAGTAGCAATATCGGTACTTCAACAACCGTATACAATATACCTTAGTAGGCAAAACATCTTGGCTAAGGCCCATGTCCATGTTCAGACTGGGTCTTGTGCTTTACACTCGGGCCAACTTCGGGCCATTCTTCGGGCCCCTGAATGAGCTGGGCCTTGGGCCGAGTTGGGTTTGGCCGAGCCAAGCCCAAGCCCGACCCAAAGTATTTTTGGACCGACATTTTAGGCCCAACCCGACCCAATCCTCTATTGGGATTGGGCTGAGCCAGGCTTCGGGTTGGATCGGTTCGGCCCAACCCAAGGCCCATCCCTAGGTTCAACCTAAAAATGGCCTCCCGAACCTCCAAC
Source organism: Ottelia alismoides (assembly GCA_037367405.1). Classification (NCBI taxonomy): domain Eukaryota; kingdom Viridiplantae; phylum Streptophyta; class Magnoliopsida; order Alismatales; family Hydrocharitaceae; genus Ottelia; species Ottelia alismoides. Next base: position 946,211 of record JAZKJV010001215.1, on the reverse strand, counting down.
ATCCTAAACTACCTCGTCAAAGCCTCCGCATCAGGTTCATAAACATGGTTCACCCCACCCCACAACCAACGTGATATGCAGTGTGGTAGGCTTCCCCCACCTCGCCCTTGAAATAATTTGTAACCGCCCTCTCTACCTCCCACTCCCCAAGGAACTCCTCTTCCCCACCTTTATAGAATGTATCGTCTTTCTCCGCCTTCTACAGCTTGCTACCGTGTGGAAGAATCTGGTATTGGCATTATCCTCTTTCAACCACCTCTGCCTCAATCTCTACCTCCACTCGTACACACGCTTCCGGCCTTCCTCCTCCATGATATTCTGAACCACCACTCGACTTACTAGCTCCTCATCTTCCAGTTCCCTATCATCCTCCAATAGATCCAACTTGACTAATTCGTCCTGTGCATGACTCCTCATCTCGTGCACAAACCGAGTCTCCCTCTTGAATACCGACAATCTATGTTGCAATGCCACTGACTTCATCGCAAACCTTAAGCCCTCCAGTCCGTCTGGAATGTACTCATCATGTCACGAATTCCCTCCTCCAGCAATCAACAAATATGAAATACAACGATGAGCCTCTACCACTACAAGAATCATGACAAAGGCATATGATTCGATCTCAACCTCAGTAGGGAGGTGACCGAAGCCAAGCTAAACATCTCCAATGCTTAAATGGAAAAAAGAAAACGGTCAATACATGATCGAGATGATGAACTCCTTCATGTGTATCTACAATTAACAGTGTCCCGGACCTCTAGAGCAAGCTTCTCCACCACCTCCCCAAACAAGCCGGAACTAGAGTCCCACACACCTCTCCTCGGCCTATCCTCCGCATAGAGCATGACGTAAAAATCACCAACTACAAGGCATGTTATCTTTGGAAATCGAGCTCTAATTAGACGCAACTCATCCCACAACATCGCATTTACGGAAGCTCCCGTTATGCCATACACCGACGTAACCATGAAGCGGGACTGGGCAACTTTGTTCATCAATGCCACCGAGACCGAGTGGACCATAATCGCGTCCTTAGCCAGTTCATAGATGTCTCCATTCCAAGCAACCACTATTCCCACTGAGCTCCCATTCGCCAGCAAAGCTCTGAATTCATTAAGATGAGGACCCATTGTGGAGCTCAATCTCACTGAGTCTCAAGATTCAATTTTTGTTTCTTGTAAGCAAACAATATTAGTCTTCCACATAACCAACATGGACCGAACCGCTTCTCTGGTTGGCCCATGTTCTGCACATTCCATGAGATGAGCTTCATTGGGAGACCGAGGGGGAAGCCCCTGCCATCCGTACCCCCACTATTTGTGCAATTCCCAGTTCGAAGGTCGTCTTCACTTCTTTTTCTTCGATCACCGCTGTCGCAACTACAACATTACTTCTCTCCTCGATACAGTCGGAGATCTTCTCCACCTAAATTCTCCTGCTTCCCTCTACCACACCCATTTCTTCCCCTTCTCGCGTTATCGCGAGCCCCTCTTCCGTGCTTCGATCTCATGTTGTTGATCCCTCTACGCCTTCTGCTTCACATTCATGCTCAAATAATCTCAGTTCCCAGTCCATCGAATTTTCCGTACGATGCTTCTGCGAGAATGTAAACATCTGGTTCATCGCATTATAGTTCAATCCAATTGAGTTGGACATCTGAGATCCACCATGAGATCGCTACAACAAACTTCTGTGCTCGAGCTTACCGCTAGACTTCACCCTACGCAATGTAGCCACCATCCTTCTTTATGGGGCCACCCCCACTCTAGGTTTGAAGCCATCTGGTCCACTGTCGCCGTCACAGTAAGAAGCCTCTGGGTCGAGGGACTGCCAATAAAACCACTGCTAGAGATCTCCACCACCAGTCGACCGCTCCGTAGAGGACAAAGTCCCTGAAAAACCGACCAACTTGGTCGACATGGAGACCACATGTGACACGGAAGACTTTTTTTTTGACACCAGCTATTGGAGACTACAAGGAGCAACAACCATCAAGGCCCTCCTCAAATCCACATCGTCATTCGAATCGGTTATCTTCGCCGTTGGACTCAAGACCACATCCGTGATCGGGTGGATCATCGAGCCCGAGTAATGGACAGCTATATTCGGTAAAGGGGAGCCTGATAAGCACCGATTCAGATTCAAGATCGGGAACCCCATAGTTAGGTACGAGATTGGACAACCTGTAATCAGGTCTAAGACTGAAGTCCTCGTAATCGGGTTTGAACCATGAGTCCCCGTAATCGGATTCTTGCTCCCACAACCAATTGAGTTAGATTGGAACCCCGGAACCAAACTCGCTTTCTAACCGCCAAGTGTCGCCACGTTCAACGGGCCGAAAGTGATGTTAGGGTTTCTTGAATGAGACCCTTAGACTTCACCTACCCTGAAACTACTGACCATCGGTCTTCCCGCTGCCGAGCTTGGCCCTTGACCTTCTCCGGCACTAGTAGTAGTCTTCACCGACCCATCCCTGCCTTTAACAACTACGAGGCATAACAACATGGGTCTCCAACCAATCCACGTCATAGTGCGTAAAGACGATTGCAACCGCCCCCCTTTCATCAAGAGCACCACCTCCGACCACTCGCCCGGTCTCATGCCGGTGTTGCTTACCTCAACCACGTCACCGATATGCTCCAGAGTTTCCCTGAGCACCTCTACCTTTTTGCACTTCAGTAGAACCCTAGCCACCAAAAGTCTCCATGCCATCTCTCCACCCCGATGCCTCAATCCAGATAGCGAGGCCTTTTCCATTTCCATTTGATCTCACCTCTTTAATCGGGTGACATGCCATACTCTAGTGCTCCCGAAATTGCTTCTTTCACACCCTCCGACGGCAACCCTCTAATGCAAAGGGCTCCTCTGTTTAACTGCACCGCATCGATGTTGATGCCGCCTTCCTTTGCCACAATTACCCTCTCCCGTAGCTTCCTCAAGATCATCGCATCACCTCCCCCCATAACGAGCCCATCCAATGGGTACTCCCTTGTCGCCTCCTTCAATAATCACAACAACAAAGCTCCCCATGCTTCATTGGTCATCAAGCCCAGGGGAGGGATGTGTACCACAACTTCCGTGCTTATCGCCTGAGCCTTAAACCATGTAGCCTCCACGCTTACCGATGTAGTCTCCTTCGATCGTACTCCTTTCCTGGGCATTCCCTCCTACGATGCCCTGGTCGCCTACTTCGAAATCAGAGTTGTACAACATACGCACATGTCTTGGACAAATGATCATCTACTCCACATCTATACATCTAATAAATAAATGTTTCTGAAGGAATGTTGCCATCTTGATTCATGTTTCAAATGCCACATTCGCTGTTGCAGAAGCCTGAGAAAGGGGGGTCAGAAACTCCTAATGGATTTTCCACTGAGACAAAAACTGTTCCTTTTGAAAATAATGGAACAACGGCTGAAAATAATGGAACAACAGAGACCCATGACAAAGATGTCATATCAGAAGGCCTTGGTGCTGTTGGCATCTATGATCAATGGGTAGCACCTCCCATCTCTGGACAGCGCCCGAAAGCACGATACCAGGTTTTTTGTTTTTTTGTCTAATTTATAGGGCACAAATTCACTTTATTGTTGCGAATGTTAAGTTTTTTCTTGAAACTACGTTGAATGCAGCATGGGGCAGCTGTCTTGCAAGAGAGGATGTTTGTTTTTGGAGGAAATCATAATGGGCGATATCTTAATGACCTTCAGGTATGCCAGAATATGAGGTGTTCTTTGCATTCAAATTCTCAAACTTTTATATGATCTACCGAGGTCATCTTTCTGGGTACCAGTTAGTCAACGTGCTTACCACCTAAATCTTTCCAAGAAGTGGCATGCCGATTTTTTTAGAGAAAAGCTTGTTATTAAGTTTACAGTTGCTTTTTTTACATTAAAATTCCATTTTTACCCTTTAATAGCAAATTGGACTGACATCATGTACATGTTATTGTTCCTTTGGAGTGATTAAGGTATTAGATCTGAAAAATTTGACCTGGTCCAAGGCAGAGGTGAAGGGACCTGTATCTCAAGATTCAAAAGAAACAGCATGTCCTGCTCCTTGTGCTGGTCATTCTTTGGTAAGTATTTTTGGAATTATTACAACAGTAATTTTGTCTTTTTCTATACTAAACATGGTTGGTGCAGCACAATCACATGCCGTTAATTTTATTATATGAATTCTCTGCCAGGTCGCGTGGGGAAATAAGATACTCTCAGTTGCTGGTCACACAAAAGATCCATCAGAAAGAATTACAGGTTGATCAAAAGACCTTTTCTTCCAATTTCTCACTTATGGTATGAGCTATCTCTTTATTGATGCACCAATTTTTAATGTGCTGATGGTTTTATCTTGCAGTCAAGGAGTTTGACCCCTCAACATGTACCTGGTCAACTTTAAAGACCTATGGGACACCACCGGTGTGAACCTTTATTTTGTAGTCTCCAGGATTTTCTAACTGTAGCAGCTACATCTTTTAATTCCTGCATGTGTCAATAGCTTTTTACATGTTTTTTGGGACAACTCAATTTTATTTCGAATGTTTAAATTGTGTTATCATGGAAAGATAATTGTGGTTGCTTCATTTCCTAGGTATCTCGCGGAGGTCAGTCAGTAACCCTTGTTGGAACTACTCTAGTTATATTTGGAGGTGAAGATGCAAAGAGATCTCTGCTAAATGACCTGCATATTCTTGATCTCGAAACAATGACTTGGGATGAAATTGAGGCCACGTAAGTTGCTTTTACTTTGTAAAGTGGGTTTGTTTATTACATTCTAAAATTTGATGAATAATACATAGTACCTAAGTGATAAATTTATTATTGCTCAAGACTACTGCTCTTCTAATTGGAACTATCGTGCCCCAATTTCTTTGCGCTTTGTTGCTCATTATAGACCTAAAAAACAACACAACAATGATGCTCGTTTTCGAGGTTCAAAACAGTGGCTTATTCAGATTGGTTTGTCTATCCTGACCTAGTTCTGATTCCTGGGCTGCTGCATCTCGTTCATGCTAACATTGGCTGAGATGGATTTTATTTGGGGTCGTCAAACTGGAAAACAGAGTTTTGAGTTCTCAATCCTTTCCACCCACTACTTTTTAAACAGGAAAATCATTTCCACTCATTTTCAGTTATTATCTTTACCATCTGTGCAGAAGTTCTACCGTCGATGTTATTTTTATTTGCCTCTACTTAGTTTACCTTAGGGACGTGGCCTTCAATTTTGAAGTTGTTTGACCGAAGACCTTAAAGAAAAAAATTCAAGAAATTGTGCTGATATCTCAGAAAGCACGTAGACTCTAAAACTCGAAAATTAATGTTCCAGTGTTCTGTTATCAAACAAAAGATGAAATACACGTGTTTGCTAAATAGAGATGTGAAAAGAAGGTTTGGATTATATGACATCATATATGGTATGCTGAAATATGTCTTGCAAAGTATAATAGGCAGTTCATACAAAACATAGATCTTCAGCTTCTTAAAAGAGCAAGATGGCTCATCAAAGAAATGATAGAGAAATCTATTTTAAAATTAATACAGCAAAGATGAGGTGAAATATAAAGAGATTTCTGCAAGGTGGGCAAAACCTGGAAACTTTACTAAGGAATTTCACATTGCACCAATTTCTCCGAGTTTTGGTCGACATGGAGCGATATATTGGGAAACATCCTAGAAAGTGAAAGACCAGAAAGTTTTGAATTCATCGAGTCACCGAAATCAAAATTTTAGTGAAATTCGAAAATGCACGAGGTGATGCTTAAAAAGACACCATCATAATTTCTTTAGGGCTTGTTTGGTAATTGGATTGGGTTGGGTTGGAGTAACCTCATGTGAATAATAGATGTTTGGATGGTTAGGAAGGTTGGAGAGGGTTGGAATGAGAAATGTGATGAGATGTCACATTCATTATGTGGTGGAATCCCAACCCATGAATGCAGGGGGGTAAATCAAATAACCCCGAGGTAACCTGGCAACCAAACGGGCTCTTAGGGTAGCTTGAGTGCTTGTTTAAATGTGCTTTCTTCAATTGTTGTAACTATTTTTGGTAAATTATTTCATTGCTGGTACGTTGCCAAGTATGGAAAACTTATCTTCAACTAGCAGAGCTAAATTTTAAGACGAGTGGATGGAAACATCAGACAAGAAAACACATGAAAAGTAGTTATTTACGTACGTGAGTGGATGCCTAAGTGCTCACAGACGACATGATTTTCTTCTCTTTTACATAACCTTCACGGATAGGAGGGGGTGTGCACTGTATTTATTAGGTAAAGGGTCAAGTGGATCATTCGATATCTATTCTACCAAAGTATAATATCTAATACTTACCCTCAAGTTGGGCATGGATGTCTATTATATCCAACTTACTTCACTTCATGTTGTATAGTGGGAAGACCTTTAGTTAAACATAAGTAATTGTTGAGATATATATTTATCTTTCTTTATTTTATGCTTTTCCTTTTCTTATGGTTTCTCGTCTCTATATAAAAGAATCTCAAAGCCTCATGAATAATTATTTTAATATTTCGTTCCACATGGTATCAGAGCAACTGTCTTAGATTGGAGCCTGAGCCCACACACCCTAACCTTACCTCCATCCCCCCTTCTCTCGTCATTCGACAGCCTCTAATGGCCTCACGTGGAGGCCCTTTCCCTCCACTGGTGAGGCCACAACCCTCTCACGTGAAGGCCCATTCTCACCGCCAAGGCCCAAAGGCTATACCCTTCCGTCCTAGGGCTTCTGCAATGCACCTTCAACATCACCAAGATCCTTCGAGCACCACTTGGGGCAGTTTCCAACCGCCCTCGGCACTGCTGGACCCCAACTAGGATTCTTGCAGGTTCGTCATACCCCATTGTAGGCTCCCCCATTGCCGCACAACAAGACCGAAGCACCTTTCATGCCCCAATGGTGCCACCCCAGATCATCTAGGGATCTGCTCCTGGGATGAAGGTCCGCGGAACCAAATTCCTAAGTTGTACCTGAGATTTACGTAAATACCTAGGTTCTACAAAATGTTTTTTTAACATCGAAGCTACAGTGGTGTCGCATGTTGAACATGGGACACCTGAAAAGTTTTTTTTTACCTCAGAACTACAGAGGTAGCGCATCTTAAAGATGCGATATACGGTGATCTCCCTGGATATGTTCCGGGATAGTTCCAAGAACTTTCTCACATAGTGCATGTTGAACATGCGCTATATGAGAAACTTCCTGGAACAATTCCAGTAAGTTTCTCATATAGCGCATGTTGAACATGCGCCATATGAGTATCTTCCTGGAACAATTCCAGGAAAAATCTCATATAGCGCATGTTCAACATGCGCCATATGAGTCTCCCTGGAATGATTCTAGGAAGTTTCTCATATGGTGCATGTTCAACATGCGACATATGAGGTTCTTGGAAAAATCCAGTAATTTTTGTCGATAACCCTGCTTAAACACGATTTACCAATCTCCATTTAACCTAATCTTTCCTTGAAGTTCTTTCGTAGTTGCATTTTAACTTGCAGAGTGTCATTCTTCCTAAGGAATACATGTCTCCACAATCACAATTGTGGATTATCGATGCACACACATTCACAAAGGATATATATTGATGCAGAGAGACAATCACACAAATTACATATATTAAGTTGTCCACAGAGATACATTTTCATATTTGTATCACATTGACAACTACAAAATGTACAACTCAACGCTTTCTCCTACGCTGATATGTTCTCGTTGTATTACGAAGATGGAAGGGTAACAAACGGTTCGTCTTGTCTATCATGTTGATTTGCGATGGTCCAGCACCGTCTTCATCGAAGGTTGGCATCGGTGGCGGCGTGAGCGTGCAGTAAGTGGGTTTTGTTTCTCTAGCGTCCATGCCTTGCCTCAACGGTGCATGCGGCATTAGCATGTCGTCACGTGGTCGCTCGACAACCGGTGTGACGAAGTCTCTCTCCAATTCCGTTGACGCAAGATTCTCATCTGCCGCAGCGGCTGCTTCATTGTTCACGGGTTCCGCTACCGCTTCACACGCTCTTCCCCGATCTCTTCCTCTTTCTATTGCTCTTCCTCACCTGGCCTCCGCCTGAGCCACATCAGCATGGTCGTTATGTATTGTGACGGCATCTGCAAATTGAAATGACAACCATTGCTCCATTTCTGCTTTTGCTTGTATCGCAATCTCGTGGCATTCCTCGTGTCCAATATCATATATCCGACGTCATTTGGCGAGCTGCATCCAAAGAAAAAAATACATATCGGTTAATTTGATGGAAACTTCTTGAAGTAATTTACAACAAAGTTTGTCCGAGCACTTACGTTGCTTGCCAAAGTTGCACCTAGTCGTCCAACAAATCTTCTTGTAATCATCCTATACCATTGCTCGTAGGCAGGCGTCGCGAAGATCCCATTGGATTGGTCGATATCAACGACTCTATCTTCCTGATCATCCCATTGGCTTATATGCTACCAATGCTTCACCCTCCAATCCACATTCACCTTTCCCCTTAAGTCGATGGCGTGGAGGTCCTGAAAGGTAAAGTAATGGCATGGAATGTTCTGACGGCCACCAAATTGTCTAAGAAATCGGTCCGGCAAGTAATACTCCACAATGTGGAAGTATATCAACGATACACACGCCCTCCAAATGCTTTCGCCTTCAAGACAATTGACAGGGAGACTTGCGCGGATGTCAACGGTATACATCGTCCACAATACCTGCATGGGAAAATTGTATTTAGATCAATAATTTTTTGGTTGAAATTGAATTAAATTGTAGATGCAAAATTACCTGCTCGGGTGATTGGATGTCAAAATCGTCGCGGTATGGTCTCACAACGTGTGTAGGCTGTCGACGATGCGCAAATGCCGTTGCCCAACGAACTCCTAACAGACACCCGTGCCACTGTCTGCCTTCCCTCACAAAAGGAGCAATGTGGTGGAAATGCTCCCATGCCCATAGCTGAAGCAGTATGACCGAACCTCCAATCTCCTCGGCAAGGCCTTAAATGTCGGTTTCGGTCACCATTTCGGTATCGACCAAAACAGAATTTCGATGGAATTTCGGTGGAATTTCGACCAAAATTTCGATCATTTTTTGTACTAGGACTCCCATATTTCGGTCATTTCGGTTGAATTTCGATTTCGACTGGATATCGATATTCGACAGAAATTCGACCGAATTTCCCTGAAATTTGAGGCCTTACTCCTCGATCGCCATATCCGCCGCTATACAGAGGTGTCTATATAGATACACAAGTATGGCGTATCCCCAGCTCAACGTCCCAGAGTACTCCAGATCATGCAGATGTGGTAGCGCAATAAGAGAAACCAACAATCCTGACTTGTCCGTGAATAATACACCACCAAGCAACTGCAAGATGTAAGCACGAGCATGTCTCTGTAAGGCCACCTCTGCATCTTTTGGCAAGTCTGCAAAATGGGTGAATAACCAACTTGCTAACACCCTGTTGCCAACGATCTCGGATGGAAGAGGCCTTACACCCAACAGCTCCTCGCACGTATCCGCCCATGTAGCTCCAGGTGTAGTCTCCCCTGTAACAACATGTCCATCAATTCGTAGCCCCACGATGAACGCGGTATCCTGTAAGGTGATGGACATCTCCCACTAGCCATGTGGAAAGTGTGTGTCTCGGGTCTCAAGCGTTCAACCAAAGCCGTTACCAAATGTCAATCTAGCGTGATGAATTCCAGCTCAGATATGCATCCAAAACCCGCTTGAGCTACATGCGGCTGGAGTCGATCGCGACGTCGACAACACAAGCATGAAGATTCCTACAAGATAATTGTTATAAGCAAAACGAGTAAAGAAAAATGATAATTGAAAAGACTTACATCGCCAGCCCAGACACGACGAGAACGATGTCGCTCCTGGAGAGTCAAAACAGATGGATCAAGTGGGCCGGGATCCATCTGCAATTTTAAAAATTCAATGTTAGAATATGCAATGTAAAAAAGAATATACGATAAGAATAATTATGCTGCAAATTAAAAGAAAAAGAAGCAAACTTACTCAAAACAGGACATTTGTGCTTGTTGTGACCTACGCCACCACAATTACCACATTTATTCTTATTCCTTCCCTCCATCTGCGCATTAGAGGTGGATGCTTGAGAATCCCTTGCGGTTTTATCGGGACATCCACGGTGTGTGTGGCACCGTATCCCACAAAACGAACATGTATTGTGGCGAATCACATCTCTAACATCCATTTCATTATGAATTCTTGTTATGCGTGGTCGACCTTTGCCACGCTTACGCTTTGGGTCAGGACGTAGTTCTGGATAGTCCAAAGGGGCCCACGTTTCCCGATCACCGATGGGAAAAAATTTTTCCTCCATACACTTTCAATTAGTGTTCCCACGTGTACCACTCTCCAACATAGGAATCCACTTCCGCTCGACGGTTTTAAATGACCGCAATGGCGTGAGAACATGGGATACGGAAAATTTGCCACTTATTACATGTGCATTTACATTGGAGCAAATTGATCGTGTATTGTTTGCGACCGCGAAGACCACTAGACGTCCGTCGAACACCACTAGAAACCTCAAACAATATATCCGGCTGCCTTTGTATTTGAGTTACTGTGTGCCCGTTCGCAGCTGCACTCCAACGGTTCAACTCTGTGGATGCGTAATGCGTGAATTTGCGACCTGCATCAATGGCTGTGCTTGCCTCTTCAGCATGCTGGTTAAAGTATAACACACAATTATAGAAAGTCTTCTCGATCAACGCAGAAATTGGCAAGCAATGGGCATCTTTGAGAACTGCATTGTAGCTTTCACTCAAATTTGTAGTCATATGACCAAACCTATAATCACCGTCATAAGCCAAGGTCCATTGCTCACGACGACAACCATGAGTTGAAAACCATCTACCCGCTTATGTGTTCCACTCTTCTAATTTCCTCATGAACTAAGCGAACTTTCTAGTAGTCGTTTGTAATGCTGCTGCTTGAACCAAGGCTTTCATGGAGCCGTTCTTGAAAACACTATTGAAGTTGCTCGTGACATGCCTTGAACAGAACGACAATATGCAAATGGTTCTAATAAGTCCACGTCAGCATCTTTCATACCTGATTTTATTTTAGAATTCTGGTCGGAAATGATACATATTGGCCCAGCTCGCATGCGAATTACCCTTATACGTACCAACGATAGAAACCACTTTCATGAAGGACCAGATTCCTCGTCAACAATTCTGAACGCAAGGGGAACAATATGTTTATCCCCATCAATTTTGCAAGCAATGAGCAATTTCTGTTTATACTTCCCATATAAATGGGTCCATCAATACTAATCAAAGGGCGGCAATATTTGAATGCCTCAATGGAAGGCCCAAATGCCCAAAAGCATCGTTCAAATCTACGGCAATGCGGTTTTCGAGGATCAGGGTGGTCGCTGTATTCAATATCAATTTCAATCTCAAGAATGATAGCCTTCATTGCATGCAATAGATAAGGCATTTCAGCGTATGCCTTCTTCCAATCACCAAATACAATTTCGATTGCATTCCTTCAAGCATCCCAAGCCCTTTTCTTGGTAACCCAGTAGTTGTACATCTCGTGGATGTGAGCTCTACAACTCGAAACACGAACATTAGGGTCATCCCTCACAAGAGTTAGCAACGGTCTGGACATGAATTTGTAGTCCAACTGAGGGTGATCCTGATTAACTGTAGGATTTATACAAATGTGTGCCCCAACAACCTTGGAGATCACCCGCAGGGCCGCAGTCCATCAATTTTTCTAAAATGTCCTCGTAAATACCTAACACATCCATTCTCTGTGTGCAAAAAACCGACCATATCAAGCTGGTGGATTCCTTGACAATGAAGTCATAATGCGTCAGTATGTGATACTTCTTTACAACGTAAATCAAATCTTCCCTACTTTTGAAGGTTCTACCCTTGCGTATTTCGTCAACGACGCCATCAAGTCGAGACTTCTTTCGAATGTCGTCTTCATAGGTTGAACGATTATTGGATCCTCTAACCCTAAAAAAGGGTAAACAGGGTACAATCTGGTGCGTGCTTTGTTCATCAACTCGGATCTCCTCGTATACCACATTATCGTCGACATCTTCTTCACTACCTTCTTCCAGGTCATCTTCGGATCCCCAAGGGATGAAATCATCCAAAGCGTGATTAACCTCTCGCATCAACGAGTCACTCATGCGCCATTCCTGGTCCATACATGGCTGCGTTATAGGCACATCAGTGTTAAAGGAGGGTTCCATCTTAGGGACAACTGTTGGTTGTATGCTAGGGAAGATTGTTGGTTGTGTGCTACGGACAACTGTTGATTGTGTGCTCGGGACAACGGACGGTCCCGCGGTATCCACAACATTGGGGACTTCGCTCACAGAGACATCTTCAACTATAATATCAGTAGGCATTGATTTCCTAATGGTCCGAGCATACACAAAAACTCCCTGGACATCATCATCATCGACGATAGATGAAAATGGTGGTTCTTCTCTGGGCCTCGAGGGATGCGATGTAATAATCGGATTTTTTGATTATTGGCATCCAGGTTGAACTTACGGTAAACCAAGTTCAACATCTCATCGAACGTCATAAGAGGCATTAATCCAAACCCCCGTACGTTGGTCGTCGAATTGCCAATAATCGTACCCTTCAAATGAAACATACAATACAACGCCTCCATTCTGACCTAATACATGACACAACATACAAGTAAAAAAAATACATTCATGAAATGAAAAATAATATGCATAAGATTTTTTACCAAGTCTCAATGTATGCAACAACGGCTAAGCCCTAGTGGGAGGCGGTGGAGGCTAGGACGGTACCGACCAAAGAAGCTACGGAAAAGGAGTTTTTCGCGCACGTAGGAGTGATAAAAAATGAGGTTTGTGGGAGAGGGGGAGGCCGAGGAGGGCGGGTGGCACAGTGGGGGTCACAGGAAGCGGAGGACGGTCGGGTATGAGGAGCGCATGGGGAGTGAATCGGATATGCGCGTCTTTTATTTACCTCACAAATCGCATATTCGATATGCGCTTTATATATCGCATCTTTAAGATGAGCTACTTCTGTAGTTCCGAGGTAAAAAAAACTTTTCAGGTGTCGCATGTTCAACATGCGACACCACTGTAGCTTCGGTGTAAAAAAAGCATTTTGTAGAACCTGGGTATTTACATAAATCCCAGGTACTACTTAGGAATTTGGTTCGAAGGTCCGCGTTCGGTCTGATTTTTGTGGGATAAGGGTTATTTGGACCTATAAATCACCCATTCTACCCTAGAGTGTGCCCACAGTTGATGGGAACGGTTGTGGCATGAGTATGCACACAACCGATTCCCCATATGTTCGTGTAGACACATTTGCTTCATTCTACATCCTCAATCATGCCCGTTTCTGGACTCTTTATCATCATGCTGGAAATCAAGGATCACAAGTTGATTTCTTATGACTCCGATCATGTACTTTTTTCGTGCAAGTGACATGTTGATTCCGTCTGAGTCTGGAGAAGAAGTCTACATGCCTCCTCCTACGCCACCACCACCTTTGGGTGAGGTTCCTCCCATGTCACCACTACCTCCACTACCTCTATTAGCTCCATCAGCTTCACCAGCTCCACCACCTTCGTCTCCTACTGTAGTTGCTGCTTTGCCCCCCTTCTAGTACTTTAGTTCAATTTTTGCCACATTTTTTACATTTGCAGACCAAGTTTCATACCCCCTGCTCATGAGCCTTCCCCATCATCTAACATGACCAATGCATTTTGAGCACTTTGTTTCTACTAATATCATTAATGATTTGTCTATACAACAGGTGCCTTCTCATGAGGTTATTTTATAGGCCACAAACAGTATATGTGATCTTGGTTTGTCAATTACTCTCCAGAAGAGGAGGCATACATGTGCCACGTATCCTGTAGCTGCTCATGTTTCTTTGGGACGTTTTTTAGAGTATTTCAGGAGGTTTTTCGTGGGTGGAAATCCTAAAGACATGTTAGGAGGTTATGCGAGATAATAAGTAGCGCCTTGCTATGAATGAAAAGATTGCGCTGCAATCACGTGACACATGGATCTTGGTCGTTGCTTGTATGGGCTTTTGTGGTTAGCTGCAAATAGGTGTTTATAGTGAAGTACCCTGCATATGGCATCATTGACCTCTACAAGGTTAGACCCATGGCTCATGGGTTCACCCAAACTTATGGGGTGGATTATCAGGATACATTCTCTCGTATGGCATGCCATTCTACCCTTCAGATCCTTCTCTCTGTACAGTGGTACGAGACTAGCCTCTGTCTCAGTTAGATGTGAAGAATGCTTTTTTATATGGTGTTCTACATGAGGAAAGTCTACATGCAACAACTACATGGATTCGTTGCTGAAGAGAGTGTGGGAAGGTTTGCACACTTCATAAGGCTATCTAGGGCCTTAAGTATAGTTTCAAAGCATAGTTCCAGAAGCTCTCGGATTTGATAGAGCAGCATGGCTTCACGAGATCGATTACATATCATTCACTATTTGTTCAGAGGATTCAGAGAGGTATCTTTGTTATACTGGTATATGTTGATGATATCATTGTTACATGAGATGATATGCATGGTATTAATGCAACTAAGGAATTCTTTGGATGACAATTTATCACGTAGGGCCTAGGCGATTTACGATACTTCCTAAGACTCGAGTGAAAGAACTCTTCATATGAAATTATTGGTCGTGGATCACCAAATTGCGAGAACGAATATGGACTGGACTCTAGTACCAAATTGATGCCATTCTTGAGAAAGATACTTGAAGCAGAGGGAGAATTGTAGAAATGAAGAGGAGGGACACGACAATGTGTCAGATAGAAGGGAAAATGGTGCTGGGAGCATGAATGAAGGGCAATTCCAAGACCAAGAACTAAAGGGGAAAGGAGACACAATACACAGCTACTCAAAACCATGTACTCCATCGTTTCCTTTATTTTTAAGGCCTTCCTGTCATCATATTCTTGTACCCACTTAAATGGTCTGGTGGTATTGCAGTTTGCCTACCACCCAAAAGACTAGGGGTTCAAATCTCCTCTTGTAGGGGTTATGTTAGGTAGTCGACAACCAACGTATACAAATACTCAAATCTTTTAACATAGTTTGAGCATGAATCCATATAGCCGACCCTACTTATAGAGGAAGAAGGCTTTGCCTGTCATCATACTCGAAGAGTTTTAAATATCCTAAATAAATATCAAAGAACAAAAAGCTACTAACACCTTATCAAACGACTCTTAAAAACCCTAATGACTTTTAGAGACCTTAATTGAAACACTAATTCCCTCAACTCCGAACTAATGACCATAGTTTAAAAAGAGAGGATTATTGGTCCACGCCAAAGAGAGGATTATTGATCTTTTATGTCGTGCATTTTCAGAGGTGTGCCTCCATCACCGAGATCAGATCATGCAGCTGCAATACATGCCGAGCGTTACCTCTTAATTTTTGGCGGGGGGTCACATGCTACCTGCTTTAATGATTTGCATGTCCTCGATCTGCAGAATGTGAGTGATGTTATTCTTCGCACCAGTTCTGGGAAGCAACTTTTAATTTCATTTTGGATTTGTTATATGCAGATGGATTGGTCTCAGCCAACACAACTGGGTGTTGTACCATCTCCACGAGCTGGACATGCAAGCATCACAATAGGAGAAAACTGGTTCATTGTTGGAGGAGGAGATAACAAGAATGGTATTTCTCTCTCATGGTGTAGCTGCTGTAGTTTTGTTTTTGTCTATTGATTTCGGACTAGCATGGTTGGTTTTTGGTTTAAAGCAGTGCATATACAAAAGATGGTGCATTTTGTTCTCTGTAATAATTGGAGCATTGTACTTTTAAAAAGAGAAGTAAAAGTAGTCGATGGACTTGATCGAAACTGCAAAATGTATCAGGGAAGAAAAATTTAATTTGTATTAAAATAGGAAATTGAAGGTGTGAACACAAAAATGAATGTGATTGCTGAGAGTAATTGGAAATTGAAGGTGTGTACTCTTCTCTCTTTCAAAAAAAGCATTCATATACTTCTTAATTCCTTCTTTTGTAATTTACCCATTGATTATTTTCCCATTAGGGTTTCTCCTCTATATATATTAGAGAGCCCTATTGCCTCGTGAATAAACAACATATTCCTTTATTTCCACATGTTATTAGAGCGATGGTAACTCCGCTACCCCGACCTACTGCCCTCCACCCCGGGCCGCCGCCAACCTCGTTCGATTTTCCTACTACGCGTGCCGGATCATCACATGCAACCACTTTCGCTTGCAGCACGACCCAACCACCTTTGCCATCGCCCCATGCAGCCACCTTCGTGCGCAGCACTGTGCAACCACATTCGCCATCGTTGTGCGACAATTCTAGAAGCTCGCAGCCTACCTCTTCGGTGCATCTTTGTCATACATCAAGCATCCTACCTGCACGTGTGATCTAGCCCATCCACGAGGCCTTCTGTGGATTGTGGCCTCTATGGTTTGATTTTGGTGCAGTTCTGGGGGATTTCAGACCTTTAAATTCACCATGTCTGCCCTAGAGCTCCTTCAAACTTGATGGAAAGGGTTGTTCTCTAAGTCTGCACAAACAACTTGTTCGTTGTTACTTGTATGATTGTGTAGGTAAAATCATATCATTCTAAACCTCTAGTGACGTCCTTCCCGGGCGTCGACGTTCGTTACGTCAATGAACAAGGTGGATGTATCCTCCTATGGGGCCTTCACAGGTCCCACACCCATCGTCAAGATGGGCATGGATAACTATGTATTATGTGATATGCAGTTAATGAGTATCATGGAGAGCTTCAACTAGGAATACATCCAAACACAACCTGAGCTGGTCGTCGAGAATAGGGCAAACGCTTGTGGAAGCAAGATAACACGTAGGCTCGCATTTGACTCTCTTGTATCCAAGGTTGCAGAAGTCGGTAGTCGGTACTCAGTTGGCAGGGTCATTGACTAAGGATTAATCGGTAGTCGAGAGAGTAATCGGATTTAGTCGGGCATTAGTCGGTTTTGATTTTTTAATTATTTTAAATATATAAATTAATTTTTAATACATACACTCTTATATATATACACACACAAATTTAGCAATTTTAATACATATACAAACACAAAGCTAACCAAATTCACAAGTTACTAATCAACAAACTCACATGTTACTAATCATTCTAATTAACAATCACAAAGCTAATCAACAAATTACAAAAGATAAATAAAAAGATGTAATAATTAGCTAATCTTATAGTTATTGACGTAATTTGATGTACCACATTTAGCATAATAAACATAAAGCTAACCTTATATAAGCTAATCAACATGCAAAGCAACTAGAATATCAAGTTTTCACTCCGAAAAAAACCTAACAAGATTATTCATTATGGAAATAAAGTAGAAGCAGTTCGTAAACGATGGTGGTGGTAAAAATTCAAGCATGGTAGAAGTATAATATGAAAAAAATTTGAAAGCAAAAAAAACCATAACCGTGTTCCTGGTGGAATGAGGTAGAGACGAGGGAGTTGCGAGTCAATGACAAGGAAGGCGTATCAGTGGAGTTGCCGACTCGTCACCGGCGACACAAAGGAGGGGGTGACAACACCGTAGAGCTCAAGAACTATGCGGGGTGCAACTGGGCGACGGAGTGCGGCAGTCCAGAACCTTTCACGCGAGGGGTTTGAGGGATGAGGGTTACTGTTCGGCTATAACCTAAATCCCTCATTAACCGGGTATTCGGATCACGGGTTTTTTGTTTAAAACTTCTATGCAAAAGTCGGTCGATTAGTCGGCCGACTAGACCGATTACTCGGGCGACTAATCGGGTCAACCCGACTATAGGCCGATTTGGCCTAGTCGAGTCGGATACCCCCCTGACTCGACTAGTCGGACCGACTAGTCGGCATATTCGGCCGACTTTTACAACAGTGCTTGTATCCTTACCACAGAGATAGTTAACAACATTGTATAGAAGCACACTAGGCGATGTGGGACATTCTCGTCACCACATAATCTCAGATGAGGAATGTGATGAAGATCCTTCAGCTTCAGTACATCATCTTCACAACCAAGCAGGATGACCGTCCTATCCATGCTTCTACTCCTGGCTCAAGGGCATGTTCGAGAATCTCTATAGCTTCATGCATCTGAATGTGACCACCGAGCAACAGATGGTGTACACGAATCCCATCGAACAAGATCTCACCTCGACACCATTTTTCTTTTTCCAGTCATGAAATTTGGGCTATTTGTCTTTCACCTAATGAGGTCATCTTTTCTTCAGATCGCTTCTATGTATAAAATGTATCTATTCATGCAAGGACTCTCCTCGTGTCTTGGCTCATGTAAAGATAATCTTGATTTTTTTCATTAATCTAATAAAGCCAGGACGAACACCTTGGTGTGTTCCCCCCTTTTTGGGTCAAAAAAATGAATGTCATGGTTGTGATCTCGTAGCCCTTGATCACCGATACAATGTTGCATGTAGTCAGCTTATGACTGGCGCTTCCCATGGCCTCAAATTTCAGCGAAATTCGGTTGAATTTCTGTCGAATATCGATATCCAGTCGAAATCGAAATTCGACCGAAATGATCGAAATATGGGGGTCCTAGTAAAAAAATGATCGAAATGACCGGAATTCCGGTGGAAATTCCACCGAAATTCCACCGAAATTTTGTTTTGGTCGATACCGAAATGGTGACCGAAACCGACATTTAGGGACTGCTTCTATAACTCCTTTGGAGGAGGCATGCAACCAAGTGAGCAGGATTAAGGTGCCTCCTACGACTACTCATACATCCTCTACGATGATTGCATCTCATGGTAGAGGATGTTTGGCAAAATTCGGAGGATGTGGTGTCCGTGGCAAAGGAGGTAGACACCCTTGCTAGTAGTGCACATACTGCATTCGTGTTGGGCACTCAGAGGATACATGCTATCAGAAGCATGGTTTCCCTACATCTTCCTGTGCAACTGAACAATTTGAATTCACAACTACTTTCACCGATTAGAAGTATGGCGATCTTTTTTCCTGTCTGAGGGAGATTATGGCTCCCTCGACCATTTCTACTAGTGCTCCTTCACCGTCATATGGCATTGCAACATCTGCCAATATCTTAGGTACAACTTATGCACTTACCACTTGTCACTGAACATACATTTCAGAGTGGATCATGGACTTCGTGGCATCTTTCAATCTTTGTGACGATGCAGTATAGTTTACATAATACATTTCAGTTCACCATGGCAGATCTGTAGTCATTGCAGATGGGAGACATTCTCATATTACATTAAGCACGAGATTTAGTTGACACTGCCCATGCTTCTGTGAAGATTGCTATATGTACCTGATTTTTCTATGAACTTATTATCTATCTATCAGATTACCAAGGATATGAATTGTCATGCTATTTGTGATCCGTCTTCTCTTATGTTTTAGGATATACTCATAAGCAAGGTAATTGGATGTGGTCGTGAGTAAGTGGGTCTCAATAGACGGGTCCAGTTTCCTTATGCTGACAGATCTTCTAATTCCCACTGGATCTGTCTTTCCCTACATGTGGCACCTTCAACTTGGTCATCTTCCTCTGTAGAAGATGTGTAGAGTCGTCTCATAGATTCCTTTGCTGTCCACTTTTCAGTGCAATGCTTGCTAGCTTGGGAAGTATCATTGTACCAATTTCCTAATCGACAGGATCATAGCAACAATTCTTTATTCGAGTTGTTACATTTTGATATATGGGGTCCCATTCGTGTTCCTGATCACTAAGACCACGCTCTATCTTGTTGCAGTTAACGATTTTTCTGGACTTTCTTGGGATTTTCTGTTGACAAGTCTGATGTTGGTTCTATTAATCAAAATTTCATTATTGAGATAAAAAGATTTTTCTGTTATTGTTAAGTATATTTGCTCTGACATTGCCTTGGAATTTTGTACTGTTCAACTCTTTCAGTTGTTTAAGCCATTGTCATCCTTTATCAGACCTCCTGTGCCTACCTGTCTCAGCAAAATGGTGTTGCAGAGCATAAGCATCATCATCTTCTTGATATTATCAAGACTCTCCTTAGAGTTATGATCTCCACTCTTACTGGGGAGATGTCGTCCAAACTGTCTGTTATCTTGTCTTTGTATGCCATCCTCTGTGTTAGGAGAGAAAGTTCCCTATTCGATTGCTTTTCCTGATAAGAACCTTATCTCTCTAACACATCGTGTCTTTAGTTCTGTGGTTTCTGTTTATCACCCAACTCATGGTTGTGACAAGCTTTCTCCCAGAGCTATCAAGTGCATCTTTGTTGTCTACTCTCAAAACCGGAAGGGGTACTAGTGCTTTGATCCTTTCTGATGAAAGTACTATGTTACTGTTGACGTCACATTCGTTGAGTATGTTGGGAAGCTTCTAATGCGCGACTATTACCATAGCATATATCTCCTTTGCAACGAGCAAAGTCATTCAATTTATAGACTAACCACATTAGGTTCACATGGATACAGTCGACATGATCTTAAGGTATCTGAAGACTTCTCCAAGTACAACATTGCTATTCAGCAGAGGGACATCTTTTACCCTCATGGTATGTGTAGATGCTAACTATGCAAGCTACCCTACATACATGAAGTCTATCTCTGATTTTACAATCTTTATATGGTGTTCAATGGTCGCATGGAAAAGCAAGAAGCAGGCAATGGTTCCTAGGAGTGACGAATTCGAATACAGAGCTACGACGCAAGAGAGCACTGAGATGATATGGATTAAATCTATTTTGACTAACCTAGCTATTGATGCACCTCTTCCCCTATAGTTTCTACATGAAAACCGAGCTGCGTCTTGGATTCCACACGACTTCTTACTAATATGGCAACTTGATTTCTAGTATTCCTCCACTCACGCGGCATCTTCCTCGATTCCCTTGCTCGAATCTTCCTTGCACGACTTTTGCTCGGCAAGTGCAACACTCTGCTGATCATTCCTCCATTCACCAACCCATTGTTGCCTCCTTTTTTCCATATGACTCTCACCTCCGCCCTACCTCTTCTCCTCCATCTTTCACTTGTAAGCACTCTCTCCCAACGCCACTTATTTATTTGTTTAGCCTTAGGATTTCAAAAATGGTTTTTTTAGAATATTCCATAGAGTTTAGGGTAATTGATGATATATAGTGTTGAGATATTCAACACATAGTATGATCTTCGTTCGATTTGAAAGTGTTTCCATATTTTTTAGGTTAGCAATGACTTGTCTATATTGCTTATTCCAGTTGGATGGTAGTAGTGTTGAGTCGCCACTTCATTTGCGAGAATGGAAAAACCTTGCACATTTTTTTGAAATCGTAAAAACCTTGCACATATAGTACAATTTATCCCCATCGGATTCCTTCCCCTAAAAGGGAAAGTGACGTTTTTGGGCAAATTGAAAAGAAGTACTCTACACGAAAGTTCTATATCAAAGGGTTAAACTTGGTGGAAAAAGGAAAAAGAGAGCTTATTTAGGTATTGGGTAGGAATTTTGTGCTTTTTCTTCACAGAGGAAAAATGTTACAATAGAAGTGCCGAGGAGAAAAGGAGCGGACAACGACCTATATTAATTAGAATTAGGAATGTTGAGCATCTCTATATTAGTACATGCGACTCAGATTCATTATTCACATCTCCCCCTACCATAGTCCCGTTGCTTTCATTTTTCATGGCCTCTCCAAACCCATAGCCTAATCTATGACGATGCTACAACAATTTTCCCACCTTGACAATCCTCTTCAAGAAGACAACACCATGAAAATCTCGGCAATAATATTGGCGACATTTTCTGCGCTGCACCAGTTATTCAATCATGATCTCAACTCCAGGATGACCGCATCAGTAATTTGTGCCCCACCATATGCTTCTCATATGTTCATTCCCTGAGGCTTCACGATCAAGCATCCATACACAAATTCAGAAGATCGCACACTTTATTAAGAGATAAAATTATGAATTGATGCAGACTGTAGTGTGATATTAAGAATCCAAGCAAACACAAGGTTTTTCATTTGTTTAGTTATGTACAGTTAGGGTTTTTGTTAAATTAAGTTTTTTTGTATGTTCGGCTTGGCTGCTTCGAAGTTTGTACAGAAATGGACCTCTTTGCGCACGTGTTTGTGCGCCTTCAAGAAGGAATCTAGGGATGCACGCCATGCTGCTCGTTTGGAGGCGGAGGACGTTTTATCTAGGCTTGACGCCGTGGAGGATTGTCGAGATCTGAACAGCGATGAGCTGGACCAGTGTGCACTTGCCCAGAAGAAGATCGCCAATGAAGACAAGAAGCGTATTACAGAATGGAGGTAGCGGTCGAGGAGCACCTGGCTCAGGGAGGGTGATGCGAACACAGCTTTCTTCCACCGGGTGGCTAGTGGGAGACGTAGGTGTAATACTTTGAGATCTGTGATTGTCGACAGCGTGCGGGTGGACGACAACAGGGAGATGGGTAGAGCGATTGCGGATCACTTCCGCGATTTCTCGACAAGATCGATTGAGAGACAGTGGAGATGAACGGGGTTGGGTGCTACGCGCTTATCTCCCTTTATGGCTTCTAGTTTGATGCAAACTATTACGAAGGATGAACTGAAGGCTGCGGTATGGTGTCTCAATGCAGATGGGGCTCCAGGCCCTGATGGCTTTCCTGTGGCCTTCTACAGAGATTTCTGGGAACTGGTGGGTGATGATGTGTTGGAGGTTGTCTTGGAGTTTTGCGAGGGCAATGCATGATTCGATAGGATAAATAAGGACCTGATCTTTCTCCTTCCTAAGCATATGGCAGCGGAGTGCATCGAAAAGCTTGAGGGCAGAACCAAGCTGGCTGACTGGTTGCTCGTGGTTGAAAAGCTTTAGGGTAGGCTGGCGGGTTGGAAGTTGACCATCCTCTCCAAAGGGGGCTGCCTGGTGTTGCTAAAGGAGATTTTATCCTCGATCTCGATTTTTTTCATGTCCACTCGCCGTACACGTAAAGATCGGATTCGGAATGATGCAATCAGAAAGAAAGTTGGTGTAGCTCCGATCGAGGATAAGATGCGAGAAAACCGTTTAAGATGGTTTGGTCATTTGCAAAGAAGGTCAACTAATGCACCGGTTAGGAGATGCGAGTGGTGGGATGTTGAGCCGGCTAAGAGAGGGCGAGGACGGCCCAAGAAGTGTTGGAAAGAGACTATACGAAGGGATCTTAGTTTTTTGGATATAAGTCCGAGATTGACCCAAGATAGATCTGAATGGAGGCAAAGAATCCATGTAGCCGACCCTACTTAATTGTGGGAAAAGGCTTTGTTGTTGTTGTTGTTGCACTCGCCTTATGCCGAAGGTATCCGTAATCGTCTTGAGAGATTGATGCGCAAATTCTTGTGGGGCAAAGACGGTCAAGAGTCTGGTGGTATGCATCTGGTAGACTGGGATATTGTCACGCTTCCTAAAGGTGAAGGTGGTCTTGGCGTCCGGAGGTTAGATGCAATGAATGAAGCCCTGTTGCTGAAATGGGTGAGTAGACTTTGGGGTGACAATGATGATCTTGTTGCACCCTTCTCTGCCGGATCTACGATATAAGCAGCTCCTCGCCTCTGAATTGCTGCCGTGATTTGTCACCTTCGCCCTTCTGGAAGGGAATTCTAGGGACTCTTCCCCGTTTTCATGCTCTCTTTAGGTTGGTGCTTGGCAATGGGGAGTCCTTTGCTTTATGGATCGATCACTGGACGGATGCAGAGCCTTTATATGCTCGGTTTCCTCGTTTATTTGCTTTGGCAGCCGAACGCGGGACGTGCGTTGCTTCATGCTGGTCAGATGGAAACTGGATGCATGCGTTCTCTTCAAAATCTTTGATCAACGTCTCGACGAGTTTCTTGAGTTGCTTGATTCCTTGCGTGATACGGGCGGGCCTGTGGCAAACATGGATCATTGGATCTGGCATGGGGGACCTTTTTCTGTCAAGAAGGCTTATGGTGTGATTCGCAGGCCGCCCCCTTGAGCTATGAGGATCGGGTAAGGGATTGTAAGATCTTTTGGGGTCTTGATCTCCATGAGAGGATTTGCTTCTTTTTTTGGCTGTTCCGACAGCAAAGATTGATGACGAGAGATCGCTGCGCTAGGCTCCTGGGGGTTGTCTCTGATAGATGCCTCCTATGTGATGCTGAGATATAATCTCTTGATCATCTGTTTTTTCGGTGCCAGAGGACGACCCCAATTTGGGGTGAGGCCGGCCTCGAGTGGATTTGTTCGGCTAGCATGCCCTCTTTTTGTAACTCCGTGGTGGAGAACAGACACCGTCCTCGCCGGGCTCCGCTTCAACCTCTTGCTGTATTTGGGTTGTTTGGCTGGCAAGGAATGCACTTTTCTTCTCAGGTCAAAGATTCTATAAGGAAAATGTTTTGGTGCACTATGCAAGTTTAGTGGAGGATTGGGTTCTGTAGTTCTTCTGATTTATGTACTTGTTTCTTAAACTTTAATTTTTAGTAAAATTTTAGGGCGGATACCTTCGAATGTTACCCCCTCTTTTGGCTTATAAAAAGGTTTTTTTGTATGTCTACTTAGACTCATTAATTTAAACTAGAGTTTGTCGTCTAATTTGGTCCAATTTGAGTTATTTGAAATTTTAAATAAAGAGATCGCATATGATCTTAGTTTGTTATTTGGTTGAGTAACTTTAGGAGTCAGATTTGATTTGCATTTAATTTATTCTCTTTCTATTTTTATAATTCCACTCCTATATAAAGAGGATGGCATTCTGATGAGTCAGTTCAGATTATATACAAAATTGGAGATGCCTTCTATCCTCTCCCCTTCCCATCTCACTCCTCCCACTCATCTCCATGCTTCTTCCAAAACCTCAAGCAACATGCATGGTTTTACCTCTCCCTCTCCTCACTATTCTTTTACCGTGCGGAGTTTTCCGTTTGCATCAGCCTCCTCTGTGACATGTGACTAGCCTTTGTTGTTCGAGGTGGTTGCTTTAAGGTATCTCGTGTGAAAATGCTTCGAGGCAGACTCCTTGTTTCCTCGAGGTGTATTTTTAAAGTCATTGCTGACAACAATGCTGCTATCAGTTTTGCAAACAATCCTGTGAAACATGATTGTAAAAGGTACGAGGAAATTGTTAGGCATTTTGTTTAGGAAAAGATTGATGCTTGTCAACGTTCTTTTTTCTTAAAATCGGAGGACCTGCTATCTAACATTTTACCAGAGGTCTTCCCATGATGCAAAATGAGATGAAGTGGGAAAGTTGGGCATGATTCACATCTATGCCCAGTTTACAGAAGGTTGAAGATTGTACTTGGGTTAAGTGGATCTAGGGTGTAGATCCATTTAACCGTCACCCATTATAGAAGCTGTACACTTCCCACGATCCCACCTTTGTTTGACGGTGAAGAGAAAAAATCTGGCTGCCTGTCATAGTTTTCTAGGTCATCAGTCGATGTTATCTCTCGTGTAAAAGAGTTTTTTCACGTAAATCTTGCGTGATTTATGTGTATTTTTTCATGACTTCAATTAAGAAAGAAAATTTTCCATCTGTCTAATTTGATCTCCGGGGCTTGAAAAACATCCTACCATAAGAAGGTAACGGTTCTACCAATGTGGCTAGGCAATAAGTAATGGTGGACAGGGTGTTCATTTATCGAATTTCTTATATAAATTGACTATTAAAACTGATTAACATTCTCCACACGATATATCTGAGAGGACAGGCAATACAGTTTCTTGTTTCAACATGTATTCTTCTCTTCAAAAGTGACTATTATTCTGCAGGCGTATCTGAAACTCTTGTCCTTAATATGCCCACCCTGATGTGGTCAGTTGTTACCGAGGTTCAAGGAAGAGTCCCTATTGCCAGTGAGGTATTTTTTTAATCTATACTCATTATCAAGTGTTTTGTATTTTAGTTTTGAGGTAATATTGACTGGAGTATTACTTCAAGGACATTTTCACGATTTTCTAGTTACACTATGAAATGTGGAGGGGTGGTTCAATGAGAAAAGTTGCCTCCGTGGCCAAAGAGGTCATGTATTTGAGTCATGGGAACAACCTCCTGTAAAAATTAAAGATATGCTTGCATATAGTGGATCTGAATGTAGTGCTGTGCCCTTCTTCGAAACCCACACATAGTAGGATCATCAATCATCGGGCAGCTCTCTATCATTGAAGTATATAAATAAAAAGAAACTATCGTGTCTAACTATTTATTGTAATTTATGTTTTGACAAAGAAAGTATGTAAATATCCCTCGACTATTAGTCGTGTCAATGCCACTCATAAACCATGAAGTGCATCAACTTTTATGAAGAAGTCCTTTCAAAAAAAAATAACAGTAAGTTTTAAAGGTAGAGTGAATCTCGCTAAAGCAAGTAATTTTGATAAAGAGAAGTATATAAATATTCCTTGACTATTAGTCGTGTCAATGATACTCATAAACTACGTAGGGCATCAACTTTTAACAGTAAGTTCTTTCAAAAAGCACTTTTAACAGTGATTTTTGGGGTGGAGTCAATTCTGCTAAAGTAGGTAATTTGGATATGGCACCCAAAGACTCGGAAGTTTCAGTAACAAGCTGTGAAAATTTATTCTCCACAAGGCACAGTGATGAACGATGTTTTGCTGGTCTTCCACAATAATGTCTGTGAATGCCATTTTATTGATCTGGAACTGCCATGTCTATTTTTTATTCCTGTGTCAGTGTGGCTTCTCTTACTGAAAGCTTCCACTCAACCTTTTGAATTTTTTACCTCTTAAAATGTTTTCAGGGTCTAAGTTTGGTCCTTAGTTCATACACGGGAGAAGATATCTTGGTATCTTTTGGGGGATATAATGGGCATTACAGCAATGAGGTAATTAGTAATTTCGATCAAGTAATCAGGTGTTTGTTCTTAAATCTAGCAATAAATCTGGGGGATATAATGGGTGCTACTACAATGAGGTAATTAGTAATTTCAATCAAGTAATAAGATTGCCATTATTACTTTTTATTGGTAATTTTTCAGGTGTTTGTTCTTAAACCTAGCAATAAATCTGCCATGCAATCCACAATGATCAGGGAACCTGCATCTGATAGTGTTTCTGTTTTGCTTCTAACGAGTAACGCTCCAAGGGATGTGGAAACTGAGATTGAAACCACCCAAAGTGGAAAAATAAGGGAAATTGCAGTTGATAATATGGACCCCGTATTGGAGGTATTATTCTTTTGTGTTATTATCTCTCCACTATCTGCTGTTTCCACGCTATTGTGCTCTGTAAAGATTTATTGCTGATAAACTACCATCATTGTGGCAGTTTATTTTCCTTAATAAAAACATATTATTGGGAAAGATCTCGTAATTTCGAGTGCCGACGACACCTGCTGATTCTCAAAAAATTATTCAACAATTTAGTTGCTTCTCTAGAATTTGTGAAACTGAAGGGTATTGTTTCTCCTACATTCTTTGCAACAATCACTGAGCCATTTCGCATTTTAAGTGGGGTCGGTTACATGCATTTGTTGCCTCCATATAGAACTCATTTGGGATTTCCCGGGGCTTAGACCTAAAAGGGTGGTTTCTTCTGCGTTTTCCAAATTAAAAAAAACTCCGATGTTTATGGCAAAAAAGATGAAACAATCTTAACCTTTCAGTTATAAATAATCATTACAAAGCACTTTACAACATGCAAATTGTGCTACATGTAACTTTAATAATGCAATCTACATATCCAAACTTTTGGTCCAATATTGTCTCTTTTTATAACTTGAGAGGCACGGTTCTCTAAAAAAATCGGGAGGAGCAGGAGAAGTGATACTGGGATAGCAGCTTAAGTACTGACAGTGGTTGCACGCACAACTACCAATGGTGCACAGCAATTATGGCAATGGCAGAATCGCAGATTGATGGGGCCATGGGCGGACCCACACATTGCTTATGGGGGGCACGTGCCCCCTAACTTCTCAAATTCCTTTTATTTTTGTATCATTAAAAAATTTAAAATGTGACAATATGCGGTTGTGTCCCTCCATCCGAGAATTAGGAATAGAAAATCCATATGTGCCCCCCATCATCCAAGAATTTAGAATTGGAATCGTGCCCTCCATCTCTCTCCTGGTGGATGCTCTTCCCCAAGTACCCTCCCATGCGGTGATGCCGCATCCCGGAACTTCGCCTCCCCTCTCGAGTCTTCGACATGCGATGACAAGAACTAAAAGCACGTCTCAACACTGGACACCTTCAACTCTCTCAAGGTCCCGCCTCTCTCTCCAGTTCCGAATGTACCACGACAAGGAGTAAAAGACGTACTGGCACTCCCGACTCCCTTTAAACCTCGCAGTCTCCAAGTCTCCAACTCCAGTGTATGTAAGAATAATACAATATCTCCGTACTTCGTAAGCATATATGTATATGTTTGAGCAAAACAAACATCAATTTACCAATTGGGTAATGCAATTGGAAGCACTTTTTTTACTAATCTGTACTTTAATGTTGTAGGCGTTGCTTGGTTGCTTTAGATTGTTTAATTGACCATGATTTTTGTAGCTATTTTATGACACATTCTGATATTTTCTATGAATTGAAAGCATGCTATTCAAATCATGAAAAAGAGGTTAAGCATCTGGCATCTTATATTCAATCACTATAATTAATTAATATATGAGTAACATCTTTTTATATATCTCTATGCACATGTATATTTATATTGATTATTTTTTCATGCAATATTATTTATTTAATTATTATTTGTCATTGTGCCCCGCCTAGTCTGAAATCCTGGGTCCGCCACTGGATGGGGCTGTACCAAAAGATTGATGGAGGCAGTCAACGCGGGCATCTCTGGTCCTGTGTAGATGACGAGAGTCAGTGGAGATACTTTTGTAGTTACATAGGTGTGTAAACGGAGCGAGTGCTAGTTGTGTGGCGGCAATGTGGTCTGGTGCGTTCACAGGTTTGAGGGCCAGGGTCGGAAAAATCATTGTTGGAGTCTTCCCTTTTAATCTACTTTTCCGAACGTTTTGAGTTCTTGTTATAAGGCCTTTAGTTTTTTTTTTGAATTTGTTGCAAACATGTAGACAAAATGTTGACATCTTTATATGACAATTGAGAAAATCATATAACTAGTCCTTGAGAGAAATCCACTACCACTCTCGTACATTTCTTTTGGCCTTTGACTCGAAATAATCTATTGGACCATTAAATTGTGGTCACGTGAGAAGAACTCAATAGCCATACCTTGATACCAATTGTTGTAGAACGAAATTGGGTTTGTGGAGAGAGTCATCACGATGAGCATAACACGTTGAGAGTAGAACGTGGATAAGTGGACCACAAGTCCAGGGGAAAAAGAGCGGAGAGGGATATGTGGGGATAACTCCATTTCTCTATTCCTTATAATATGTTACATACAAAACTTTAATACCCCTTTATGCAGGGAGGAGGGATTACAAAAGGAAATGACCAATACATAAAATCCTAAATAAAAACCAATTGGTAGACTGCAAAAAGCTCATAATTCAAGTAAACTATTCTATTATCAAAATTAGAGACATGAAAATGATCTTTTAACTTAATGACATAAAGTACCGGGAAACACCCAAAGAACCATAATTGCTGCCAGTCACTGATACTGCGTTGCATCATGTTCCATCAATGCCATTATAAATGGCTCTTGTGCAAGATAAAATTTGAGGTCCTCTTTTAGTACAAATTAAAAACCACCTTGTTTTAAATGACACGAGGAAACAGGCTTGTGTATGTTTGTGTACTTATTGGCAAGGGATACAAAAGCCTACAAGATCCCAGCATCTTCTTGTCTTAGTTTTTGTAACCCAGATAAACGTCCTTTTCCTTTTATTATACATGAGTTATGCAATTCTCGGGGTTTTTTCAATCAAGAACATCCCTCATGGAGATAATGCATATGGCTATTGTAGTAACGTGAGAATTTGTTAGTTTATGCAGTGTATAGCCCTGCCGTTTTTCCAATGCTTTTTTCTGTCTCTATTTTGTGGTCAATTAAATATTGTTCTCCTTAATTTTTGATTGTTTGTTTACCGATCTTTGTCACAAGCTTGTGCTTCTGTTTAAATTCATAATTTCCATTTCTTCAGAGTAACGAGCAATCAGTGGAACAAAAATTAGAGGCCCTTAGGTCAGATAAAGCAGAACTTGAAGCAGCCCTATCAAAGGAGCTGATAGAAACCCTTCGGCTAAAAAAGGAACTAGGTGATTCAGAGGTGCGGAATGCTGATCTTACAAAGGTATGTTCTGGTTTTTTTCACACGCCATTAGAATTATCCTTATGAAAACACCAAAGTCGAAAGGAAGAAAAGAAAGGGTTTGGAAACGTACCCAGAATAGGAATATTTCTAGATTGTGAGTGTATGCTTGCTTAAACCTGATCAGTGGATCTCTAGAACCACAAAGAGCATTTATCTTGCAATTATTAGGAAGTCAACAAAGGAAGAACATCATGGTCTGCTTGGCAGAAGCTGAAACATTTTTTTCTCTGGTTGATGGGAAATGGACGAAGGTATGTGCAAGTTTTTCACGTCGACCGTGAATTCTTGTCGTGTTCCCTCTAGAAAGAGCTGGTAAATGTTACCCACCTGAATCCCGCCACTTTGGATGAATAAACTTTTGCGAGAACACTTCTTAACTCATCAATCACTTTTAATTGCGCAACATCAAGATTTTATGAGTCAAATATGCACATGCAAGACGCCCACATATGTGAATCTTAACAAGATCAGACCCAGTCTTCGCATATCACAGATCATTGATGATGTATAACCACCGAATCATGCCTTTACTCTTTTTAAATATTAAGCTACCATCCTATCATTGATATCAACATATCATTTGTCTTCTTTCCCACTACAACAAATGGCCACATTATATGGGATTCCATTGAAATTTGACTTTGAAAAATAATCAGTTCTCAACCACCAGCACAAGACCTCTTCCTCTAAGCAGTTGCGAAATTGCCTGCAATATCTTAGACTTCCGTTCTCTAATTACTGTATTTGGCACACAAAATGCATGACTTCCCATATATAGGTGGGTTTGGGAAGGATCCTCTCTTTGGTGGATATGGAAAGAAATATACCGGCATCCATTGCTCATTCACGGAAGGACAAGTGGGCTCAAAGGAAGGGCACACAACCTGAGAAGGGTTCCTTGAAATTATTGGCCATACCATTAGTTAAAAGTTAACTTCCACTGTAGTGTGAAGCTAACCTGTCACGTTACTTTCATCTTGGTCACTAACTTGATTTTAGGGTTGATAGCTTTTGCCTTCATCGTTGGAGGAGTTTCCAGAGGGGAATCTAGGCATCGAAAGTTTGAACAAGGCTCTTATCTTTCTGCTGCCAAAGACAGACACGTCAACCTCGGTGGAAGACTACAGACTTATTGCGTTGTCTAATGCTTTGTACTTCATTGTGTTGAAAATTCTTGCTAAGCTCTTAAAAGTGATTTTACACGGAATCATTTCGTCAGAGCAGATGTCATTTGTACATGGGAAGGCTATGGCAGACTATTTGGTGATGGCTTCAGAAGTGGCGACAGATTGGAAAAGAAATAAGGTCAAAGGAGTGCTATCGAAAGTTGACTTTTCCAAAAGCATATGATTGCATGGAGTAGAGGTTTTTGTGAGCTTCATTGGAGAAGAGGGATTTCCCAGAGTGGATTTCTTGGATAAAGCGGTGCGTTACAACTGCTTCTTATGTTGTGCTGGTCAATGGCATACTAGAGGGAGGTTCCTTTCAGCCTCAGAGGGGTATCAGACATGGGTTCCCGTTGGCTCCGCTTCTTTTTGCCATTGTGGTTGATGCTTTAGTGGTGATGATGAAGTTGACGGCGTATGGGGGCTGGTCTTCTGGGTTTAGAAAGGAGGAGATATCCATCCCACTCTTGCAGCATGCTGACGACACTATCATGTTTCTGGGGGCGAACAAAGAGAAGTTACACCAGACATCGCTCATCATGTATATTTTTGAGGATGTTTCTGGGCTCCGGATCAATATGGGGAAGACAATGGTGGTTCCTTTTGGTCTCACCGAGCAGGAGGTACTGAATGTGTCAACGGTATTGGGATGCTCAACTACTACCTTGTCGATCTCATATTTGGGGTTACCATTGGTGGTAGGGAGATCAAAGTCTAAGGAGTGGAGAGCATTAGTGGAAAGGCTGGAGGGGAGGTTGGCGGGTTGGAAGGCAATGATGCTTTGGAGGGGGGGGGGGGGTTGATTCTTTTGAATCATGTTCTTTTGGCCATCCCAATCTTCTTCTCCACGAGGATGTTTCCTGCTGGAGTACATGCCAAGATCGAGGCTCTAATGGTCGACGAGAGACAAGCTGGGGGGGGGGCTTCCACTTGGTTGATTGGGGCAAAGTGACCAAGGCAAAGAAGAAGGGAGGGCTGGGAGTTCTACAACTACTGTCTTCTTTGTGGAAGGAGATTACCAAGATTATCTTAGAGATGACGATTAATCTGAGACCGTTACTTGGGTGTGGAGCTAGCTTTCACTTTTGATTGGACGATGGGGTAGTGGGAGAGTGTTACCCACACATGTTGAAACTGGCATGTAATAGGGAGGAGTTTGTGCAACAGGTTTGGGACCAAGGGGCATGGTCGTTGATGTTTTCTTCAGACCTGTCAGATCAGAAGGTAGAGGATTTCCTGGCTCTTCAGACGGAGCTGACACAGCTCGAGGGGCCGATGTATGACAAAGATCACTTTGTTTGTGGAGGATGGAAGGTTTTCGGTGAAGAAATTGTACCAATTTTATGTAGAGGACGAGGATCAGGTGGATGAAAGGTTGGCATTGACGCACAGATGATATGGAGAACTAAGGCATCAAACCGCGTTAAGATTTTTTTGTGGTTGTTCAGGATTGGTAGGATTCTCACCAAAGGGCGTCGGGGCAGCTGTTGGGAATGAAAGATGCTACATGTGATAGATGCAGTTCGACAACAGAGGATACTGACCATCTATTTTTCTCGTGCCCTTTCTCGGCTCAGGTGTGGAGCATGGCCAACATTGATTGTCTATCTAGAGAAGATTGTCCAAGCTTCTGGAGAAATATTAGATCAGTCTGTGGATATGGGCATGGATATAACGCTTATCATTTTGTGCTTGTTTGGACGATATGGTGCACCATGAATGACATCATTTTTGGGGGGTATACATTTCGTACCGAGGATGTAATTGAACACTATAGAATGCTCTATAAATCATGGAGAATGTAATACGATGTAATTTTTGTCCCATTTAATGTATACAATTTTTTGAGGTGGGTATCATCTCGAGATGCCACCCTCCATTTTTTTCAAAAAAAAAACTTCTGCCTCCATGGTTGTCTTCCTCCACTTGGTGTGGCACATGAAAAAGAATGCTCCATATGCTTTCTCACCTCATATATTCTAGTTTAGGTGATGTGAGAATGAGGGAAAACATTGGTCTCGACGGAATTAATTCATCTAGAGTAGTGGCCCTTCTAAAGGCAAGAGGCTTGCCTTCACATTACATTCCTTCAGAATTTTAGGATGTTCATGTGAAAGGCCGCTATATCGCTCAAGTTCATCAGTTTTAATGGTATTCTATCGCTATTGCGACTTCCACTTACACAAGATGCTCAAAATGCTCTCCAAGCCAATTTACATTGCTAAATAAAATCTAAAAAATAAACGAACTATCCCCGTGAGTTTGGCTGAAGGCAAGGTACTTCTTGTTCTTGATGAGAGCTTTTGGAGGATGGGGAGTGGATAGTCTAATGATGTGGTTGGATTTTTTTTTAAAGAATGCTGCATTTGGATTTGGGTATAAAGTTAAGAAGAATAACTTTGAGCCAGTCTCCTAATTCATGTCAAAATCATTGAGTTAACCCATGTTATTGTACGTCTTAAAAGGAATCATGTTAAGATACTAATGATGTGACCGATGAGTAGAAAATTATTGAAATGTAATTAAGTAGAGGGGTGTTGGATATAGGGGCAAAACCTGGAATTTTATCGAGGGGTCAAGTATACTGCTATTGTTAGAGTATTTGGTTATGCATCATTTATATGGGAGATGGGTAAATGGATCACTTTAGGATCTATTTACCACATCCAAGTCTTTAGTCCCACATCTACCAGTTGTGAGATGTGAAGACTCAGTTGGGGTTATATATAGACCCACACACCCATTGTATCCAGTGAGAAAAGCAATAGACTATCAACCCTTTGAGACGTTCTCCCATGGTTTCATCCATCTCCTTAGGGAGTAGGGTTCCATGTTAAATCCTGCTGCTCATATTTCTTTATCTTTTTATCTGATACGCTTCGAAATTTCTATTTTTCTAACATGGTATCAGAGAGGGTTCGATTCTCGAGGATTTCATGATTCGTTGTTTTTTATTCAAGAATCGATTATTGTTCATTCTCGAAGATCAAATTTTATGAGGATTTGTTCAAGTTCATGATCATGTTCTAGGGTTTTTTCTTTGAAGCCCTAATCTCATCATTGTCGATGGTTCCACGATTCTTGGAACCCTAGTTCTGATTCGATGATCGGAGGTCCGTTCATATTCAAGTTGCAGCCCTGGTCGTGTGCATCTCCAAGCAACAACACATGAGAATATATTCCTTGTTATCAAAGAAATACATGAGGCTCCTATTCTCCCATATCGATATCGGTATGCGACAACGACTGAGGACCTTTTCATGTTGTCGAGATGATGAAGCACAAGGCCGATCTTCTTTATGGCTCCATGTTCCACGAGGAGCCTTTGAGCCACACTTGTTCTCCAGCTTCGTAGTTTAGGCGACGAAGCTCTGGGCAGGTCCAGCCGACCATCGATCCAGTCGAGCCGCTCCCGCATCTCCCAAGGCGGCTACTCCAAACAACGCTCCTCTCCTTCCTCGATCGCCGCTCCTCCGACTTCCAGGCACCAATGACTATAGCAGCCTCTGCGAGGGAAGTTCTAGGCGGAACCCACCAACGGCAAGACCCTCCTTCAACTCTTACGCCACGCGACGACGTAGTTCCAGGCGACGATCAGACTCGATGATCCTTCAAGCGGAGGCACTAGCCGCCCCAGGCAGAATCCATTCAGCAAGCGGCGGCGGCGGAGCCCTAGCCGTTCCCAGCGACACCCTTGATGTCAGATCTCCATCGACATGAGCCCATCGGCTTGGTGCTCTAGGTGAGCCCACCTCCAGATCCAAAGCGACGCAGTCGAAGACCCCACGACGACGGTTGGCGGTGACCCCACCGCAGCAGTAGGCGACGGCCCTGATCCCTTCATGCTCCCTCCCCGTCGCCCTCAGAGGCGAGCCCCATGCTGCATCTACATGCATCGAGCACCTCTCTCGCGCGCCGCCCTTCTCTTCGACGAAGACCTCCAGCCCTTGCGTGCTCATGCAGCAGAGGCAGCAGCGACGAGATGAATCCCCATCGGGGGGCGGCATTTCTCGATCGATGGGTTCCTGCGAAGGGAACCCTAAAAAGGGTTCATTGCTTTGGAGCCCAAGTGGGCTTCTTTTATTAAAAAATTTTTGGTTGTTTACGCCAAATGAGCCTAGTTGTGGAAAAAAAGGAAAGGGAGGGAGAAGTGAGACCGTGATCTTAGGAAAAAACTTTGAGTTTAGGCCTAAGTAGGCTACGACTAAAAGGAAAAAATAGGTTGGGCCATGTCAAAATAAAAAGAGAGGTTGTTCTTTTTTGAAAAGGAAGCGTCGTGGCAGCGTAAAAAGAGAGAGAGAGAGGAAAAGGATGCCTATTCTGTTCAAAAAAAAGGAAAAAAGAGAGTTGCGTACAAAAAAACGGTACGCAGGAAAAAATGTGAGAAGAAAAGCCGGAAAAAAATGAGATCGGCTTTATGTGATGTTTTATTCTCCACTTTCTCTTGTCTTCTCCCAACTTTGTCGATGCCATTATTTTCCGACAAGTATGAGAGAAAGGGGGAGTATGTGTAAAGTCACAAGTCCATTTAGATATCATATTCTCCAGACTAGCCAGATGTTCAGACTCTACAGTTCAGATGTTTCAGACTCGACGATTGGTTCCGAGTTCTCTTTTAGATGTGTACATGTATGCCATCATTGTTTGTGGTCCTCATTGTTCTTGTTTTGTCAGCTAGGATCATGTGATCCATAGGGACTTCAGATTAGAAATCCCATTACCTATGTCATGTAGGCTAGGGTTTTCATGTGGTTTCATAGGGACTCCAAAGTAGAGTAGCATTCTCTGAGCCAGATGGAGAGACCTAGTTCCCCGATGATGATACTTTTCAGACTCCATTCTCCAGTGACCGTGGACTCCAATGATGATTGCACCCCACTGCTTTTCATTTTGGCCCTTTTTCTGAGATGGAGCAGTTGTCCACATGTTGTGGTGGGCCAGACTCATTTTCAGTTGCAGTGACTCTGACAGGCATAGTATAGAGCACATGCTCTCCGACGAGGAGATTCAGTTTGACTCACACTTCAGCCCGTTCGTCCTCCTCACCTGCACGACATGAGAAGCAACGTCCTCGAAAGCAGCCGACAGTTGTACACGTTGAGTTGATATTGTCTGTAGTGTCATGTATTGTGAGTTGATATTTCTTTCTATTTATCCAAGCTTAGCATTGCATGCTCCGGCTTCAGGGGGAGTGTTGGATTATTTGGTAATGTGTCATTTATATGGGAGATGGGTAAATGGATCACTCCAGTATCCATTTACCACTTCCAAGTCTTTAGTCCCACATCTACTAGTTGTGAGATGTGGAGACTCAGTGGAATCTATATATAGGCCCTCACACCCATTGTATCCAGTGAGAAAAGCAATAGACTATCATCCCTTTGAGGCGTTCTCCTGTGGTTTCATTTCGCTCGTAGGGAGTAGTGTTCCACGTTAAATCATGCTGTTCATATTTCTTTATCTTTTTATTTGATGCGCTTCCACATTTCTATTTTTCTAACAACTATCATGTATGCTCAAAAAATGGAAAAATGTATTTTCAAATGATACTGTTAATATTTTTAAGATGGACTTTTTTCAATTTTGAAAAACCTATGATTTATATCTATTATTAAGGTTGGATTTTCTAATAGATCATCATTTTTTATGGTGATTTTTAAATTCTAAATCTAATAGTTTAAGCCTCTTTAAATCCATCCTGAAAGGTTAAATAATCAAGTGAATTTTCAAATAAAAAAGTTTATGGTTAAAAGGAAATAACAAAATTTATTTCATTTATAAGGAGTGGTAGAACCATTGGGTGAGATAATTGAGCTCGAATAAAGTTTATATCAAATTATACTTATAATTTTAATATTATGAAAATAAATGGATAAAATAAATATAAGATATTAACATTGGTGAAGGTAAGATTTGAACCCCCGATCTCCAAAATAATAACACTTAAAATTTACTACTTGACCATTACATGATTTTGTAAACTTTTCTTGCCACTTATATAAATGACAGTTAAGGTGGAGTCATTAAAAATTGAAGACATTGCAGAAGTGAAATATAATAACCGATGGGCCGTGGCCACCCTACCATATATAGTGGTTCCGCCCCTGGTTGGATACAAGTTAAATGGTTATAGTGATGTTGACAGTGACTTATGCGGAGATGACGTGATTGGAATAGATGAAACAGAAGGGTTAGTGGAGCCAAAGTAAATGAATGGTTAACCTACCCCCAACACGCCACCGCTGGTGACCCATTTTCAGAAGCTTTTCTCCTAGTCTCCGGATTCAGGACTTGTTGAAGTATGGAGATCTCTCTTGCATCGAGATGAACTGCGAGTGGAGACTATAGTGGAAAGGAGAGTCGAGAAGTCATCCTCATTCCTCTGTATAACCAAGGGTTTATCCCTTTTAAATGTGTTACCCCTTCTTTAGACCTGCAGTCCTAACATAGACTAATCTTATTAATTCTTTCCCCAGTTTCTACTTTTAATACCATAGTATCACGAGATGAGTTTTTTAACATATATATTTGTTGTTTCAGGAGCTGCAATCTGTTCGAGGACAGCTCGCCACCGAGCAATCGAGATGTTTCAAACTTGAGGTCACAACCTATTGCTATATATATAAAATGGAAAAAAGTGGGGCTGCCCTATTGGCTGCCCCCGCCCTTATTTTTCCGCATTTTTTTATTTTTTTGAAAAAATATCACAATGTATAATCATCTATATATCCCTACAATATATCATTCGAATTTCGTCAAAAACAGAGACTCTTATACCCTCAATCTAGAACGTGTAATTTTAATGGTCTAAATATTGATGCAATCAACCTGTTCTAGATGTAGGGCATATGAGTCTCCGTTTCTGACGAAATTTGATTGGTATATAGGACGGATATATAAATGAATATACATGGTGATATTTTGCAAAAAAAATAAAAAAAATTACGCGAAAATCGGGAAGGGGCGGCCATATTGACTGGCCCATGGGAGCAGCCCATTGAACCCATATAAAATTACTTGTTTTGCAGAGCATATTAGTATGGGCCATTAATCACAATACAAAAATTGGAGATTCCATTTCCCCCTTGAATTGCTTCCTATAGAGAGAATTCAAAGTAGAAATTTTCTGAATATACATTGAAGGCTAAGTATAAAATAGATTAACATGTTGATTTACCAGCATACCCCTGAGAAATCATTGTTACATGTATGATTCTAGACTTGCCTCTTATGTTTGCTTGCCAAATAAAGCCTGCCGAATAATAAGTAACTATTGTTGGGATAATTGAATGTCAAATCTACCTTCTAAAGGCTTCTAGTCAAATCTTTAAAATGTAGAAACCTTTTAAACTCATATTCTTATAGATCGGAAATATTTGACTATTACAATCTAATCTTGCTTTTTAAGTAACAGTACTTCCCTGCACGCACATCTGTTACTCTCATAGTAATCAAGTATTGTCGTCTTCAATGATGGATGCCCATGGAGCCCAATTGATTGGGTAATTAACACATAATGACTTGATTAGAAAGAATAAAATAGACAGCCAAATCAAGTTGACATGCGCAGCTTTTTGTGTCATGGCCCTTGGGTTCTTGGCGACGCTTTAATTGTAGATAAAAGGACATGGTTCAATTCTCAAAACTCGGTCGATGTCATGTCGGCTAAGTACAATTATGTGACTTCTCTGTTGCAAAATTTGAACTCTATGTTTTTGTGTGGGTTACTAACTGCATCTAAAGCCAATGCTTGATGCCCATCTGATGCGTATGTGCCTTTACTGAGCATTCACACTCTCTTAATTGCTTTGCCTTTGTGGAGCGAATGCTAGATTTCGTCTCTTTCGAGCACACCTTGATCCAGTCCTCCCCTCGTTGATCCTGAGCTGAACTAACCTCTCTGACAGGTCGACGTTGCCGAATTACGGCAGAAGTTGCAGGCCATGGAGTCGATGCAGAAGGAACTTGAGCTGCTTCAGCGGCAGAAATTGGCCTCCGAACAGGCAGCTCTGAACGCGAAGCAAAGGCAAAGCTCCGGAGGCATGTGGAGTTGGCTTACAGGAAACCCTGGGGATAACGACTCGGATTCCTAAACTTATAGCCGACGCTTACGATGATTATCCTTCGATCTGGTAATCCCGGTTAGCTTACATTACCATTGTTTCCTCTCCATCTTTTATATAATATATCTGCGTTGTTCATTTATAGTCTTGACAATCATATAATTTTTGCTTCTGTTACAAAATATAGAGGATAAATTACTCATAGGAAGAAATCACTGTGCTTTCTCTCTTTAGATCTTCGTTTTGATGTATGTTCTAGACCTTCGGAGCGCTAAGATGTGCTATAAGTTCTAGCGAAAATCTCTGTACCAGTTATCATCAATTGGAATTTGTGCGTGATATGTTTTTCTCTCCCGTCCGCGCTATGGCGCGATATTTGATAATCTACACGAGAACAGCTACAACAATGTAGTTGAGGTAAACTGTCCCTATTTCTTAGCTGTGTGTTCAGGATTGTATCGACCTTCATTTAAATGTATTCATCAGTTGAATTCTCTTTGCATTTTATCACTTGAAGTGCTAATTGTCTATTTCTTTCATCAAAATATGGATCTGAGTATCCTTTATATTACATATGGTAAGCATGAATATAACTCGGGTTTAATGTTGCTGTCCTCAAGGGAGATCTAACTTGGCTTCCCCCGTCTCATTTTCCCCATTTTTTTTATTTTTTTGAAATTTTCTTCCGTGAGTATTCATCACTATATCCCTATATTATGCTATTCAAATTTCATGCGAAACAGAGACTCTTACGGCCTCCATCGAGACAGTCATTTTTTTTAACGGTAACAGAATTGCTAAATATAACTTCGTCTGGATGGAGGTTGTACTAGTCTCTGTTTCGCATGAAATTTGAATGGCATAATATAGGAATATAGTGATGAATATTCACGGAAGAAATTTCCAAAAAAATAAATAAAATAGGGAAAATGGGGCGGGGGGGCCAAGTTAGCTCCCCTTCGAGGGGGCAGTCCCATTTTACCCCATATAACTCTATGGTAACTGTTCACTTTTTACTGGCAGAGAAAAGAGTTAAATTTCTTAAATTTTCTACTAAATAACAGTAGTTTATGCAAATATTGGGGGATATCACAAGATCTCGAGGGGTGCTTATGCTGAAGAAAGCATTGGAAGATTGATTTTGTGGTAAAGGAAACTTGCGGAAATGGATAGTAAGAAATCTCATCTTCGTTTAATGCATTTAGATTAGGGTAAATTATAATTTGGGTCCCCATCTATGGGTTTGATCCCAAAATGGATCCCGATCTTTAAATTGTAACGATTCGGGTCCCATGACCATTTAGGAAATGGAAATTTTGGGGTTCATGACGAGTATGCCCTTGTTGGGAAGGAAATAAGTGTTGGGTTCCAACTTTTAAACAAGAGCATACTCGTCATTAGTCCCAAAAAGTTCCTTACATTAATGACCTTGGGATCCGAATAGTTACAATTTAAAGATCGGGCATTCTGGGATCGGATCCATAGATGGGGACCCAAATTGTAATTTACCCTTTAGATTATCTTTTTGCTTTGAAAAGAAGCAGATAGATTTTAATTGTCAAAGATTAGTAGAAGAAATCCTTCATGGTTGAGCATGTGCATCTTAAACATCTTACAATTAGCCAATTTTGAGAAACTGTATTCACGGGATTTATCACTCCGTACAGAGTAATTTACGAGAAGGTCCTAAATTTTGAGAAGCATCATCTTCATGATTCGTTGTTCATGTTGGGTAAACAGAGGCTAGTAGGGATGAAAACGAGTATGAATACATTCGTATCCGATCCACTATTGTATTTGTTTTATACAGATTTTGACATTCGTATTCATATTCATTTTAAAGTGGATGCATATATGGATATCACTTTGACATTCACGAATATTCGCATTCGTATTCATATATGCATTTTAATACATGAATATATTAGTGTATTTATTTATAATTATACGTAACAAAATTTTATGATTGCATTCATTATTGTTCGATATACTTGGTATGAAATGATCATATTTAATATATTTATTTTGGATTTATCACTTGTGTTTATTTTAGATGTTGCAATATCAGTTATGCCCTTTCTTTTTTTTGCAGTGTTTAAATTTAGGAAACAATGGTAGTTAGAAACAAACTTTAGGCTAGATATGCCATTTTTTACTCCAAAACATTCTTCTTTAATTATATTCTTCCTCCTCGATAACTCGTGTAGAGGATGCCACACTGGCTTACAACCAAGCAGTGTTCACCATGGCGAGGTTATGCAGTGATGCTAAATTTTCTGATATAAAGGGTATCGGAATAGTTGTGACGCCCCCAAACCTTAGGATTCAGATACTCATCAACAACCACATTCATTACGTCGTGTTATCATTCGGAATGTAAAATAGAAAGAAATAATTGAAATAAAAAAGGTCCAACGACATCTTGTATTCATGGTTTCCAATAATTCATACATAAACATTTATAAATAGATCTACCAACTTAAAATATTTACATGATTGAAAATTAGAATTGCAGAGGCTACAAAAGTAATCTACAAGTGACAACATTGTACACCTTTAACAACATGCACGTACTTTGAACAGTGCAACAACCACAAGGTCAAGTCTAGTCTCAAAGCTGCTTTCTACCATGACAACACCAACAACACATGTCAGATCCATGCAAATAGATACGTTATGAGCACAACTGTCTAGTACGATGCAAAGCAACTGACCAATGTAAGGTAAAGACTGTAAAGTATGCCAAGAAGTGACAAAGGCAAGCTTCTGACGATGGCCAAATGCTCTCAACAGGTGCAAACCAACTCACACCAAATCACAACACTCGCTAATAGAAACCTTGTACATTATTCTCGAGTCTAGAGAGCTATTCCCCAAAACAAACCTAAGCTTGGTTACAGGGTTGGGCAGGGTTGGGTTGGCCCAACCCGGGGTACCCCTCCTTCCAACCCTCCCAATCCTCCTCACATATTACTATTCACAGGGGTACCTCAACCCAACCCAACCCTGGCCAACCCTGCAACCAAACGAACCTTAGTATGGGTTCATATTGGTAGAAGATCCTAAAGGATCTGGCTATCGATTTTAGTCCGCAATCATCTTTCATTAAATCACATTCAGTGAAAAGCAAGAGTAATGATTACACTCATTTATCCACTTTATCATCAAATACTATTTACTGATCCACCTCTTTAATTAATGCCCCCTAAGACCATTCATTTACAAGGATTTACAATTCATTATTTCATAACACTTTTCTACTTGTATTATCCAAGTAGTTCCCTTATAATTGGTCATATTGTCAAGTTCTTTCCTTTTTTGATTATCCGAGTATTCCAAGGAGATTATTATCATTATACATGTACATATACATAATAATACTATACATGACAACAAACCAATCAAAATCTCTAACTTTCAAAATCATATACTCAATCTCCATAGTCATATATTGTGAAAATGAGAAATCAATTATTGCAAACTAGAGTTCAACACCTCAAAATATTTATCCCAGCTTACCTAGCACAAAGGGAATACTCA
Organism: Ottelia alismoides; assembly: GCA_037367405.1. Classification (NCBI taxonomy): domain Eukaryota; kingdom Viridiplantae; phylum Streptophyta; class Magnoliopsida; order Alismatales; family Hydrocharitaceae; genus Ottelia; species Ottelia alismoides. The sequence continues at coordinate 903,187 of JAZKJV010001215.1, read as the reverse complement.
GGAATGAGACATCGTGGCCAAACAAGACTACACTGGATACATCCTTACGATAAGTACAAGTCTTCAATGAGAGTCATACTAGGAACACGTATCACCAACAGTATCTGTAGCACTACGCTCAACCAACAGAATTGAAATACACCGACAGACTCATGAACTACAACTAACACTCCATCTAGGGCTCATTGGGACAACGAGAGTTGCACCACATATGCTAATTCATATAAGCATAACACGTATCAACAAACTTTCATATTACCATTTATTCATTATACTCATCTCCATGGGACGACACCGACAAATGGGACATTTCACTAACCTTGCGTTACTTGAAATATACTCATCTCTGACTTGGCTAAATTCGACAGATGAAGTAAGTAGTGCCTTATGTGAATACCATCTTGGAACCACCCAAAATCGCTACCCATCAGTGAAGATCCATGATGGTGTAGGCATGGGTCAAGGTATAAGAGCCTACGGACTAATTCTTTTCATTATCATCCCAAGCAGTAGTGGGAAGTGTGATTTCTGCTCTTCCTATAGATACTAGAAGTCGATAATCAAAGCTCATAATTATTCTAGTCAGCCTCATGTCACTATACATCTCGTATTATTTCATCATGCACATGGACAATTGTAGTATAAGAATCCATATGATCCAACTTCGCACCTTTAAGTCAACTCACCCTTTTATCAAGTTACTGTACAACCTAGTCAGTTGATCCACTAGGATGCTAACACTTGAACTCTCATAGTCTATCCAATTACTTATCCATATTTAGCAACATGGATTGTCCGTGGTCGTGCCCCATACCGAGCCTAATTGTATGACTCCAAGGTTCTAGGTACATGGGTGGAGGTATAGGAGGGCGGGTAGGGGCCATGGACCCCCTCCCAAAATGAAAAAATATTTAAAGCTTCCCTCATGTTCCCTATTTCCCTTTCTTGTACATGTTAAGGCCCCTACAGTTGACCCACATTCAACCATCCTTTTTCAGTTTCCCTTTTTTTTCATAGAATGGTTCAACTTACCATCTCCCCATTATTCGATTATTTTGGCTTGAAACCATTCTAGAAGCAACCCTTAACTGGCAATGACCAGATGACAATTTCTTCTCCATCAGTCCATTGGAGACTCGCTGAGTATGACACCTTAGCAATAGCACTTCGCAAGTTAGCAGGCTGCTTACACCTTTAGCCAACATAAATATACAGTTCAACGTTCATCTATCAGAAGCATGTCGAGAACTCGACGGGCATTGTAGTTTCATCATTCTGGTATGTCGACAACTTGGCTCCATCGATTTTCTGTCATTAACATGGTTATGTCTGCACCCGTCATCGATTTATTGGTACACACATATATTATTTTCTCACATTCTATCATTTCTATCTAACAAAAATAAACTATATCTTCGTTCTATGTTTGACTCTGTTCTTTCATGTTCTTGAGAATATTGAGATTGATAGTAAGAGTGATATTATCTCCATATAATTACATAAAACTAGTGGGTTTTCGAAATATTTTTATGTATCTCTTCTTATCCGAACTTCAAAAATAATGTTGAAAATTTCCCCCTTCATTTTGTAAATGGAGGGTACTATTTTCATAAATTTTAAAAATTCAGATATGATTTATTTTATGTTGACTAATCCGTACATAAATGAGAAAATATTCAAAAATAAGGAACCCCTCTAATGGTATGGTGGTAGAAGCAGTGGCTCCCACTTTAAAGGATTAGGGTCGAATCCTACAAATAAAAAAATGCTAAAAAATAAAATACGATTTTTTAGTTATGATATAATGTGTAGGAAATATAATAAAAATACGAAAATATCATATACAATTAAAATTATAGGACATCAAATGGAATAATATCCTTTACTTTCCATTATTTTGGTAAATTTACAGTACTAAGGTGCTTAAAATTTTTTTGGCCTTAAATATCTTAAATTGTGACATAAAACTTAGTTTAATGCTTTGATAACCTGAATTAAGATATACTTTATTTTGAGAGTTTTTTACTTAATTGCGTTACAGAGAATATTTTTGGTCGGTGGAGAATTTTTTTGCATGTGCAATTATAGCTGCACACATGAAAACCATGCTAACCAAATATAGTATGAAAATAACATCAAATAATATATATTTTTTCTTTTCTATAAAATGTTAACGTTAATAGTTCAACATGCGAGTTGTCTAATTTTTATTTAAAGTTTATAAGGTGAAATATAGTAAGCATGATTACTTACATCAAGAAGGATATATCAGAAGAAATCATTGTAGAAGAAGTTGTCGACGATTTCTACATGATGAAAAATCGTTGAGTGCAGCTTCAATAAATTATGTATGTTTCTCTTAGACTATCCATCAATTCTAAAACATAGTAAGCATGTACAATAATAGTAGTATCTTTTTTATATCTACATATGTATTTCTATTGACTAAATATTGGCCCCACCTATACTAATTTTCTGGCTCCACCCCTGACTAGGTACCTTAGGGTTGGGAGGCCTCCGTATACATACGTTAGGGTATGCTCATCCGAACTAAGTTCCCAACACTCCGTATGCTTCGTTGGTCCATTTACTATTGTGGTAAGATTGCGGTCCTGACACATGTCGAGTCTCACGCTATGACTCTAACGTATTTACCAATTTAGGGTCGGAGTGCGTCTGTAGACATGCATTTGAAGTACGTACATTCTAGCTAAGTTCCCAACACCCCCAGGATAATTATCTTAGGATTTATACTTCTAGGATCCTCCAATCTTAAATGCCTTATTTACATATTCACTAGATGCCCAAAAAACCTCATTCGAGTCCATATCCTCTTCGGAAATCAAACACCCATAAATCATTGTAATCCACTAACTGCATGTACATATTAACTGGGTTAATCCATTCATTATGACCCATGTTTAATAGGATAACTCATAAAGGGATCATGACACATCGTCAAATACATAAGTGCACTAAACACGGGTTTCCCAATTCTTCACATGTCACTTCAAAGTAAATCACCGTGACCTGATAAGATCAATTGCAAGAATAGTCTTCCGTTGATCTTATAATTATATTAATAGAGATGGGTATCTACTCTAACTGCTTATGCACCCTTTACCACATTCGTGCACAAGTAAAGACCTAGTGGAAAAAGTGTTCCACTGGTCTAGAAATCATATCTCAACAATACATCATATTGATAGATCTGGAATCCCTTTGACTATTTGGATGATGTTCAAAATACTCTCTCACCAAGGCTTGCTGCATCATGTTAAAATTCAATTAATCTCACAACGGACCTATTTTAATCATTTATGAACCCATAATAGTTAGTCTAGATATTTATCATATATCATAATGTCCTAGACGAGTCTATCTTTTTAGAGTCAATCTCCATCATTTTAAGATCCATTAAACCTACAGTTTCCATAATGATCGATCCTCTAATTTTGATGATCGATTAGTACATGATTGATCAACAAAGAAACTATGATCTTTCATTTTGGTGCCAAATGATTGATCATCTTTAATGTCATGATTGATCATGCATGATCAATCATCTAAATGGTAGAATCGATCATGCTCAGAACTTTTGCTGAAATCACTCAGGTGGCATTCGACGAAGTTGCTCTAATAGTTAAACTAATTATACCCCTATGTTCCTGCTGTTACATATATCACACACATATTTTTATCATCTACAAGCACCCAGTAGATCGACTGGAAATCACAAAAATGCGAGACTATACTGTATATTCTTTTGACCCATATTTCACCCGAATTCGAAAATAACATCACATACATGTAGTATACCCTACCCACATTCCATGATGCGAAAAACACGTGAATCCGACAACAAGAGGGGGCTAAAGTTGTACCTATGATAATGGTCTCATGTGACTTTTCTTCACTTGGAACGAGATTTCTGCGATGTTTCATGGAACATGAGCGTGTCCATGACGATCCTTGCGTCGAGCTCTTCGAAATGGCGTACTCAGATCCTCAATCGGTGACCGGAAATCACCTCTGGCAGTGGAGCTCCGACGAAGGTGGAGTGATCTGATTGACCATACCTAATTGGCTCCCTCCTTATATAGGGTCAAGTCTAATCGGATCCGAATCCATATCCGAACCCAATAACTGCAACCCGTTCATATTTCATGCATAACTCTCACATACAAATTCTGATTTTGATGTTATTGGGCTCGTTGGGAAGGAGTCGATGAGTACTACGAGGTAGACTATTTATTTGCCTGATTTCAACACTTGATCAGGTCCTAGTTTTAGCGAAATAAATTCTTTGAGGTTTTACATCATAACGATCTTAAAGAAAATGGCGTCCTCGAGACTTCAGGATTGAGAGTTGTTGTCATTAGTGACCATTGATTATATCCATGTACCCTATCATCTCTCATAAGTTATGCCATCAACTTGAAATTTCATTCTCGTAATATACATGTTTATTGCAATACTTAATGACAATCTATCTACCTTCCTTATCACCACAGTGAAAAAATCATAAAGGAATCCCCCTTGTCACAAATGTGATAACAATCTTAATATTTCTCTTTTCATTTTGAAAATGTACATGTATCCCTCTTCCATTTATCACGAAGTGACAACAATCTTAAGAGAATTTCGATTATCGTAGTCAACAATAACAATCTTAAAAGGATCAACCCATATTTGTTGGGTTTACTTTTTAAATTCATGATCTTGTGTCACAATTTAACACAACTCATTTAATGCGACTCTCCATCACATATTATCAAAGCCTAACACAATATAAGTTTCTAACTTCCATTCAATCATCATCTTTTATGAATACAATTTAGATAGTCATTCAGAAGTGAAATCATCAAGGGAAAACTAATACTTCACTTATCACCACATCATTCATGTAGGCACAAGGATGATGGCAAACATTTACATGTAATATCACATTTAATAACATGCATTAAAGTTACATTGACAACAAAATTTTTCCATCATAAAGAAAAGGCATAGATTGCCAACAAAATTCATTACATTGCTCACAAGTCTTCAACATAGTCTTGATCATTTTCATTAACAAGTGGATACTCATCATGTGTTGTAAAACTTGACATGGTCTGTTTAATACGGGCATTCAACTTGATGATGGCCCATATGACCACAATCGTAACACCTTTGGGCATGTTACTCCCTCTTGATCCCTTTCCACTAGCACTCATACTAGTATCATGTATCGTCACCTCAGGTAGGAAACCTTGGATCATTTTTTGATAAGGAATTTCACATTATTTCTCATCATTATCATTCTCTTGTAAGAGTGTCATTTTCGACCTCTTGTTACATGTGTCTTCCATACGAGATAAGACCTCTATCATCTCATGAATAATAGATGGCCGACAAAAAGAAAGGCCATCCTGCACATCGAGTCAAAACCCACATCAAAACTTGAGGAATCACTTCCCCTCACACATTTAGAGCATATGTAAATGACATGATAACTCATCAAACTTGATATGCTATTCTCTTGCTGTCATTGACCCTTGTTTCAGCTTATCCAATTCTCCCTTCTTCCTTCTTTCCTAGTACTCATGGAGAAATTATTCTCTAAATGATCCCACAAAGTTGTCCCAAGTAAAGGGATGGGGTGAATGTTGGCACACTACGAATCACCACTGCTTGGCATGTCGGATCAATGAATACTCAGTGATAGTCTTCTAGTGCTAGAATGATCTTGGGAACTTTTTCAATATTTTCCAGTTAAACATCAATATCATCAAGGTAGTGTCTCCAACAAACTCTAGCACTTGCCCCTTGCAATAACTAGCTAACATCTTCTGATGCTTCTGGAAAACATCCTCTATAAATGGATGGTGTGGAACTCTACCACTACCATTGCCCTGGAGGGTACGAATAGATTCCTCGAATCCATCAAGTCTTTGATCTACGTAAGTAGTCTATGATCCATAGCCATCTGCCCTTGCTTCACACTGCGAAGCATATCCATCACCATCGCCAACAGGAGAGCAACGTCAGAATCTGGATGGGACATGATTTTGCATGAATCAATTACAACCTTCAGTCATAAGAGATATAATCATTTCACGTTCTAGGACTCTTATTAGGGAACCATTCTTGTTGGACTACATACCAGAGTTAACAAACTATAATACTTTCTACACCTTCTGATTACCAACTATAATCATGACATAAGAATGCTGGTTAATTGAGTATGCTTGCTCTGATACCATAGTGTGACACCCCCTACCCCTAGGATTCAAATACTCAGCAATAACCACATTTATTACATTGTGATTATCATTTGTAAACCAATAAAAACAATTGAAATAAAAAACTTCAGCGACATATTTTATTCATGATTTCCAACAGTTTATACATAAACATGTATAAACAGAGTCCTCAACTTAAAATATTTACATGATTGAAAATTAGAAATGTGGAGGCTACGAAAGTAATCTACTAAGTGACATCACTGTACGCCTCTAACAACAAGCAACCAAAGACCAAGTCTAGCCCCAAGCTGCTCACCACTACAACAGAACTAGCAATACCTGTCGGATCCATGTAAATAGACACGTTATGATTAAAGTTGCTCAGTACAGTGCTAAACAACCAAACAATATGATGCAAATATTGTAAAGTGTGTCAAGAAGTGACAAAGGTAAGCTTCCGACAATGGCCAAACGCTCTCATCGGGTACCAAACAACGTCACTCAAGGACAAACATCATGTACAACATTCCTGAGTGTATAGAGATACTCCTCAAAATAAACCCAAGCTCCACGACCCTTAGTAGGGGTTCCCATTAGTACAAGATCCTAAAAAATCTGGCTATCGATTCATTCTACAATCATCTTTTACTAAGTCGCATTCAATGAAAAGCAAGAGTAATGATTACACTCATTTCCTCGTTTTATCATCTAATATTGCCGACCAATCTATTTGTCTTTAATTAACGCCCACCAAGACCATTCATTTACAAGGATTTATAGTTCATTGCAAGGAAGGCCGTATCGATATCGATAACATTTCGGTCCGCCTGGAAATGGATATATCAAGATATATCTGTGAAAATATTGTAAATGGCTCAAAAAGTCATTTTTTTATCATTTCTTCAGAAACAAAGATCGTCCAAGATATTAAAACAACAAATAACCTACAAATACACACTTATGTCATACATATCGGTCATTTATAGCCTATATATCGTGCATATATGTCATATCATTATTAATGTTTATTCCTGACCTATAGATATTGGAAATGGATTCCTTTAAAGTTATTATAACATTAAATAACTTACAAATGTACACTTAGATGACACATATAGATTATTTATGAAGACTATGATCCTTATATTGTACATATCGGTCACATCGAACATATCACAGGTACTGTTAGTTGTTGACCTATATATATTGAAAATGGAGTTCATCCAAGTTCTTAGACCACTAAATAACTTGCAAATATACTCTTAAATCACACATATCGATCATCTATGAATCTTATATCGCATATATCAATCATTTTGAACATAACGATATTAATGTTGATATTTGACTTATAGTTTTTTTGAAGAATTGACTTATAGATATTAGAAATGGATTTCATTCAAGTTCGTATAACATGAAATAACTTGCAAATATACACTTAGATATTCATAAGACATAATTATAGATCATCTATGATCCTTATATCACTCGCTCATATCAGTCATATTAGTTACATGACATAGTGAATGGCATTGACATGAGTCATTTGATTCAAAAAATGTATATAATGTTTAAGGAGACAATGTTTCTTTGGTATAAAGATCTATCCATTTAAAATAATAAACAAAAATATTTAAATCAATGTAATATTGTAAAAGAGATTACTTAAAAACAAGAATTTTGTGGAGGATCTGAATCGACCCCCCTGTCTGTTGTCTCTCATAGATGATATATATAGCATTTTTAATAGATATAATTCATAATAATATTCTTGAGAGGAGGGGGGAGAAGATGAATTAAAATTGATTAGACAACTACAAGTTGAAGAACCACTGTATGCACCCTCCTGTCACAACATACCCTACCAGTACGGGGTCTCGCTGCCCTGTCAGCGAGCCTGGGGGGGCCCAAGTTGGCCCTCCCTTGAGGAGGTGTTGGGGTGTAGGGGGCAACGCCCCTGACCCAAAACAAAATATTTATAAATCATTGTGTGTTTTAATTTTAGGTGTATCTAGATGTGTTTTAATATTGGATGTAGCTACCTAAATAGTGAAATCAATCTTACATGAATAATAGCATTGATATATAGAAATATCAATGATCGACGAAATACTGACGATATCAATCGATATCTAGTATTTTTTGTACTGAATCCAGTCAGTTTTGACTGATATGAGCCGATATGGTGATATATCACCGATATATCATCAATATCCCTGTAAAAGGATATATTGGGTGATATCGAAATCCCTTCCCTGTTGAATTCTATATATCAGATATATATCGTCGACATGACCTTATATGGTTCATTTTTCTATAACATTTTCCTACTTGTATTCTCCAAGTGGTTCCCTTATAATTGGTCGTATTGTTAACTCCTTCCCTTTTATGATTATTTGAGTATTCCAATGAGACTATTATTATCATACATGTATATATACGTAAGAGTACTATACACAACAACAACATGACATCTTATTTTCAAAACCATATACTCAACCTCCATAGACACATTTTGTGAGGAGAAACCAACTCTTGCAAACCAGAGTTCGACACCTCAAACCATTTACCCCAACCTATCTGTTACGAGGGGAATCCTGAGAATGAGTACACCCAGGCCAAATAGGAGCATACCAGATATACTCTTATGATTAGGTACAAGTCTTCAACGAGCGTCGTACTAGGGGCGCGATACACCAACAATACCCTATTGAATCCATGATTCATTTACTCTATATATAGGTTTTAGAAAAATCCCCTTAATAAATCACTAATAAAATCACCTAAATTCAATTAATTAGTATTTACTAACTGTGATTAGGGTTTAAGATTTTGTAAATAATTAACCCTTAGTTTTTGCCTTGATTGAGATTACGTGTAAATAATCTTTATTTTAACCTAATTTTCTCTAAATTATTCTTTAACTAAGTAACTAACTTGGCATAAAGAATTAAAATCCATAAAAATCAGAAAATCAAGAGAAAACACAAAAATCTGACTTTTTATATTTTGTGCATATCTTATCTTTGTTATTTTTATCTTTTTTCTAACCTATAAAAAATTCAAAAATTAGATTAATTATGTATATATTGTATATAAATTAATCCACTAATTAAAATCAAAGCAAAAATTACAAAATGCAAAAATTCATTATTTTATCATCTATAGAGTACATCCAATAAACATTTTACATAGTCAACCTCTTTTGATTTTGGGTCCTTCACAAAAGTTGTTTGTATCATCGAGACGAGCAACTTGTTTGTTGATCACCTTTTGATTTGACTTAATTTAGTATTTCTTTTCGATTTTTCTTTTATTTATTTTTATCTTTATTTAATTTTCATTACTTTTATTCTTAATTTTATTTTAAGTTTTATTTTAATCTTATTAAATTATTTTCTTAAATTAAATTTAATTTAGTTTTCTCTTTCTTTTCTTTATCCCTCTTTCTTTTTCTCTCTCTTCCTTCCCCCTCTCTGCTTCACTCCTCTCTCTCCACCTCTCTCTCTCTCCACCCACACATGTCATGCACGTGCTGCTTTCCTCTCCGTGTGCACGTACGCACCACGTGACCTCCCTCTTCCCTACGCCGACTGTTAGCACCATCTCCATGCACTCGTTATCTTGCTTCCTCTCCCCTCCTGCCCGTAACTACCACACTTTGTCCCCCACCATTACAAACACCTCCCAACCATTACACACCCTCACCTTTGCCTCCTATATATCCAGTGACCTCGACCATCCTCTTTATCCACCATTCATAGTCCTTCACCCTCTATCCCTGAATCTCCTCCTGGTGACAAGAGAAGGGGACCACCATTACTGGGAGACGACGAGGGCGAAGGTGGTGAGATCCACAACCTTCTCTTTGGCCTAGTAGCAACTTCATAGCTGTGGAGCTCGGACTTCTCCTCACCGGAGTCCTTTGAGCGAAGATCCTAGAGGCTTATTCCCTCTTTTTCAGGTGAAACACACCTCCACCGGCCCCACCTTTGCATCCTCCTAGCCATCCATCATCTCAAGGTAACCTCCACACCACCTATTTTCTTCATTGATCATCCTCCTCCAATAGAGGAACCATCCCTCGTTGACTCCATCCTCGCATTCCTTGTCGACCTCTGCTAGATCTCTCAGCCTCTCTGCATCCTTTCTATCCCCATATCTCCTCCATCTCCGGCTTCAATAAGGTAGAAGCTCTAGCTCATTCTCCTCCATCTGTGTAGGAGCTCCCGTTCCCCCTTCATTTTCAGCTAACCCCTGTAGGTGCACACCCTTCGCCATAGCCTTGTCCATCTCCCCTGCCATCACGACCGTTAGATTAGGAAGAAGCCCTTGATGTGATGGTCCTCCAGCTGCCACGTTGCCCACCCCGAGCCTCGACCTAAGCCTTGAGGCTCGGGTCTATCATACCTACCTCCGAAGCTCCCTCGCAAGACACCACATAGGCTCGGTGCCCTCGAGCCTCCACCTTCGAACCTGAGTCGCTCCTGAGCCACTGAAGCACATGCCTAGCACGTGTATTGGGCAAATTGAGCCCCCGCCCTCTGACTTCCAAAGAATCACGAAAAGGACCCCGCCAGCCTAGGCAAGCGCATAGCATGTGTCACTATGGAAAAGTTGCAGAACAACCCCTGGAAGTTTCATTTATTAAAATAAGTCCTCCGAGGATAAATTGAAAAGAAAATATTTACTTTTATTTCATTTTAGTCTATGAATCTTCAATCTAGCATATCTTTCTCATTTGAACTATGATTTTAGCGCACGATATGTCATTTTGAAGCTATTTCTATGCTCTTACATTTTATCTATCTTGTGGACAAATCATAGGCTTGGTATTGATGATCATTATTTAAAATGTATAATGTTATGTATAGGCTTCAATTGACAGATTTTTGTGCTATTTCATCTTGAGAAAAGTAATGATCTATTTTTTAGGGATTCTACTGAGAGTCTAATTTGATTAATTATCCATTAATAATTTGACTTTTTAATCAAGGAATTAATTTCTGCAGGGGGCGAGATAGAGGAGGAATTAATGTATTTCCTTGATATTTTATTTGAGGAGATTTTAATGTGATTAATCTTCTCGTGATAATTGATAATATTAATTGAGGAATTCATCTTTACAGGGGTGTAATCAAGAAGGATTCAATTTAATCCCTCGATATTTTATGTGATTAAACTCTATTTACTTGAGGATTAAATTGCAGAGAATGTTGTGTTCATCTTCTCTACTTAAGGATTATTTTTAATCTCATTATTGGCAGGATTCTTCAATGGTTAATCTTTAAATCCTGTAGCTTGAACATCAATTGATAAATAACTCTTGAATTTATTCTGTGGATTTGTAATTAATTTCGAGGATTAAGTGACCATCTTTTAAATTGAGGATTTAAATCGAATAAAATCACAGATCTTGTACTTTCACCCTTATCTTCTCTGTTTATTTTGTTCGTATTGCATCTCATTTCTTTTTCATTCTATTTTCTGACTCAAAGATTAATATAGCATTTAATTAATTATTGAAATCAATTTAGAACCACGCAACTAAAAATACAATGTTCCCTGAGTTCGACCTTGGTAGACTTACCAAGTGAAAATTCTCAACAATATTCAAGAATTGTGGTTTTTGGTCGATCTCTTTTTCATCTCCTATACTACAACTGTCGACTATTAAAGAGGTAAAAATCTACATTCGTCAGACCCATATCACTATGCTCAATCGACAAGGCTGCGATACTCCGACAGACCCACAAACCAGAACTAACAATCCATCTAGGACTCGTCTAGACCATGAGAGTTGTGCCACACTCTTGGCTATGATAACTCATCTAAACATAACACATGCCGAAAAACTTTCATATTGCTATTTATTCATTGTACTCATCTCATCATGACAACCCCAACAAATGGGATATTTCCATTAACATTGCAGTACTTGCAATGTACTCATCTTCTCTTCTTGGTAAGTCTGACAGGTGAGGCAGGTAACCACTCATGCGAAAAACATCGTAAAAGCGCTCAAAACTACTCCCATCAACGAAGGTCCACGATGGCCTAGGGCACTTGTTAAAACATAAGAGCCTATGAACTGATTCATTTCAATCTCATCCCAGGTAGTAGTGGAAAGTACGCTCTCTTCCTCTAGATACTAAAAATCGCTATAAAAGCTCATAATCATTCCAATCAACCTCATGTTACCATACATATCGTATTATTTCATCATACACCCATGTAATTATAGTAGAAGCATCCATATGGCCCAACTTAGCCCCTTTAAGTCAACTCACCCTTTAATAGGGTACTGTAGAATCCAGTTAGTTGGTCCACTGGGACGCTGACACTTCACCTCTCATGGTATATCCAATTAGTTATCTAACTTTAGCAACATGGATTCCCTGCGGTCTTGACCCATATCGAGCATCACACTATGATTCAAAGGTACTAGATTCCTTAGGGGTGGGGTGCCTCCATAGACGTGTTGGGATACGTGCATCCTAACTAAGTTTCTAACATTCCATGTGCTATGTTAATCCATTTACTATTGTGGTTAGTCTGCAGTCTTGATCCATGCCAGGTCTAACATTATGATTATAATGTATTTATCACTTTAGGGTTGCAAGGCCTCCATAAGTATGCATTTGAAGTACATTCATCCGAGCTAAGTTCCCAACACTCACATAATCCTTATACACAATTATTTATAGTTATCTCAAGGCTTATACTTCTATGCTCCTTCAGCCTTAAGTGGCTTAATTACATATTCACTCAATGTCCCTATAAACCTCATTTGGGTACATATCATCTTTGAGAATCCATCACCCATAAATCATTATTATCCGTTAGTTGTATGCACATATTAACTGGGTTAATGCATTCACTATGACCCATGCTTAATAGGCTAATTCATAGAGGGATCATGACATACCTCTAGATACATAGCTACGCTAAACATGGGTTTCTCAATTCTTCATATGTCGCTTCAAAGTAAATCATCGTGACATGATAAGATCAACTATGCTAATATTCGTCCATTGATCTTAGAATTATATTAATAGAGATGAGGTGTCCACTATAACTACCCATGCACCATGATTACATTCATGCACAACTAAAGACCTCATGGGAAAATTGCTCCATGGGTTCCAGAACAATCACATCTCAACAATGCATCATATACACAGATATGGAATCCCTCTCGACTATTCCGATGATGCTCTCTCTCACTGAGGCTCACCGCATCATGCTGTAATTCAATTTATCTCATAATGGATTTATTTCAATCATTTATCAACCCATAATAGTTAGTTCATAAATTTATCACATATCATAATGTCCTAGATGTGTCTGCATCTTTTTAGAGTCATCTCATCATATTTAAGGTCCATCGAGCCTCTATTTTCTAAAATGACCGATCATCTAACTTTGATTATCGATCAGTATTGGCCGATCAATAAAGAGACCATGATCTATCATTTTGGTGCCAAATGGTCGATCGTCCTTAATGCCATGATCAATCACGTATGATCGATTATGTATGGAATAGTAATCGAAATCACTCCATTGATGTTCTACGAAGTTGCTCCAATCATAAAACTAATCACATCTCCATGTTCACATTGTTATCCTCATCACAAATATTTTTTTATCATCTACATGCACCGAGTAGATCAACAAGAAATCATGAAAATACCAGGCGATGTGATACGCTTTTTGGCCCAAATCTTGCCCAAACCTGAAAACATCGCCTAGAAGTAGTATACCCTACCCTCATCCCATGGTGCGAAAAAAAACACGTGAATCTGACATATGAGAAAAATGTATGAACTCGACAACAAGAGGAGGCTAAAACCGTACCTGTGATAATGGTATTGATAAATACCAAATTTGCTTTTTTAATTCATGTCTCATTGTAGTACGAGTGAAGCAAAGGATCTATACAAAACTGTACTTATTGATTTTATCTCGATGAAGAGGTATAGCTAATGTTTATTTAGCATAGGCAAGTCCTAGGGTTGACACAAAAACATGGGCTAAGATGATTTTCCTTACGTTCTAATTATCGGTTTATCAACAAAGAGAGCACTTGCATATTATTTTGTGTATGCAATTTTCAATCTTTCAAATCATGCTATGCCATATGCAGAATGATAATGACAATAAATTAAAAGTATGCAAAATGATTTTTAATTTTATTTTATGTAAGGAAAATAGATTCATGTGAACGCTAATGCAGGTGCAAAGAGACAAAGCAGATAAAAATAGATGAAAGAGAGAGAAAGAATAGATATGTGATTATATCTTTGATCTTCAGTAATATGATCGATAAAAATATTCAAAAGTAATTCACAGATCTAAAAATATGAATCCATAAATATTTATCAATTTAGAATCCAACTATAGGCTAGAAGATCAATCTCAAAGTAATCCTGCACAAAGAAAAAATTCTCAATACTAAGATCAATCGAATCAAATTCAGACTCCTGCAATTTTAATTCCTCACAAATAATTTTCTAAACACAAAATATGTCAGAGAACAAATTATCTAGTTTCCTCAATTGAGTCCCTACAAATTTGATTAGTTTCCTCAATAATCAAATTGCAAATAGGTGTCAAATCAAAGCTGCATTCTTCAATTAGCTCCACTAATAATAATTCAATTTCATTGAGCTCTGATCTGATTATAAGCATATAATATGAAAGAGTATGGAAAGAACTTCAAAATGGCATATTATACACAAAATTTTGATACATGTTGAGAAAATTATTCAGTAAACAAAATCTATGAACTATATTGCAAATAAAATAAAGTTTTTATTAGCTTTAAGTCTTGCAGATGGGTTTGTCTGTTATATAGAAAAGTTGGAAGGGCTCTTGTGTAAATTGCCCAAGCGAGGGGCAATTCTGTAAATATGAGGACATGGAGGAGCCTCCCCACCAAAGTGGCCAGGTCATGTACAAAATACACGTGACTGGACCTTCTTGTAATTCTCTAGAAGCGTGGAGCTTCAACGCAAAAGTGTCCACGCGCATGCGGAGCACGTGAGATTGCTCTAGTTTGGGTGGCGCTTCGGGTGCCTTCTCTCCATGTGGCGCGCTGCAGTGGCTAGGAACCACCCGAGGCTGGGAGGCTCGGGTAGTATGGATCAAACAGCAAAAAAGAGCCTCTGTTGGAGATCGTACGACTAATGCGAGGCTGAACAAGGGTCGTTGGATCTGCATGGATCCGACGGCACCTGTGCGATATGGGTCTCCTCCTACGGTGCGAACGAGGGCAGCAGAGGGAAGAGGAGCTGTGGCTGCGAAGCTTCTATGGGCAGAGGAGCTCTGTCACAAGGCGGAGGTCCAAGTGGTCGATGAAGATGGTTGGAGCCTCGCTGATGTCCAAGGAGGATCTTCTCCTACTCAGGTCGATGGAAATGGTCGAAGGGCGGTTGTTCCTCTACTCCTCCTTTCCTCGAGATGGTCTGACGAAGCAAGGACAAAAGAGGGAGGAGCTTATGTTTGGTCAGCTGCTGGAGTGAAGGAGAGAGTGATAAGGGAGGATCTCTTACTCCTCTATCTACATGTGCAAAGGATGTGTGCTCCAGAAGGTGCTCCAACTAGAGAGCAGGATCTGCAAGATGATCGAGAAGCGGAGTTGCCAAGAAGATGAAGGAGCTCAGGCTCCTCTCTGGTCTTTTGCAGGTGAAGGAAAGGAGCCCAATCAAAGCTCCAGATAGATGCTCGGCATGGAGCTGCGAGATGATCGAAGGGTGGAGGAGATGGAGATGTGGTGTCACCTAGGGATGAGGAGATGGGTCTTCTCTGATCTTCGCTCCAAGTCTCCAGCGAAGGAGAGCCTGAGCTGGGAAGCCAAGAAGAAACGGCTACATTGTTTGGGATGACCACAGATCACACCTAAACACTTCCCTCGTCATCGCCCGATGAAGGTTATCCTTCGAGCTGTCACCAGGAAGGGTAGTCGAGGCTAGAGGTGAAGGATAGTATAGTGGTGGATAGGTTGAAATAGAGGCTTGGGAGGATGTCTTATAGGATCAGATCGGAGGCTGTTTCGATTGAGGTGGAATGTATTGATGGTCGGGCGAAGATGAGGGTCGTGAGGGGTTTGCATGCATGTGGTGATGATGGTGGGTAACAATGGGAGACACGGGGAATCCAAGTTAGAAAATTGGGTCGTCGAGGGTAATTCAGTAGCAACAGTCCGAAGGGAGGAAGTTGACATGGGGGTCAACAAAGAAAGTGATCTGATTGGTTGGCGGGGCTGAGCCGCGCTGGAGAGAGAAGGAATGGGTGTGCAGTGACATACCCCAATAGGGTCGCAGTATCAAAGTTGACTGTTGACCCAAGAAGAAAAATGAAAGAAAATAAGAAAATATATAGAAAGAAAGTTCAAATAAAAAAGTGTTTCACATGAAATTTGTTGATCTTAATAAGATCTACAACTTTCATGTAGGATCGAAAATCAAAAGAAGTTATCTGTACTAGATGTAACTTTTGTAGAGGTATTAATTGCCAATCAATCCCCTATTTTTATGTTTTGTATTTTTTGTATTATTAATTAGGTTCTAATTAATGACTCTATTTATGTACAATATGGACAATATCAATCTAATTTTTACGGTTTAGAAAATTGCAAAATAATGACAAATAAAATATTGTATGTACACAAATGTACCTGTTCAAATCTTTTTGTTCTCTTTTGATTTTGTGATTTTTTTTATGTTTTATTTCTTTTTCCTTCGTCAGTGCATGACTTAAAGAAGATAATATATGAATAAATAAGATAAACTAGTCTACATTTATACATAATATAATGAGCTCAATGTTACCCATAATTTCTAACACTATTAGAAGAATTAATTGATCTAAATTAGACAGTTTAATTAGTGGATTATTAAGGGAAATTTGTTAAGGTCTTGATATAAAGTATATGAACCAATGATTCATTAGGTCTCTTGTGACTTTTCTTTGCTTGGAACGAGAGTTTCGCGGCGTTTCATGGAACATGAGCATGTCCACACCAATCCTTACGTCAAGCTTTTCATAATGGTATACTCGGATCCTCGATCGGTGGTCGAAAATTGTCTCCAACTGTAACCTCCAGTAAATTGTAGGGGTTGTTTTGCAAAAAAATGAAAACTTTAATAGGAAATCAAAATAGAAAGAATACTAGGGTTACTATATAAATATAAAAAAAAACAATGATAATTAAATAATTATGAAAGGAAGAGATAAATTATGTACCCATCTAACTTTTCAAAAAAAGGGGTATAAATGCACCAAAACCAACGGCCATGAAGCTAAGGCTAAAGGATTGACGGCAACTTTGAAATTTGAAAGTCATACGAATGATTTGATAATGGTATTGAGTAACGGCCTGCCAACTCATGGCCCTTATCTCGTTGCCGCAATTCCATATATACCAATTGATCCGTTCTGGCACCATAATCAAAAGATCAGATTTTTCAATTCAACACAATTCAACGTGACGAGTAGGCCTCCATGTTTTCAACCTTTCAACCTTCGTGAGAAAATAAGCCATGGTGATGGAAGCTTGGGCTGCATAGAAGCAACGTCTGGGGCAGGACAATATTGGCGAGAAAGGTAATTCATGTTTGTGATTTACGTGTTTGTATCTCGAACAACTATCAAAAATATCTGATCGGATTTTCTGTGTATGAACTCCACGCGATCAAAGTTGTCATTAACTTAGATTATGGGGTGCATCCTATATCAAATTAGAAGAAGAAGAAGAAGAAGAAGAAAACACCATGACAATTAGACTCTAAACGATAATTGATGTTTACTCATCAGAGAATAAAAAAAAGGAGGAATAATTTTTGAATTTCTAGCAAAAATAGAGCACGTATGACAATTAGTAGCCTATTAACTTTTGCTAGAAAGGTTTAATGGTAGGGCGTTTAAGTACCTATGTTATAAAAAAACAAATCAAGGTATTCGAAATTGAATCAAGTTGGAAAACGCCAACTTTGTTCATAATTTCGTTAAAATAAAAATAATAACAATCGTATTAATTAGATAAGTATATTTATAAAAAAAGGGGTACTGCGATTGTTGGGATTTCAGATATTAGGACGTGTTGTATTACGGATTGCGCATAACATTGAAATACATCTCTTTTATTTAGGTGATAACTGATTGTCATCCACGGAGAAACATAGGGATCTATCCTTATCGTTTTGAAAAAAAAGAAGAGAGATATGTACATTAATTTATGTCTCATACCATTGTCATTTATACCCCACATTGTTTTATATCAGTTATGGTATGTTGCTTTTACTTTATATCATTAAAATATTTTGATTATATTTATGCGTTAAAATCATAGATTATCAATTTCTGGTTTGACATTTAACCGTAATGCCTATATACAGACTAGTTGTTAAATGTTACATAGAATGGATACATTATTGTCTTTTGATATGTAGGTTAATTATTTTTTTTATATCTTAATATTTTATTGAAAAGTAAATTATTGTATTTTTTGGCACCATCATTGTGAGGGAGTAGACATTGTTCATTGTTGGCCCATTAGAGGCTTTGACCTGGCCGGGTGCCGCGCGGACGGTTAATTCCGCCAATTGACCGTTGTAGGCGGGTAATCCTACACTACTTCCATACAATTTAACGCTACGGCGGTTGACTCAGTACTGATGTCCATTGCATTGGGGTTTGGATAGGAGGTCTCGTATTGATATTTGTTTTAGTTTAAAAAATTTTGATTTAAGGGAACGGGGTGGCTTCTATCCAAGCTCGGGCTGCCCGGTGTCGGCAGATGGGATTGATATATATTTAATATGAATTTTGATATTATGGTTACAAAATTTGTGATATTCAAGGACATTGATTGAATTGTCATTGTTATCCCATAATGATGGGCATACATGAAAAAAATCTTTTTATAGTTCATTGTTTAATTATTGACTTATAGTCCTTATTATATGAAATTGTCATCGTAATTTTTTTTACTCATTGTATATGGTTATGATCGTATGTCTCATAAATTATTGGTGCACACTTAGTCAAATTCGTTTGACTAATATTGATTTACAACCTTGCAGCCTAGAGGGAAGCAAGAGGTTTGGCCGTTGGCAGGATTGAAGAGTCCTTGATTTTTTTTCTATCATCTTAAGTCATTGTACGGATAGACTTATTTAGTTTTATTGTGTAGTTCAGACTTGATAAGTTTTTATTTATTGGTTATGTTCCTTTATTCTTCCATTATGTATGGCACTCTGAAAGTTATTTATGGATTATTGAGATTTTGTCTCGCTCCTAGACTCGGAAAAAAAATTTCATTGATTTGGGATGCTTTCGCAATTTTTCCTATGTTTCGATGTCAGTGACGTGACACCAACGGTGGAGCTCTGATGAAGGGGAGGAACTCCAACGAAGGATGGAGTGGTCTGATTGACCAAACTCAATTGGCTCCCCCTTATATAGTGTCAAGTTTAATCGGTTTGGAATCCTAATACAAGACCAATATCCGCAGCTCGTTCATATTTCACGCATACTCTCATATACTCCGATTTCATTACTCGGACTCGTTGGAAAAGAAGCCTCAACAAGAACTACAAGATAGAATATTTGCATGATTTGAGTACTGAACCGGGTCAGAAATCTAAATTTTAGTGAAATCAATTCTTTGGTTTCTTACCATCACTTCAAGGGGTGGTCGAGTGATGCGATGGAGGGGTCTCCTTTGATGGGAAGGTGGAAGAACAGGATAGAAGAGGATGCCATGAAGTTGGAAATGGTGAATTTATGTGAATATAAATTACGAGAAGTTCCAAGAATTTCTGAAATGTTCACGCCATGGTGAGGTGGGCTATATTAGTCTTGTCACTGGTGCTCTGTTCTTGATGAGATCTCCGAGCACACAAGCTGTTGTTGAGCCTTTGTCCCCAACTGCACCTACCAAAGATCCAAGCAACAACACCTCGAACTTCTCTGCTGTTCTTGCTTCTGCAACACCTCTTGGAGGTCTATCCCTTGCGAGTGTCACCGTCCTTGATCAGAATGGGCATTGTAGGAACCCATGGGTTCGTTTGGTTGCAGGGTTGGGTTGGGGTACAGCGGTATACCTCTCCTTCTAACCCTCCCAACTCTCCTCACAGTTTACTATTCACAGGGGTACTCCAACCCAACCCAGGGTGCGGATCGTCTGCCGTAATTAAATTGCAGCACACTCTGCTGCAATCGTGGATGAGTGCCACGTGTCCCTCAAATAATCCCACGGCTGCCCCCTTCCCCGACTCCTCCAACCTCGCTCGCCCGACCCCAAGCCCTCTCCGTGGCCAGATCGTCCTCCCTCAACTCGGCATCCTCCGGCCCGCCTCTCACCGCCACGACCCTGTCGCCGCTCCCGCTCGCTGTTGGGGTCGTCGTAGGGGAGGAGGAAGGTGGCGTCGCCATTGAGGGGAGGGAGGAGTCAGAGGACGAGGATGTTGGCGTCATCGGGGGAGAGGGTGGCGGCAAGAGGGACGGCGAGCGGGAGCGGCAACAGGGTTGCGGCGGTGAGAGGCGGGCTGGAGGAGGCCGAGTCGGGGGAGGACGCTCTGGCCGCGAGATAGCTTGGGGTCGGGAAAGGAGTGCGGGTCGGACGAGAGGGGTGCGAGGAGTCGGGGGAGGGTGCAACCATCCGATTATTTGGGGGACGCGTGGCGCTCATCCACGCGTTGCAGCAGATTCTGCCGCAATATACTTACGGCAGACGATCCGCTCCCCCAACCCAACCCAGCAACCAAACAGACCCTATGAGCATCCCAAGTCACCCTGATCGCCATTCATCCTTCGAGCAGCTACAACAACTTGCTCGGCTGGAAAGCTCATGTATGGCACTCAGACCACACCATGTCACCACCTAAAGTCGAATAGGGGAGGAGTTCTTCTTGCTGCAGTAGCCCTTGGATTGCTTCAATTGCTATCTAAGCCATTGAAGGGAGGAGGAAGGGGTTAGTGTAAAAGAACGTGTCGAACTGACCAGCGGAAGCATGCAATAACAAATCACACGATCGAACCGTTACCGAAAACATGTATGACAACAATGAGTAGAGATAATATCAATTTTAAAAAAAGTTCATTCAAACTAAGACTTCCATTATCACAACTCCATTTGAGGTATTTTTGTAAAAACTACTCTAAGAATTAAAATAGCATCTCAACAGCTCCTGTGGGCATATATATATATATATATATATATATATATATATATATATATATATATATATATATATATGTATATATGGGTAAAATGGGGCTGCCCCCAGGGGGTAGCTAACTTAGCTACCCCCGCCCCATTTTCTCCATGTTTTTAATTTTTTTTGAAATTTTCTTCCATGAATATTCATCATCACTATATCCATATATTGTGTCATTAAAATTTCGTGTGAAACAGAGACTCCTACGGCCTCCATCCAGACAGTCATTTTTTTAACGGTAATAGGATTTTTTAAATCGACCCCGTTTGGATGGAGCTCGTAGGAGTCTCTGTTTCGCGTGAAATTTGAATGACAAAATATAGGGATTTAATAATGAATTTACACGGTTTTAGATTTCAAAAAAAATAAAAAAATTTTGTGAAAAAGGGGCAGGGGGAGCTAAGTTAGCTCCCCCTAGGGGGCATACACATTTTACCATATATATATATATATAGGGTAAAATGGGGCTGCCCCCAGGGAGTAGCCAACTTGGCTACTCCCACCCTATTTTTCCTCATTTTTTTATTTTTTTGGAAAATAAAAATTTGTATATTCATCATTATATCCCTCCCACATTCTATTAAAATTTCGTCAAAAACAGAGACTCCTAAGCCCTCCATCCAGACGTCATTTTTTTTAACGGTCGTAGGATTTTTTAAATCGACCATGTTTGGATGGAGGCCGTAGGAGTCTCTGTTTCTGACGAAATTTTAATAGAATGTGAGAGGGATATAATGATGAATATACAAATTTTTATTTTCCAAAAAAATAAAAAAATGAGGGAAAAATAGGGATGGGAGTAGTCAAGTTGGCTACTCCCTGGGGGCAGCCCCATTTACCTCATATATATATATATATATATATATATATATATATATATATGGGTAAAATGTGTATGCCCCCTAGGGGGAGCTAACTTAGCTCCCCCCGCCATTTTTTCACAAATTTTTTTTATTTTTTTTGAAATCTAAAACCGTGTAAATTCATTATTAAAACCCTATATTATGTCATTCAAATTTCATGCGAAACAGAGACTCGTACGACCTCCATCCAAACGGGGTCGATTTAAAAAATCCTGTTACCGTTAAAAAAATGACTGTCTGGATGGAGGCCGTAGGAGTCTCTGTTTGACACGAAATTTTTATAACATAATATAGGGATATAGTGATGAATATTCACGGAAACAATTTTCAAAAAATATAAAAAAAATTGAAGAAAATAGGGCGGGGGGAGCTAAGTTAGCTCCCCCTAGGGGCAGCCCCATTTTCCTCTCTCTCTCTCTCTCTCTCTCTCTCTCTCTCTCTATATATATATATATATATATATATATATATATATATATATATCCGCTAAATCTTCACGGGTTGAATCGTCTCACATCAGGAATATCGAAGAGTCTGTAACACGATCCTGAAATCAACCATGTTCTTCACCTGAAATCAACAAACATAATTTTCACGAGCCTAATGCCCAGTATGCATCGGGTCCATGCATGAGAACTCTAAACCTTCTTTTAATCCGTTATAAAGCATGTACTTGAGTTTTCATGGATAAACATCGTTATGTGCTTAATTCTTCCCATGCATGTCTAAGTTCGATTCCTAATATTTATAGTTTGGATTCTTTCATAATCATGGGTATACATATGTAAATTGTATAATAATATGCCATATATTTCTTCTATCGTGTGGGCATATTTCATACAATTCATAGCAAGTACATGTTTCTTTTATCATATAAAACTTTGTGTTTTAGTCTCTTAACTTTGATGGTTTACCTTTCTTAAACCAATCCTTGTATAACATATAATGATTTACTCTTTATTAAACTATTTTTCTTGCAAAACTTTCATGTACATATCTTGTTATACATTTTCAACCGTTGACACTTGCGATACATGACATGACATGACATGACAATGTAGTTACAACTGTAAAGGACTTAGCATTTGCTTCAGTGGTTCCTTGTAACCATACACCCATTGCGACGCTGCCTCTTGGGCTAACATGACCCCTTGCGGTCGTCCATACGATTCTTTATAAGCCCATGCGTTAATCTAGGTTAATGTTATCAAAATTTTTCTCTTTTATCTTGAAAAACACAATGTATAAAGGCATTTTGTTAACCAAAATAATATCTTTGTTTACAACTGCTTGCCTATTTCTTTTAATTAAATATTACCGTGAATGCATTGAACTTACACAATATAAAACAATAGTTCAAAATATTCTACGGGTATGTAACTTCATTATGAATCAACATATAATGAGTTTATTGACAATTTCTCCATTCACAAAAAGTATATTCAATCTTAATGTCATACATAATTCATATCTATATATAATTATGGAAGGACTAAATCACACAACATGTTTCTTCTTATATCTCTGTAAACTTCCGATTTTTACAGTACACATCTTATTTTGGGATAATTACACCCATAACCCTGAGTAATTCCTCAATCTCAATCATAACCCTGCATAATCGCGAATTACATGTGAAACCCCGGATAGTTATTCCGTTTCACACACATAACCTACCGTTAGTTTAATATGTTAACTCAACCATATGAGTGGGTTTATCTAAACAAACTATGATCTAACGGCTAGAATTAGCCAAAATAAAAAAATGAAAGGGAAAAAATATCATTATGAGTATAAACCAATGTGGCTGGTTCCGACGTCAAGAAATACGGTGCCGACTCCAACGCCGGTGCAGCCACCTTCAGCAGCTACAGCAAAGACAACAACGTTCAGCGACATGATTTCTCTGCTTATGGCAAAGATAGCAGTGGCTTACTCCAACAATTCTCTTCCTACGCCAAGAACTCCAATGTTGTCCGGAATGGATTCGATGGCTATGCGTCGGACGACAATGGTGCCTTGTCGCAGTTCTCAGGCAACTCAACCAGCTCCAACGTTGTCACCAACAAATTCACCACCTATGATGATGGGGGTAATGAATCTCTACACCAATTCATCGGCTACGCAAATTGGTTCAAGAGAGGGGGGGCTCCGACCTGGGGGGAAGGCTCGGCGGCGAGGGCTAGCCATCGGCGGGGGCTTCAACCTGGGGGAAGGCTCGGCGGCGTGGGCCAGCCATCGGTGGGGGCTTCGAGACAGGGGAGCGACGGAAAGGGGGGTTCGAGAGAGTGGACGAGTGGCGGCGGGGGGTGGTGGTGTGCGTGGGGCTTCCAGACAGGGGATGAGGGGGTGTGGGGGGCTTCCAGACAGGGGACGAGCGGGAAAGGGGTTCGAGACAGGGGAGACGAAAAGGGGGTGTGGGGGGGGACTTCGAACAAGGGAGGGGAAGGCTCAGCGGCGGGCCGAGGGGGAGGGGGGGGCAGGGGAGGATCGATGACAGCGAGAGGGAGAGAGAAGCTGCTCGAGGGGGGGGGGGGGGGGTGCAGGGGAGGATCGACGGCGCGAGCTGCTCCGAGCACGAGGGAGAGAGGCGAGCATATGGCATGTTCTGTAAGTAAGAAGGATTTTCAGGGGTATTTTTGTCTTTTCAAACAGAAACCGTCAAACATAACGAGTACCTCAAACGGAATATAACACGGGGGTATGTTATGTAAGAGTTAAGCATTACTCAGGGTTTCACATGTAATTCGCGATTATGCAGGGTTATGATTGAGATTGAGGAATTACTCAGGGTTATGGGTGTAAATATCCCTATTAATTATTCACTCAAACTAATGCTTTATCTCAAAAATTAAGCGAATATAGGTATGAATATTAACCTATAAAGGAAATTGAATACCATACTTTAAAAAAAATAAGTATGCGATTAACATCTCTTATAAATATGATATCATGTATTATGCCTCCTTTTTTAATTATCTCTGTTGATTTCCATGCATATTTCGATAACGGTTCGATCGTACGATCTATTATTGCATACTTCCGCCAGTCAGCGTGACCCATTCCATTACAGTTAGAGGATGAGGGGCGGAGAAGGGATCGGAGGGGGATGGGAATGAGGAGATAAGGGGCCGTGGAGGAAGGAACTGGAAGGGGAGGGGAGAGGTGATGGATGAAGCCGGAGGAGGTGGGAGCGAAGGAGGTGGGGAACAACAAAGGGGGGCGGTGGATATAGGTCGAAGGAGGTAGGGGATAACGACGAAGGGTCCAGTGGAGATGGGCTAGAGGAGGTAGGGGACATTGAAGGAGGTAGCTAAGCGAGGCAGTGGTGGGTTATATGGGAGGAGGAGAGGTAGAGCAAGAAGACAAGAAGTTTTTTTTTAGAAAATGACATTTCTACTCTAGGTATGCTCCTCTTACCTATACCATAGTTTGAATAACCATGGTTTAGTTCAATCATTGACAGTCAAACTAATGACAGGAAACAAGTGATAACAGATCAAAAAATAAGGGGCACAACTGATATTACAAAAAAGGAGAGGTATAACTGATATTGCAAAATTGAAGAGGGGGCACGAGTGATAAAATCCCATCAACTTTATGTATAAATCATCCTAAATGGATATATTTTAGTTATCATAAAGTAATTTTGTTATTATTCGTATATGTTTCGTATTCGTTTATATTCATATTTATGGATATGATAGCACCTCTTTCAATATGCGTCAATATTTGTATTCACATTCGTAGAACGAAGCAAATAGGATATGATTATACTGAGAATGAAGTGATTTAGATGAAAGTTATATTGAATATAGAATACTGCTGGAGTTAAAAAATTTAGGTTGCATTTATTCATTCAACAAGATATTTAGATACTTTAAATTATTTTTGCTTCCAATAACATGGTAAATAGATATTCGAGTAAAAACTGAAATTCATTTCATTACTACCACTTTAGCAACTGGTTGAACTCTCAACACTTCCTCTATATGAAAGACTATGGCAAAAATTAGAATACTAATATGATAGATTTGCATTCCATTTGACATGGAAGGAAATGTGATTGGATGTATTCACATCTCATCAGGATCTTTATCGATTGAGATGTTGATTAATTAAATTTGATCGTTACAATAAATGCAAAATTGTATTAGATGGCATCTTCTATAACCACTGATAGAGAAGCCAACAATCTCTAGTGAGATCATATGAGCAAATGCCTCCCCTTGTTTTTCTTCCCAATGAATTTTCTTGTCGAGTGCTATAAATCGCAAGAGGTAACCGATCGTTGTCATATGACTCATGTCTTCCTTACATGCTTCTGTGGTAGTGGTTGCGTATGAATTCATTTTTTACACAATACTGAACACCATTGGAGGAATCCACATGGGGGTGGTGATGTAGATGAGCGTCCTCTGGAGCTCATAGGTGACCACGCTAGAGATCTCGAGATCATTGGAACCCACATTGCTCGCCTAACGCAAAATCATCACGCTCATAATTGAACTCCTGCTGATGCCCCATCAGTTAGTAAGAAAGAAAACGAATATGGATAAATTCGTATATGATCTGCCACCACGAGGTGTGTATTTGAACTTGATTATTAATCATACAATGATTTATAGTTCTTCCAGAGAATATATATGACATATTTTCAGTTTTAATGACTAATCTTCTAAAAATGATATATATAAAAACATTACAGTATCTCTGTGATCCTGCGACTGACTTTATCGGATATGCTAACATAACCGAGGATCAAAGGAGATTGATTCAGGATTTCCTAAGAGATCCGGCGGACAAGTAAGTTGTGATTTAAGATAAGAACTTATGTTTTATAGAAATTTGTAATTACAATTTAATGTTATTCTGCTCAAAACTGCAGGTTCAACGCCACATACTTCACACCTCTTGAAATTTTTACAAGGGAAAAGAGTTACATCATTTCTTATATGAGAAAATGACTGAAGATAGCGTAATCACATTATTTTAATTCAGATTTCTATATAAACCATAAAATACTTTGATGATTTATTTACTTGGAATACAGATTTTGGAAATGTTCATGGATGTTCTGCGACATAGATATTGTACCGGTGACACAATCCCATTCCTATTCACGCCTATTTACAAGATGGTTAGTCACTTCAATCACATATAAATCTCCAAATAAATCATAATACTTTCAACTTCTACATGCAGCAATATTTTGTAAATACGGTTGATAGAGCTACAAAGGAAGAGATCAATCATCTGGACAACCTTCATGAATTGAAAGATGAAAGGCTGATTGGATTGTCTAAGGTTTTCACAGTTATTCATACCAAGAATCACTGGCATCTTTTGGTCACAGACTTCACATCGAGGAAATTCTATGCATATAACTCGATGAGAGGGTCAAAATTTCACAAAAAGATGCTCAAAATGGGTATGTTTATTTACAATATGTTTTTTTATTGAAAACATCTTATGTTTACAATGGAAATTAACAAGTTATTTTTTTAGCATGCCTGGATGTACGAATGCTTTGGCATGAACCTGGTGGACGAAACAATGAATGACTGGGAGATAATATATGTGGTTGACAACCCGCAACAACCTCCTCACAGCTTGGATTGCGGTGTCTACATGATGAAGACAATGGAGTACTTGTGTGAAGGGAGGGCTCTGGACTTCAGCTATGAAGACATTCCAAGATTCAGGGCAGAAATAGCATGTACTCTTTTGACATGCGGACACGTTGATAATGAAGCTGAAAATTAATTGACCGATGATGGTGCATGGTGTTTTCGTGACAACACCAAAAAATATTTCATAGATGTTGAACAGTGTTGACATTTAGATTTCTGAAACAATATTTAGTAGTTTGTGTTTATAAGTATTTCCTGGAAAGATAACTTTGGTTTGTATTTAGAAGTATTTCCTGGAATGTTTAAGAATGTTGGTTTGTTTATTTTGTTTACCTTACATAATTCAGCCATGTTACGTCTTTTATACCGTCTATTATGAATGAATTGTATTTTTTGATGATCTTATATTTTGTAATATGCAGATAACTGTAAATTCATATGTAAAATCATTATAATTTAACTGTATAAAATGTTGGTGTATAACATATTTAAGATTATATAAATGATGTCATGAAGTGAGAAGGTATCGTTAACTATAAGAAGATAATGCGATAAATAAACCAATCAACATATATGTTAACATTACAAAACTAAATGTATTTTGGTCCATAGTTTATTTATTCAAATTTTACATTATAATGTTTAAATTTACTGTATTGGTCTACATTTACCATTGCAAAAATTAAAATAATATGATATATTTTAATATATGTTACTATATTTTACAATAACTGCAACATGGCTGCAATACTGAAATTGATTGTTTTACACATCAATGAAATACATTAAGAATTCATATTTTTCCATTATATCTAAATCATTTGAATCATCATAAAAAGTATGATTATGTACCTATAATCATTTAATAGTACGTTTGATATTTTCTATTGTAATAACATTATACAAAGATCATTATATATTAAATGGATTTGAGTACATTCTCCGATATAATGATGAAATTCTAAATTCGAATCTAATGGATATATGGGTCTAGTATGTAAAATTAACTTAATTATGATGTGGACAATATGAAGATAGCGTCATATAAGTCAATTCAATAATTAATATATTCCTGAAAATTTAAAAATTACTGCAATTGATCAGTTAGCGTTAACAATCTGAAGATAACTTGAAACATAAATCAACCGTTATATATTTTACATTATAATACAATAAGAATGTGGCTATATAATATGCTGTATCATATTGTACATTATATTCCTTTATTTTACAATATTACACTTATAATATATTACTATATCTGTATGACAAATACAACACTGAAAAGGATTCTTAATCATTACCAACAATAAAATCCACGAATGCTATCTATTTAGTTAATCTTGTTTTTCATGAATAACGTTGTGTCGTTTGACGACCACAAAACTTTTTGTCAGATAATAATATTCATCCGTACCCAATATTATACATACAAGGTCTGACTATTACTTCGTAGATATTAGATTCAAATGTTTGCACAAATTACAAAAAATATAACATTAAATCAATAATGACCATCTATTGTTTGAGTAACATCAGATCATACAACCAATATAAATCAATCAACACCATGAATTATGAAAAAATACATAAAAATATGGTCTTAAAACATCAGTATGTATTTTCTAATGGCTGCAACTATGTACTCTTCCATCTTGATCAAAAAGATCCTGCAAAGAAAAAGGACACTACATCACTAAGCTTGATTGAATATAATAAATTGAAAAAATATACAATTTTAATGTGTAATTTACCATGCTGATTTTAAATAATTGTGTATGTGATATCTGAAATATGTTCTCCTGAGTAAACTCTGTAGAAAGAAAAAAGGATATCTAAATATATGAATAAAAATATAATAACGAAATAAAGTGTTAAAAAATATACCATCTAGCATGCAAGAAATTTGCAATATATTTGTTATCATTCTGACTGTCCTGAATCATCACTGAATGTAAAAATTGTCAGATTTTAAAAACAATAGAAATATATAAAAAATATATACTGTTTAACACTTCATACCAGTCTGAAGTTGATTGAATCTTGTTTGAAGGGCAATTCCTAGAATCATGCCCAACATTGTACTTCATGCACGCTTTGCACTGCCTGCCTCTATTTCTTTTTAATTCTTGTTGAGATATTCGACGACTACCTGAACCTTTTGGTCTTCCTCCCCTTCCACTACATTTAGTTTTTGCAGTAACCGG
Organism: Ottelia alismoides; assembly: GCA_037367405.1. Classification (NCBI taxonomy): domain Eukaryota; kingdom Viridiplantae; phylum Streptophyta; class Magnoliopsida; order Alismatales; family Hydrocharitaceae; genus Ottelia; species Ottelia alismoides. Next base: position 873,030 of record JAZKJV010001215.1, on the reverse strand, counting down.
AACAAGAACATGATTATTATTATCACGAGATTCCAAATGAGGTAGATCCTGTGATACATTTGATAATCTTTTTTTGTATTTAAACTTTGAACTTCTTCGAGCAATTTCACAAGCTTTGCTTTGACGAGAAAAAAATGTCATCATATTCTACGCTACTTTCAGCCACAATCTGAGAGCAAATATTATTTAACTGTCCAGACCTTTCATGTTGTGGATTTTGGTTGTAGATTGGATAATTACCAGAACTCTTAATATTCCTGATCCATCTGGGCAGGATAAAAGAACTAGAAAGAAATGAATCTCCTCTGAACTTGATAACAGCAAGTAAGTGCCTGCATGGTATTCCTTGAAATTTCATTTTTTGCATTCACAAGATAGATAATCAGACTGATGTATTTCGGAAACTATTCTATCTTTTACAGACTTATCAATTGAAGAAACATTGTAACATGACAATCCATCTTTGATTTCAGAAACACGAACATTTAATATCATTAACTCCTTCAACTCTTTCTGAATTTTGTAAAAAATCCTTTTCGAATAAACATCAACCATTTGTTCTTCCAAAGTCCATTTGGTTCTTAACTTAGGCCTTCTAGTCTTTGAATCATGATCCATGTCATTCTCACGTTCTCTTAACCTCTGGATGGTTGTCTAGAATCTGGAAACAAACTCTAAAAGAGTGTTCTGTTTAGTAATAGAATTCTGTAAAAATGAGTTCATACTTTCACTCCTTTGAGTGCTACGCATCCCAGCAAAGAATGTGTCATTTGTATATACATCTATCCATTTGTGTCTTATGTCATACTTCTCTGATAACCATTTATTCTCAAGCAATCCAAACTCAGATATGGCTGCTGACCAACCATCTTCAGATTAATCAATAGACTCACTCCGCCAAACAAGTCTGCTGAATGTTTTAAGAGCCTTGGCAATTTCCTTCATTCTACCCAGTTTAAGTTTCAACTTTGTCATAATGTGCCATGTACAAAACTTGTGAACAGTGTTAGGAAAAGAAAGACGGATTGCAGCACATATTGCTGGATCTTCATAAGTAATTATAGAAATAGGGTGTTTTCTACCAGCTTCAAGAAATTGATTAAATAACCATGTAAAACTTTCTGTTGTTTCTCTATTTATAAATGCATTACCAAAAAAAATTGAGCAACCATGGTGGTTAACTCCACAGAAAGAGGCAAATATTAATTTGTATTCATTGGTTCTATATGTCGTATCAAAAGAAATTGTATCGCCAAAAACCTTATAATCTTCAATGGATACACTGTCAGCCCAGAATAAATGGGTGAGCCTATTATCCTCATCAGTTCGATATGAGTAAAAAAATTCAGGCGTCAACTTTTTGCAATTATCAAAGAGATCTAACACAAGTTTTGCGTCCAAACTATCGCGACGTCTTCTCTCATCTCTATTAAGGTTGTATATATCACGTACAATGCCATCAACTTTGTCGTTTGTAATGAAGCCGTTATCCAAAAATGCCGATTGTTTTGAGGCAGGAATATTAACATCAGTCATGGACTTGATAAGCATAGCAGTTTTAAAAAACTTTCTATTGGCACGAAGATACAACCGTTTGCTGGGGGATACTAGGTTATGATTGTGTTCTTCATTGAAAGAAACCACTATCCAATCATGATCATCAAACCTATATTTAACCGACATCATGGCCTTACACCCAGTTCAAACAACACCAGCAGCTCTCTCCGATCTTTCAAACATACTTTCATCGCTGCAATCACTTTCAACTGAGTATGCACCTCTTGATGATGAAGAAGCTCTTGATTTTCCTTCTTACCAACAAACAAAACTCTTAAACACAAGTGTCTTATTTTTAGTTAATCTATCAACTCTATGTCTTGTGCTACTTTTGCGTACATTGAATCCCTCTTTTGTAGCATAAGCTTCATAAAAATTATACGCATGTTCAACGGAACCAAAAACCATGCCAACAATGGGTATATGCTGATAATTATGACAATTTGCAGTAGGGGAACTTGGATCAACTGCATTATTTAAAATATAATCGAAAACATATTACTGTTATTACCTGAGGATATATTGTTTGCATCATTAATAAATTTACACAATAATATTATTACCTGCAAAGGATGTATCAGTTTCTACACACTCTGAGTATATAATGTTTGCAGCAGAATCCTAATATAAAAATTGCGGAGACATAAATTCTCAAAAAACAAAATTAATAATAGATAATTTTTGGTGTCTCATTACCTCAATATATGGAAGACGTTCTTCTGTAATATCTTTGGAATAAAGAGCTCCAGAAATTTATCCTAGCAAAAAAAGTGAAATTCTGTATACTGTCGTAGGAAATAGTATTCAAGAGCAATAAAAAGTAAAATAAATACTCATAAGTTGCACTGGATATTAAAATTACATATATTATATGAAACTAATATATTGAAAAATATGAAGAAATATAGTAACCTATAAATATGTATTATTTTATAAAAACATGGTTATGTAACATATTGGTAAATATAGTACAATAGAAAATAAAATTGTGTATCCAATAAGGAACGAATGAAATGGATACATAAAAATCATATTATTTATATTAAAATGAAGATTTAGAAAAGAAAGAACAACACCTGGATGGAGAGAACCGATATCAGAATTGTCGTGACCTGTATCTATGGTGCTATTATCCTGTTTAAAACATGATAATGTACATCAAAACGAAATAATTACAACAACAAATAAATATAATGTATGAACTTGGTAGATTTCTTCAAAATAGTTAGACATAAACTCGGATGCAGAATCATCGTCTGATGAAGATGACGGATCTTCCATGACGAAGAACGACTGCGAATACAAAATATTAAACGAAAAAATGAAATAAAATTATTTACACAAAACTACTTACCGTAAAATATGGGATAATTAAGTACACTAAATGACGCATGACGTATCTAAAAATAGGAAGTAGAATACTTATTGACAACCATGCAATTTTAACATATTTGATTACGTCTTAAATGAATTAGTTTACTAAAAATAGAATACCGGGAGTGGTTTATTGGGTGGTTTCACATGGTTTCGCATGACTGAAAACAGACATATCATAGCCGTAGATATAGATCAGACGGTCAAGATTCGTGGCTTTCCTTATAGCAAGGAAATGTGCACCTCATCTGAAATTTTCCCTATATATATATATAAACATTCTTATTCATTTTAAATTGGATAGGTGCATGGAAATCATTTTGATATTAGTAAATATTCATGTTTATATACCTATTTTAACTTAAAAAATATAATTGTAGATTTTTTATAACATTGTTTAACAAAATTTTATGTCTATATTAACTATTGTCGATATAATTATTGTGAAATAAATATATCTACTATATTTGTTTTATATGTAAAGCATCTTGAAAATGTATATTTAAGTTTATGTATAAATTGTTTTCGTTATTATGCCTATCCGACTCGTATTCGTTTTATATTCGTATTTGTTTCGAAGGTTTAATCATTTTTCTTCATATCCAGAAATATTATATCCACATTCGTATCCCTATTTTAAAATGGATAAGGGTATAATTAATTATAACTATATTTATACCCATATCGTCTATTATTTCTCTGTCTAAAATATTTATCTCGTCGACAATCTTCAAGAAAACTAATTAAAAAAAGAGCTCCAACTATGTGTTGATTCCAAATAAAGTCATCGTGATTCAAATGTAATAAAAAGTTTTCTCCTTCCAATTTAGAATAAATATGATTTCAGACCATTTCTTTAATTCAAAGGATGTTCCGATGCGAATTTCATCAATCACTTGAGCTGATTCTACCTATTGATTGTCCGAACTAAAATCAAACTTTTTGGTGGAATATAAGTCTATAGTTGAACTTTCAATTTCAGGGTTTAACGTCGATATAAAAAGGTAACAAGGAGCTTACTGTGGCCTATAATTCGGAAGGAAAATAGTATCATAGACCTCAATGTTACACGCCTTAAGTTGAAATTCGAGACATAATCGAGCCTTTTTTTGCAATTTACCCAAAATACAAGAAAGAAATCTCATGATCCCTTGGATTGGACGGGTGAATTTTTGCTTGAAGTGCCTGATTTAAAAAAACATTTCCTTTTTCATCCATCCTTGCTCGACTATCCATTAAAAACAAAAAAAATTGTCAAATACAACTAGCGATGCAAACGAATACGGATATATATATATATTATCGTATCCTATTTGTTGTTGAATACGAATACGGATGCGGATATATATATTAACAGATATTAAAACTATCTTACCATATCCTAAAAAAATGGATACATATGTAAAACGAATATTGATAGCATACGAGTAATGTTAGAAATACTATATAGAATCGACTTAAATATATATGAATTGTATGGAAAACACGTGATACAAATTTCCTAATGTGTTTGTATCATAAAAATTATACAATATATGGTAAAAGTAGGTATAGAATTATGTTATATCGGGTTAAAAATAAATCTAGGACTATATTATACATGAAAACGGATATATGAATACAAATATTTAAGGACATCCAAATAATATCCATATATGTATCCATTTTAAAACGAATACAAATGTCAAAATATTTACCTTTTGCATCCCTAAATACAACTAGTCATAATTTAGTATTAAAAAATAGTTTAATATTATTGTCCCAAACAATGGGTATCTCCTCGTCGATCTCGATATGTTTAATTTTACACAAAAATAATATCGAATTTCTAACATGTGAAAAAAGATATGGTTTAAGTCAAATTCAATAATCAAGCACTTATTTCTAAAACGAATACAGATACGGATACATACGTCAACATCTATACCGTTTGTCCCTAATACAACGTATAATAGTTTAATATTTAAAAATTAGTATAATATTATTGTCCTCAAACAATGGGTATCTCCTCGTTGATCTCAACATGTTTAATTTTACACAAAAATAATATCAAATTTCCAACCTGTAAAAAAACATAATGGTTTAAGTCAAATTCTATAATCAAGCACTCATTGCTAGTATATTGTTTGTTTCTTCTGAGATACATCATATTGATTAAGAAACGAGGGGGTCTATTCTATATTCTCACTCCTTTTAGGTATTTTTGCGTGAGACTTTTATCCGTTGAAAAATTCAGCAAGGATTAGTAAACTTTTGAAAAATAGCAATAGAAAAGCGGCACTACATGGGTCATTACTAATGATATAACGACAGATATTATATCCGTCGCTAATTTCAAGTATAAAAAATCCACGACGAATAATATCATCGTGATATATTTAACAAGGCTGGTTTGGCGAGATACTTTGAGAAAACGTCGCTATAGCTTACTTTTGTTGGAGCGTCACTACAAGGAAAACAAGTTGTGGCTACAGAACTATACCTACGGACATGGGGTTTGTGGCCACAGAAGCGGGCTCTAACCACAACACATTGTGGCCAGTAGCCGTAGCTACAAGTCTCGTCGCGAGAGTTCTCTAACCACGAATATGTTGTGGCCACTACAAGTGACCACAGAACTTATCGTGGCCACAACGCTTGTATGAAGACGTTCACAGATTGTAGCCATGAGAAACAAGTGGCCACCGAATTATCGTGGCCACAAGTTTCTGTAACCACATTCTGTGGCCACAACTTATTTTTCTTGTAGTACGTGTATCATCATCATATCTAGGCAAACTAATCAGTCGTTGTTAGATATGTAACACCGATATTATTCGTTGTGAAATTAGTTTTACCGTCGGTATACCATTAGCGATGATCCATATAGCGTCGCTTATCTGTTGAAAATTTAACAAGGATTAGTAAAATTTTGAAAAATAGCAACCGATATGTAGTATTATAGGGACAATCACTAATGATATAACGTCAGATATTATATTTGTCATCAATTATAAAAAAATAATTTCACGATAAATAATACTATCATTATATATTTAATAAGGCTGACTTGATAAGATATTTTGAAAAAACGTCACTATAAGTTAATTTTGTTGTAGTGTATATCATGTCCAGATCTGGGCAAACTATGACCATACCAAGGGAAGGGCTGAATAGGCCGAGGTTCAAAAACCCCTATCTAGGGTTCGCGCCAGCCCCGATGTCACTTCTAAATATCTTTTTCTCATGTTTTGATATTATTTATAAAGATAAATGTTTTTTTCAGCGTCATTTGAACTTTCTAAACCAAACCAACTGTTATATGTGTTACTTGCAATGTAAATGACTAATAAAATGTGACATTGACAATGTAAAAGGAAAACTTGAATTATATTAGGGGAAAATGGGGCTGCCCCTAGTTAGCTTCCCCGCCCAATTTTTCTAGTTTTTTTTATTTTTTTAAATTTCTTCCGTGAATATTCATCACTATATTCCTATATTATGCCATTCAAATTTCGTATAATACAGAGACTCGCACGACCTCCATCTAAAGAGTCATTTTTTAACGGTCGCATGAGTTTTTAAATCGACTCTATCTAGATGGAGGCCGTAGGAGTCTCTGTTTTTCACGAAAATTGAATGACATATAATAGATTTACATGATTTTATTTTTTTCAAAAAAATAAAAAATATGGAAAAAATGGGGCGGGGATAGCTACCCACAGCCCCATTTTACCCATTATATTATACTAAATGTATATATATCATCTTTTTAATATGTATTTCTATCTTTTAGCTCAAGCCGAGATGAATTTTGCAGTATATGAATTTTGCAGTATATATTTACGGCCCGTCCATTTGATGTGTATGCTAATGAGCGAGCCGAACCATTCATCAAATTTCTTAACACAATCTCGATTACGAGTGCTAGAAAATTCTCAATTCGGTATTCGCTCAGCTCTGGCTCGCTAAAAGTTTGATTCCGATTCAGTTGAGAAATGATCGAACCGAACCTGAGCACAAGTGTAGGCTCGATTGGATAAATTTACGGAACCTAAAAATCATAGATTCGCTCATGTTTGACTCGTTAAAAGCTCGATAAACATACACACACATACATATTTACAAATCCTTATCCGCATAAGTAGTCCTTATTTTGAGTTAAGTGGATTTTGTCCAAAGATAAATAAACTTTATTTGGAGATAACAGAATAGTTACGGGATAAGTATGTTTATCTCGGTATAAACTATCGCTAAAGAAATAATCACATCGTGATTACAACATCCATCATTTATGTGTCTAGTATGTTTCCCTTCTTTATCCTCAAATCAACAGAACACGCATAAACCTTAGTTATCGTATATCTCCATATTATTCCTTATCCTCATCTAAATAGATATAAAAGTGTAATATAATTATGCTTTTTTCAAATAGATGAATCCTTATTAATCTAATTTTTCTAAAGATGAAGAAGAGTTAGATAAAGAAAAAAAAAGCTGAATGAATGCTTATTCTAATTATACACGCACACACACGCACACACACACACACAAAGTCCGATTCTGATTCGGTTCAAAAATAAACGAATCAAATCTGAACAAAAGATTAAGCTCGATTAAATAAAAGAACCAAACCTAAACAACGTAGATTCGCTTAAGTTCGATCCGTTTACACCCCTAATATTCTAGAAGAAAGACTTGTCAAAGATAAGAAAAGTAGGAACGTCTATTTATTTCCCAAAATACTTTTCCTACTTTGGTCTCTTTCTCGTTTAAATTTCCAAAGTATATCTTTCCGATCACACTTTTCTCTCACCCATTTGGACGTTTCATTTCTAACAAAAGTACAATTTAACAAAATTTCACAAAAAATCCTGAAATATATGCTCAATTACAATGCTGTACATGAACTTATAAATGTGACATCACGGTACTTGATTTCAAATATTTATTTTAGTTACGACTTGAGGGAAAGGTGATTGGTTTTAAAGTTTCGTGATAACTTCGTTTGTGTCATGTGCAAAATCCCAATTGTTGACCATTAAAAAAAAGAAAGAAATTAAATCAGTATAATTGAATTCGGTTAAATGGTCTAATAGTTGAGCATCGTAAATTATTATACCAGTAATTTTCTGATTTACAATAGTAAGTTAATATTTGTGCTTTCGAAGCTTCATCATGTAATTGTAGGAGTTCATAGTCGATTTTTCTTTACCTTTTTTTCTCGTCATAATAATTTGATGTTTACCTAAACAAAGGGATATTTCATACAATTTACCCAAGAAAATCATCCCGAGGTTAAGGGAGCAATTATGCAAATCACCAAAAAGCAGGGCTTAAAAAACCGGACCGGCTGGTCGGACCGGTTGGACTGGGAACGACCCCGACCCGGTCGGTTCGACCGGTTTTAGGTAATTATTTAAAAAAAAGAAAATAAAAAAACGGGGTCAGGCCGGTGGTCGGATCGGGTTGACCCGTGCGATTGGACCGGGTTGACCCGGATTGACCCAGATTTGATAGTTTAGTATATTTTTAAAAAATAAAGGTTTAAATAATAAAGAATAGGGTTTTTATCACTTGTACCATTCTTAAATTCTACAATATCAGCTACATCCCTCTCTTTTTTGGAATATAACTTGTGCCACTACTTTCTTGGGGTAATTCTCTAAAAGGAACTATAAATAAATTATTACAATATTATATTCATATATAATGCTAAAAAAATGTGACTACCTTTTGTAGAGTTTTATTCGAAATAGACAATCATGTTTTATGGTGAAAGACTTGACATTTTAAATGATTATTTCATTGATATATAAATACATATTTACATATATCTATCTGATTTTATCAGTTCAAAAAACCGGTTCAACCAGTCAGACCAGTAAATTAAGCCCGGTCCGGTTTTTTCCGAGTCAATATGAGTGATGATGTCACTGGTCCGACCGGTTTGGACCGATGGTCTGACCCGGTTGGACCAAACTGAGGACTAATTGGTTCAATCTCCGGTCCGATTTTTAAAGGGATCTTTACTCGGCAGACCCTATAATCTTTTCCAATTACCTCTACGACCTTTGAAACATCCTAATTCCTCCCCGACCTCGTAAACTTGCTCCGTCTTACCCAACAAACCCTATCGTCAATTTTAACTATATTTGAGTCAAACACTTGGGGTTAGTCTTGAGTTAATCTACCCAATTTACCATCAAACGGTTAGGATTAGTCAAAAAATAAAAAAAAGAATAGGAAAAAAATTCAGCAAATTAGAGGCAGATGTTCTTGCGGTAGCTGCGGCAGCGGCCACGGGCGTTGCAGGAAGCTGCATCGCCGGGGGCCGAGGGGGGAGGGGCACTCCATCGGCGGCAGAGGGGATCCATTGGCAGAGCTTGGGCGGCCTCCATTAGCAGGTGGGGGAGAGCAGGGAGCCGCGGGGGGGGGGGGGGGGGGGCAGCATCGCCGGGGGCCGAGGGGGGAGGGGCACTCCATCGTAGGCAGGGGGTCTCCATCAGCAGAGCTTGGGCGGCCTCCAATGGCAGGTGGGGGGAGAGCAGGGAGCCGTGGTGGGGGTGCGGGGGTTGGGTTGCGGGGAGCTTGGGCGGCGGGGGAGGGCACTCCATGGGCGGCAGCGAGGCAGGGAGCTTGGGCGAAGGGGGGGGCATCGACGGCAGGGGGCAGGGAGCTTGGACGGCCGAGGGAGGAGCAGTGAGCTTGGGTGGGGCACTCCGTCGATGGTAGGAGGCTCCATCTGGAGGGAGGGAGGGGACTCCATCGGCGGGTGGGGAAGAGCGGGGAGCTGCGGGGGAGGGGGGGATGCTCCATCGGTAGGTGGGGGAGAGCAGGGAGCCGCGGTGGGGGTGCGGGGGGGAGGGGAGCAGCATCGCCGGGGGGTGGGTGGGCGCAGGGGGGTGGGGAGCTTTGGTGACCGGGGGGAGCATGGAGCTTGGGTGGCGGGGGGCACTCCATCGACGACAGGGGGCAGGGAGCTTGGGCGGCGGGGGGGGGGGGGGGGAGGAGCAGGGGGCAGTCACCGAAGGTCGGGGCGGGGGACTCCGTCGTCGGTAGGGGATCATGGAGTGGCACTCAACGTAAATTTAATAAAAAATGGGAATAAAGTAAAAGAACGTAACGAAATCTGGTTAATTTTAACGGGTAAATGAACGGGGGTTAACCGCAGGGTCTGTAGGTTAAGGGTTAGCAACTTTACAGGGTCGGGAGAAGAATTAGAATGTTTCAAAGGTCGTAGAGGTAATTGGAAAAGATTATAGGATCTGCCGGGTAAAAATCCCATTTTTAAAACCTTGCCAAAAAGATTGCTGAGGGCATTTCGGTCATTGCAACAAAAGAGTCCCATCCCATGCATCCGGTCTATACATACTCCTTCCCCCTCTCTTCCTCCAATATCACCAGGAAGAGAAGAACAGGCAGCATAATCCAGAGAGAGAGAGAGAGAGAGAGAGAGAGAGAGAGAGATGGGAGGAGTGAAGCTCTATGGCCTTCAGATGTCAACCAACACCGCGAGGGTGATAGCTCTCCTGAACGAGAAGGAGATCGAGTACGAGTTCGTCCCCGTCGATCTCCGCGTCGGCGCCCAAAAGAGGGAGCCCTTCATCTCCATCAACGTAACCCCATCTCCCTTTTCTTTTATCGATCTTCTGTTCTCGTTCTTCTCTGCTTTGGGTATGTTTGGCTCACTGTTGCTGATGTTGTTCTTACCGTCCTCGTGTTGTAGCCATTTGGCCAGATTCCGGCGCTGGAGGATGGGGATCTTCGGTTGTTTGGTGAGGATCTCTCTGGAGCTCCATCCTTGTGCTTTAGTGTTTCTGGGTTTCCTTACTTTTTTGGGGATGTTTGGAACTGATGTCAAAGGTCACCTTTTTTTCTGGCGAATAGAGTTTTCTTATACTTTATGTTACTTTAAAGTTTTTGGGCACCGAAATTTTTGTGTGGGTAATTATTCGGGAGTGAGGTCGAAAATCCACCTTTTGTTTGGGAAGTCGTATAGATTTTCCAATACACTTTGGTTTGCTAACAATGTTTTGGCACAAGAGATCCACTGACTTTAGTTGGAGCTTAGTCAACGTTTGAGATGCTGTGAAGTAGATAACTTACCTACTCTATTTTTATTTTTCTCACTCTTTTTATTTTTTTGAAGAATACTTTTATTGATTTTCATAAATATATTCCTCTAATATGTCATTTAAATTTTGATAGAAATAGAGACTTCTATGCCCTCCATTCAGAACATGTGTCTATCTATATATAGGGAACTTTTCAAATGAAGTGGGGGCTTTTCTGAAATTGTAAAAGCGATTGTGAATTTAGTAAAAACTCTGTAACAGTTTTGTAAAAGTATAAACTACACATTGTAAAAAAATAAATTTTGTAAAATATAGCATCTAAATTTAAATTAACATTTCCATCCAATATAATAATATTTTTATAATTTTATTTCACTATACATGTAGTGTTAATATTTATCGTTATATGTATGAAACAAGAAATTGTAAAATATATTAGAAAGATGCCTAAATTAAGGGTCTCTCACCATATATATGGTGAGACCCCGCCTCATTTAAAGTTTCTCCTAATATAACATGTATAGTGAAATAAAATTATGAAAATATTAGTATATTGGATGGAAATGTTAATTTAAATTTTGATGCTATATTTTACAAAATTCAATTTACAATGTGCACACAGTTTATAATTTTACAAAACTGTTATAGAGTTTTTACTAAATTCACATTGACCTTTACAATTTCAGAAAAACCTCCACCTCATTTGAAAGGTCCCATATATATATATACGTATATATATATATATATATATAGGAAATATTTCCAATGAGGTGCACCTTTCCTGGATGCATGGAAAGCCACATCAATTTAAGCATTTATTCTACTTATTTTACACATTCTAACTCCATAAATTTAATACTAAATATTAACATAATATGTATATCATGAAAGATTTATGAAAATATTAATATATTTGACATTAAATGTTTGTTACAATATGGATGATATATTTTACATAACTGTATTATCATCATTATTTTACAATATGTAGTTCAAATTTACAATATTGTTACATTATTTACAAATTTGGTAGTGGCTTTCTGAATTTCAGGAAAGACCCACCTCATTAGAAGGGCTCCCTATATATATATATATATATATATATATATATATATAGGGAAAAGGGAGCCTACACCCATGTGTAGGTAACTTTCCTACACCCACCTCTTGTTCCCTCAAATTTTTTTATTTTTTTGAGATAATTCCTTGGGGAATTTAGATCACATTATATCACCATATCGTTATTCAAATTTCAACTTATTTCGAGACTTCTAACTTATCCATCATGACCGTCAAATTTTGACGGTCTGAGATTTGCTGAAATCGACCCCTTCCGATGAAGCTGTTAGGAATGTCTGTTTTACATGAAATTTGAAACACATATTTCATTTAATATTCTAAGTAAATCCCCCAAATAATCCATTTCAAGAAAAATCAAAAAATTAGGGAACAAGAGGTGGGTGTAGGAAAGTTACCTACACATGGGTGTAGGCTCCCCAATCCCATATATATATATATATATATATATATATATAGGGAAAAGGGAGCCAACACCCATGTGTAGGTAACTTTCCTACACCCACCTCATTTTCCCTCAATTTTTTTATTTTTTGAGATAATTCCTTAGAGAATTTAGATCACAATATATTACCATGTCGTCAGTCAAATTTCAACTTATTTCAAAACTTCTAATTTATCCATCATAACATTCAAAATTTAACGGTCTAAGATTTGCTGAAATCGACCCCTTTCGATGGAGCTGTTAGGAATATCTTTTTTACATGAAATTTGAAATACATATTTCATTTAATATTCCAAGTAAATCCCCCTAAATATCCATTTCAAAAAAAATCAAAAATTATGGAACATGAAGTGGGTGTAGGAAAGTTACCTACACATGGGTGTAGGCTCTCCAATCCCAAACATACACACACGCACATAAGGGACCTTAAAAGTATAAATTGTGTGCACATTGTAAAAAAATGAATTTAATAAAATATAGCATCCAAATTTAAATTCACATTTCCATCCAATATAATAATATTTTTATAATTTTATTTCGCTACACATATTGTGTTAATATTTATTGTTATATATATGAAACAAGAAATTGTAAAATATATTGGAAAGATGCCTAAATTGAGGGTGGCTCACCATATATATGGTGACCCTGTTTCATTTGAAGTTTCTCAAGGGATCCTACTCCATGGAGTAGGTAACTTACCTACTTCATTTTCTTTTTTCTCACTTTTTTAATTTTTTAAAAATTATTCCATGGATTTTCATAACTATATTCCTCTAATATGTCATTCAAATTTCATCAGAAACAGAGACTCTTATGTCCTTCATCCGGAACATGCAATTTTAATGATCTCAAATTTGTTGTAATTTATTTGTTTCGAATGGAAGGTATATGAGTCTCTGTTTCTGACGAAATTTGAATGACATATTAGAGGAATATAATTATGAAAATCGATGAAAATATTTTTTTAAAAAATAAAAAATAGGAAAAGGAAGCGGAGTAGGATCCCTTTCCTCTCTCTATATAAGATTGGATGAATATGAGATAAAAATGATCGTGTGGTATTTAATATGTTGATGATTATTATAGTTGAAGAAATCATGCATTGGGATCCCTATGTGAGTGGAAAAATATAAATGGTAACGAGGAATAAGATATAAATAAAGTTTATCTCTCATTTCTTTCTTCGGTTGGTTGGAGGAATATGGAAGGGATATATATTGTAGACAAATGCATGATGTATTATGTATTCGTGATGTCATCATTTTATCTTGGGATTACTTATCCCAAGATAGGGATTACTTATCCCAAGATAGCATGTGCACTATAAACATGTACATAGAATGACAAGAGCATAGATGAAAATGTCATGTGCACTATAAACATGTGCATAGAATGACAAGTGCATAGATGAAAATGTCATAGTGGGTGTGTGATCATATACAAAAAGATCGGATTTATGGATGATGCGATTATAAGGAAAGTTGGTATAGTATAAAAGTTTCCTTCTTAAGGATAAGGGTATCTTAATCCTCGTCAGATCCATAGTAACCGAAATATCTTGGAGAGTAAATAAAGACGTCTCATTTGTTCTATCTTGCAAAGATTGTTTTTAAATTTTGCGCATGTGACTTTATCTAGTTTATAAAACATGGTATCAGAGCACGATAATCCATCGCTTTTTCTGGTCCTTGTTGTTCTTTTCTCTCGTTAGAGTCGCGGGCTATCACCAAGTACCTCGCATACAAGCACAAAGATCAAGGCCCCGACTTGCTGAAGCTCAGCAGCCTGAAGGAATCCGCGGTGGTGGGGCTCTGGCTCGAGATCGAGGCTCACCGGTTCAACCCCCCCATCTCGGAGATCGTCTGGGAAGCCTTGATCAAGCCCATGCTGGGTGGAGTCACCAACCAAGAATCGGTCGAGGCTAATGCTGAGAAGCTGTCGAAGGTGCTGGACATATACGAGGAGAGACTGAAGCACAGCAAGTACCTGGCTGGGGACGAGTTCACTCTCGCTGACCTCCACCACCTCCCATACACCAACGGCCTCATGCTGACTCCGAAGGCGGAGCTTATCACTTCTCGCCCCCACATCCTCGCGTGGTGGAACGATATCTCGTCCCGCCCGGCCTGGAAGAAGACCGCGCAGAGCATCAAGTTTTGAGAATGGCAGAATCAAGATGGAGTTGGAAGAATAAGATGGCGAGCATGTTTCCGTCTGGCTATGGTTTGCTTCAGATTTAGATTGGGCACTCTATAGTAGTATCTGAAGTTTGATGTAGTTTTGGGATCTGAGTAAACTATTTCGATTAAGGTAATTTCTATCAAACTTGAAATTTAGTTCTCAGTCTTTTTGCAAATAAATGAACTTAAGCCGAGCAAAGTAGGACGGATGACTTCGATTTGGTTTGACAATGGATTAATATGATCTACAATATTTGTCTGCATGTCCAATTATAGTTGAAGATTATAGTAAAAATATAGTTTTTTCTGAAGAGTATATTCAAAGTACAGGTGATCTAGTATATAGTTAAAAAATAATTCAAGTTTTCCTATCGCACACCTCTAGTTGGGTCCCCATCCTTGAAGGGTTTTAGATCCAATCCACTCTCCCCTTGTATCTCACATTCCAACCACCAAGTTTCTTGTCTCCACCACTACCTCTGCGGCATAGATATGCCCATGTCGACCTTCTCTTTGATGCCTAAGATCAATAAATTGAGATGATGACGTGGGAGTTGATGAGATCTCGGATGTTGGTGTGGAGGTAGTTGAGGAGGATGGTGGTGACTGGTGAAAGCTTGTCTTGGAGGTTGATGACAGTAGTGAGGAACGCGATCATGTGTGGATATAGTCGAGGAGGAAGGTGGCGTGGGATGTGGAAGCTGATGAGAAGTAGAGCCGTTGATTAAGACGTGAACTCAGCAACAAGTGATGCGTAGCTCCTTGTTGAGGTAATCAAGGAAGAGCGTCGTTCTTGATTCGATGCCTCAATCGCTTGAAATATCGGTGGAGTTCGCTTGAGCTCGGTCAAAGTTTTGATTTTTTTTCGTGTTGGCGAAATCGTAATGACAGGTTTTTCGGTTTTATTGGATTTTGTGAAATTTCATCGGAATTGTATGTCATTTTGCGAAACAAGCAAAACAATAAAAATAAACGATTCGTCGAGATTTGCCAATATCAATGAATGTTTGCCCATTTACCTGCTTACCGTATTGATATTGCATAGTTCTTTATTGTGTTGACAAGCTTCTTTAGTTAATAGAAGGTAGGGTCTTAATCCATACTAAATTAGCTAGAACAAGCTCCAAAAGTTAAGTTCAAATTTTAACTCAATGTCTTAGTTTTGTTATTTATTTGGTTTGATATATAATGTTTTGTTCTGTTATTATTGTTTGTGTTATTTATTTGGTTTTACTGTGTCAAAAACATTAGAGACCTTAATTTTTCGCAAAACTTATACGTAAATTCAATAGTTTTTATTATTGATATTATTGTCATTTGGTTGCCCTTACTTTTTCATGTGCCATTTACAGAGAACGTGTGCTCCTTCCATGCTTTTGTATAAAGATCTATTTTTTTCTTTTTTTACCAAGGGCCCTCGAAATGTTAGTTAGGATCCATTTGGCTTCTAAGCTGATACATGTACATGATGATAATGATGAGAAAAAAAAAGAGAAAACATCAAGAAAAAAGAGGAGAAAGAAGAAGAATAAAGTGGGAAAAGCATGGGAATTAAGGAATAAAAATGTGCTTGGGTTCGGGTAGGGTCGGTTCATTTATTATTTATTATTTTATTAGCGCGAAAATATAGAGAATGGACAAAGGTAATTGAGATGCATGTGCTTGCGATTGAATAGTGAGGACGAATAGATATCACAAGGATTATGAGTACACGAAGCAAATATTCAGAAGTAATTATTCACAAATAAAAAAATTGTATTGTGTGATGAACACATAAGAGGAATAAGAAGATGAGTAATAATTGTCATATAGCAAGAAAAACGATTTAACAATGAGGAGGTGGGGTAAAGTACTTAGAGAAAGTGGACATTACATGTAAATATAAGAAGTAAAGATTGGTCGGACAATCTATTAATTGAAATATACCAATATGTGATCGTGGGTTATTATAAGGACCATCTTATTGAGCCTTGGACCGGTTGGCTCATTGATTTTGGTCAGGGTTAGCCCGAACCCAGCTCAATTATTTATTGGACCAAATGGGTTGGGTTCTCGGACCCAATCTAATGCTCATCCCTAGGGCATGTTTGGTTACTGGGTTGGGCTGGGTTGGGGTATCCCCTATGAATCGTAGTTGTTTGGAGGATTGGGTGGGTTGGGATGATAATTGTAATGTGATGCAACATTGATTATGTGTTATATTAACTTTTTTAATAATTATAAAATGTTTTCTATGTTAATAGTTCTATTTGAACAAGGTTAAAAAATATTATACCAAAGAAGTTTTCGGGTCAATACAAGTAATCCCAACCCAGGAATGTAGGGTTGGAGCTAGGGGTATGCCAGGGTACACCAGTGTACCCTGGCAACCAAACAGGCCCCTATTGTTCCATAGGCAGCCTACTACCTCTTTTACATCACGACAAGTTCACTACCACCACCAGCCTAACATAATGTCATGCGTAAAAGAAGCCCTCGATCCCCTGCCTCCCCGCTAGGGATGCAATCGGATACGGATATATCCGTATCCGATCCGTCACCGTATCCGATCCATCACCGTATCCGTTTTATACAGATTTTGACATTTGTATCCGTATCCGTTTTAAATGGATACGGATATGAATATCGTTTTGATATCTGCAAACATCCCTATCCGTATCCGTATATCCGTTTTTATACATAAACATAGTCGTAGATTTATTTTTAACCATACATAACATAATTCTCTACCTCCTTTTACCATATATATATAATTTTTATGATAGAAATATACTTAGTAAATTAATATCATGTGTTTCCATCCAATTCTTATATATTTAAGTCAATTCTATAGAGTATTTCTAACATTACTCGTGTACGATTAGTATCTGTTTTACATCCGTATCCATTTTTTAAAGATATGGTAAGACAGTTTTAAAATCCGTCAATATCCGTATCCGCATCCGTATTCGTATTAAAAAACAGATAAGGATATTGTAATACCTATATTCGTATCCGTATCCGACCATTTGCATCCCTACTCCCCGCTCATCATCCCCACACTCTTTGGTGACCCATGTGTATTATCGTTCTCGAGATTGACAAGATGACAATAACTAAGCACTTTTATCGGAGAAATATCACATTGTTACAACTCTAACATGTGATACTACATTATTTCTTTTTAATTTTTTATTTTTTACACAAAATACCTCCAATAATATTATATTAGGCAAGGAAATTACATAGAAATTGATGGGAGATGGGCAACAAGCTGCGCCGCTAATTCCTTTTGAATGGCAAATCCAATCCTTCGAAATACAACATTCATAGACTTACGAACCATAACATTGCTATGTATGATTTTTTGAATCTGCTTCAGTAATTTAATATAGTTTCATGGACTTTTGTGTAATTTAATATTTATTACCCGCCGAATAATTTGTATTTATTTGGTAAGTATTTAAATCCAAATTGTGATTTATAATTTTATTCCTTTCTTTGACATAAATCTGTTTTTTCCTCTTACTTTTCGTATTTTAAAGTTCAAGCGCAAAAGTTATGTTTCCAATCACATTTTCTTTCACTCACTGGACAATTTCAAACGAAAGTACAATTTCGTGAAATTTTACAGAAGTTCCTAAAATATATAATAAGTTACAATGTTGGTACCCGAACTTTTAAATATTTGTGTGGCACTCCATCTTTAAAATCAAATTTAGTATAGTTTGCTCCATCTTTAAAATCAAATTTAATATAGTTTGGAGGTACATTTTGTAATTATATCAGGTTACTTGTAGCAAGTAGCCTTGTACTCTGACTTGTGATTAATGGTGAAGTTTTTGGACACGCACCTCTATAGTGGAAGCTTCGTGTCATGTGCAAAATCCCAATTGCCTATCATTATGAAAATAAAGAATTTAGTTCAATAAAATTCAATTAAATGATCTAATTAGTTGTGCAGTGTAATCATCACCATGACATCATATAACTGCCATTAGAGTGTCATTAATAGGTTGTGTTCAAATCCTTTAACCCTGCCCGATGACCTGACAAGCTAGGGTTGAAAGGAATTCATCAATAACAAGATAGTCAGAGTCAACCCAAAATTCATGCTAATCCCACAATCGAAGGAGAAGAGAAAAATGAAAAACTCATAGAACTCCAGAGTTAAAACCATTCGACAAAACGACCAAGAGGTCGAAACTTCACTTTCATCGCAGATGAAGGTTCATCGAGTTCATCTTGGAGGAAGTTTCTGCTAAGATAAAACCACGAGGGGGTGAAGTAGTTAGATATGATGTCCACTGCCATGCAGAAGATCAAAATTTAAGTCAGTAGATTTGCTCTCCCAAAGTCGATGACATAATTCCTTTCGATCGCAATCTTGAAATTATTTAATGATGGAAACATCAGCCCTAGTCGCTATCTTCATATCTGATTTACTTGTAAGTTTTAAATGATATTAGTATTGGAAGTTTCCTTATAGGAGAGGGTCTAGGATATATCAAAGATGTACAAATTTCATCTTATCTTATTTTATATTTATAATCTTTTCATAAAAAGAAACAAAAAGGTACAATATATAGGATGGAAAAAAGTATTATTTTACTAACTATTTAATAAAAAATAAATATTTATTATATACCTCTCTACTGTGTATAGAATTTATGATTTCTATTGGTGCAAATCCTATCACATTGGTTTGTGATGACAAATTAGCTGATTCTCATCATTCGGAGACAGAGGTTGTGAGTGTGATAGGATCATCCATCCACAAAAGGATCATTGTATGATGATCATCTCATGGTTATTGAGAACGAATCAAATATGGTTCTATTTTAAATCCCATTGAATTGCTCCTACGCAACCAAAATCGAAAGATATGAAATACTTCCCTCCAAGCAATGCATAGGATTTTCATTGAATACGGTTATCATAAGTATTTATATGTATCTATGAAATCAAGTATTGAATTCAATATCCATTTACTTACATTGCCACTCAACTTCCCTCACCTTTTTCTGCTCCTTGTCCATTTTGGTATTTACTTTAACATACAAGGATCTCGGTGTCATTTATCCAAAAAAAATCATTCTACTTTGCAAATCACCAAAAAAATCTAGAGGGCATTTCGGTCACCAGTATAAGGAGGAACGAACTCCATCGATGAACGGTTCATTGATTAAGGTTCCATCAGCAAACGGTTTGCCGAATAAGACCCTTCTCGTGCTATATAATGCACACTCTCCCCCGTTGTTTCTAACCGGATCTCTCAAGCCCTCTCCCTCGCTTAGAGGTGCTAATCGAATCGAATACATTCAAATCCACTTATATTCAAATTCAATTCATTATAAAATTTTTGAATCTGAAATAGAATCGAATATTAAATGAATTTCCAATCTAACTTCAAATTCAATTCGTTTGGAGTTTCGAATATTCAAATTCAGTTCATTTTAGGTAGTTCTCGATTTCTTCATTCTGCCCCTAGATTCTAGGTTTTAGTCGACATGAAAATGGATCCTAGAACTCAGCTTTTCTTTGAAGAAAGAAGCTTGGACCCAGGTTCGGTTTTAAATAGGATGGAAAACAGAAGACAAAACGAAGATGGCAATGGCTTCCAATGCAAAAGGGCACATCTTCGTCAAAACCTTCTCTTCTAGACCCTCTTCTATTAAAGAGAGGGCCTCGGTCCACCTCTTCTTTTCCCCTTTTGCCTTTCTGGTGTTATTCCTCCCCCCAATTTGATATGGAATGCCTAAGAAGTAGGGCTCTCCAGTTCAAAAGGAGATGAGCGGACATTTTACTTTCCCATCGCCTTCTCACAGCTCTCCAAGCAGCCGGCCAACTCATAGCTCAAACTTCCCAATCCACAACAACCCCTGTCATTTCTACCTTCACTCGACTGGTGGATGCAGAAATCCCTGCTTTCGTCTACGTCTGTCTCGAGGTCTCTTCTTCTCCAGCTCTGAATGTTCGAGCTAGGCGTAGCAGATCATGGACACACCACTACTGACCGACCTCCCTCTGTCTTTCCGTGGCAGGGAGATGGGACGCTTGCTACTCCGTCGATGGTAATAATTTAACTAATAATAAAAAAATTATATTAATAATATTTTAACTACTAAAGAATTAAATAAACATTGTGATACTAATTTGTGAAAAGTAATTGAGATAAATAAAAACTTTTAACATAAATGGTAAAATTCAATAGATAATATAAATTATATTAAAGTACCTAACTTTTGTTGTTCGCGTGTGTCTCTTGCAATACTCATTTGCTCTTTTTGTACCTATGGTGAATTAAATATATAAAGAAAAATAATTATTGGCATCTTGCTAAAGCATTGATCTTTTTCTTTTTATACCTGTGATGAAAATTCAATCAATGCATCTCCATCTTTCAACTGGCACTCCACCAACTTTCTCATTCTCTTTGGTAAATGATTCATAAATCATTGGTCTTTTCTTCCTATCAATCTTATTAATTACTCCAGGAATCGATTTTTCTATTTCTTCACCCTCTTCTTCCACTTTTCATTAATATCATCATCATTCCCCTCTCATGGACACTATATTAAGAAGATCGTATGCGTGAATTAGACTTCTAAAAACAAAATGAAAACACACACTAAAAACTGTATCTTAAATTCCATACCAATATAAAATACCAGATATAGATAAATAGATATACATGTCCAAAATAATAACCAAAATATTGTGTTCCATGTTTCTCCAAAGAATCCTCCATATCTTCCCTCCCATTGTGACCTATTGATAGACACGGATCTCACGAGGGTCTAAATTGGTATCTCGCACAAGGCGGAGACAACCGTCGCTGTTGCGACTCTCAAATGAAATCTGTATTCTATCAACAATTAACCCACACTAAGATCAACAGATTAGAAACAATGTGGAGTTAAAATTTATTTTTAACTCTGCACAAATGATGTAAAGGGCAAGTATGCTGAGAGTTCGAACACAGGGAGCAAACAGTATAGTCCAAGCAAATGAATGCACAAGTGTGTGAGTGTGTGAAGTGTCTACACTAAGCAAGCAATCAAAGCAATTGTTGTGGGTTTTTTTTTAAATATTTTTTTTAATTTAATTTTTAATTTTGTATTTTGATTTTTGATTTTCTGATTTTTATATTTTATATTTTATATTTTTTTTTATTTTTCTTTTTCAATATTGGAAAGTAAAGGCAACATAATAAAAGGCAAAGTAAAATATTTATAAAAAATGCACAAAAATACTCAAAAATTCAGAAATAAAATGTTTTTTGGTCTTTTTAATATTTTTTACTGTTTTTGTGATTTTTGGGGATTTTTCAAGGTGTTTTTGATATTTTCAAATATTAAAATAAAGCAAAACAGTAGAAGTCAGGCTGGCTGTGACAAAAATGCAATTTAAAAATACCAACCAGTAGCAAAAATGTTTCACACTATTTTTCACATAAAGATAATAAAATAAGGAAGAAACAGAAGCCGAGTTTACAATTTTTGGTTTTTTTCCACTATTTTCTATATTTTTTTGAAGTTTTTGAGAGTTTTTAAATTTTTAGTGTTTTTCTTTTGATATTTTTAGTGGTTTTTGGACTGACACTAAAATAGGATAAAATAGACACTAGGTGATTTTTTTGGAATTTTTAGAGGTGTTTTGATATTTTTTTGGTATTTTCTAAGGTAGACAGTACACAAAAAGGTTGTTTTTGTTTTTTAATAAATATGAAAATAAAATAAAATCAAAAACTAAATATGTGGCGTGAAAATACACTTATCCAGAGACTTAAACCTATTTTTGTGGAATTTTTGGAGTTAAAATGATGCTTTAATTAATTAGAACAAGACTCCAATCATCAAACAGTGCTGGCAAGGGCATATATGCAAATAGTGAAACGTCCAGGGGCATGTACGCAATTTTTCCACAAAATATTACTCTGAAACTTGCATTTTAAGGGTTAAACACAAATATCCAAACCCGCAAGGGTATATGTGCAATTTACCCACAGGACGCGTGACTTGCACGCGCCTGGGAGGGGTATATTTGCAATATTACAAAGCTCAGGGGGTTCGATGCAATTTCTCCAAAATATTACAACTTGACATAAATGTTCATGGACTTAAACGAAATACACAAACAACCGGGGGTATCCTTGCAAAATACCCACCCCCTCACGTGTACAGGTCACGTGAGGTGACGTGGCGAAGGACCCAAACGCAAATAAACAAAGCCTAGGGGTTGTTTTGCAAATATTACAAAATATTTTAAACTACAGACGAAAGTTTAAATACTAAAAAGTAAATACAAAAAGTGCGAGGGTTGGGGTGCAAAATACCCTCGCTCGAGCGCTCTGCAGGTGACGCGTGGCGCGCATCCAACGGCTGGCGGCGATGAACGATCCAACGGCGGGAAGCGGACCACTTATCCACGTGGCAGCACGGAAGCGGTCGATGACGGTTGGCGTCGACGTCTGAGATTAGATCTCAGAAAGAGATCTGACGGTGGCAGGGCATGGACGATCGGACGGTCGAGGCTCGAACTGGAGCTGCGGCTCGATCGGACGGTGGAGAAGCGAGGAGGAAGAACGGGGAAGAAGGCCGGCGGAGGCGAACTTCCCCGACTCCGATCTCGCTCCTTCGGCGGTGGATGGGCTCCAAAATGGAGCTGCAGCTTCCTGGAAGGTCCCTCTGTGGACTGGACGGCTCGGATTCGCCGGAGGGACGTCGAGATGCGGGCGCGAAGGCGGCGGAGCTTTACGCTCCAGGTATCTCCGGCGAAGACTCAAAATGGCCCTCCAGGTGCGTTGACTGCGCTTGGACCTGCGAAATAAGGTGAGAGGGTCCAGGGCAAGTTGCCTGGACCCCGCGGTGGCGACGAGGTGGCGTTGAACGGCGGATGGGAACTCGGCCGGAGTTGCGCTCCGGCGAGGTTGACGAATCGGGCGATACAGGCGATGAGACTTCGAATTTTTTTGGGGTTTTTGATCCTAAGACTAAGACTAAGCTAATGCACGAAAAAGAAAGGGGTGAAATGGCATCCTCGACGGTGTAGACCGGAGAGAAGGGTACCTCGACCGCCGGAGTTGCGGGAGGTGGTGGAGACGCCTCCGACTTCGCGCGCCTTGGCTGAAGGGCTGGCGGTGGAGCTGTCACCTCCACGGAGCTCAGGAGCACGGGAATGGCGCTGAAGGGTGGACCGAAGGTGTTCAAACTTGGGGAGGAAGATGGGGGGTTGGTTAAGTAGGTGGCGATGGCGTCTCCTGGAAGCGAGGCTCACGCGCAAATGATGGAGATCTGGCGTGATCCGAAGAGATGGCGTGGGAGAGTGATGATCGGTGATGAAGTCCCAAGAAGGAATCGAAGGGTAAGGACGAGCGGATTGAGCGCCAAAATTTCTTGAAAATGGGTGAGAATCGCGGCGTCAGAGGGTGGCAGGCCTCGGTCAGGGAGTTGACCGAGGTCAACTCTAGACCGCCCCTGGTTGGTCCACGTGGACCAACCAGGAAATTCAGAATGGAAATTATTTGTAAAATCAAATTAAAATAGTAAATGAATTTATTGATTTTAGGTTATAAAATGAAAAATGTTTATTATTTTATGAAGAATTTTTTAGTGATTTTTATTTATTTTTCTGAGAATTATTTTTACAAGTTTGCATTTATACCCTTTATTGTATATAGATCTATATATTTTAGTATTATATTTTTATTGAGGTATTTTTAGTATTATTATCTATGTTTATGATTTTATAAATTTATAACATACTTTTATATACATGAATATATTTTTATCTCATTTTTCTGATATGTTTTGTATGTTTAATAAAATAAAAGTATAAAAAGTATAGGTATAAGTATAGGTATTATACCTATGTATTGGATATATACAAGTATTTTTATTTGTATTTTATTTATGTTTTTACTCTGATTTAAAGCACATAGTTATTATAAGTATTATTTACAACAATATAAAATTGTAAAAATAATAAATAACTAATAAATTGAATATTTTAATATGTACAAGTATACAATGGGGGTCCAAAAGTCAACTTTCAAACCGTAGCTCCGCCAAATGCGAAACCACCACCATTGGATAGATTATTTTCTTCTATATACAATTAAAGGTGAGTACGCTGCATTTGGAATTTTTATTTGTGAGATACGGGTCTGGGAAGTTGGCATTCTGGAATTTTATTCAGACCATAACTTTTTGTCTGTACATTATTTTTTTGTGAAATCAATTTTGTATTTTTCTTTATTAATTTATCTACAACTTTCATGTACAAGGTTTCGTTATTTGATGTATAAAAAGTGGAACCAAAAATAGGTCCCAAAATGAATAAAGAATGAATAGAGTGAATAGGTATTTTGTCTGTATTTCTGACCTTATCTCCCCCTACTTTATTCCTTGTCGACCTATTCATCGAGATGCCTAGGTCTCGGGGGTTTTGGGCCATAAAATATTTACAATATTTTATTCTTTTTCTTTTCTTTATTTATTCTATAATTTTGGCTTTAATTACAGTGATTTATACACAATCTGAATGCACATGCATGGATGCTAAGATGATGGTTTTAATGCTATTTACAGGCATTTGCTAGGGTTTTTGGTGCCAAAATGATAGAATAAAGATGATGAAATGTGGATTCATCATCCCCCTATACTTTACCTTTGCTAGTCCCTAGCAAACACTTATGCAATAAGTGCAAAAAGAAAAGAAAGAAAAGAAAAAGAAGAAAATTAGATTAAGTTTAATTATCGAACTTGTCTTCGCAAAATCAAAGTTTGGAGTTTAAGTCGGACCTTTGGAATTTTAGTGCGGTCGGAACCTTAATGAGAACCAAGTTTGAAATCCAACAGTCCTTGAGAATCCCAAAACTCTGTCCAAGTCTCCTCAATACCCAGATCAGAAGTACATCAACTCATACGCAAACTCTTACGACTATGAATCTGACTCGTACAGTGTAAGTGATATGTAGCTCCCCACCTCAGAAGTAACAAAGAAACAACCTCCCCCAACCTGGTAACTCTAATGCCTCGGTCTAGCAACTCTTTCCTCGAGAAGCGGGGTATTCCCTTCTAAGTTCAAGTGCAACCGGCTCAAGAAGAGGGGGACGAAGTATAGACTTTTGGAAGCTCAGCCAGTGTAGCTAAGTCTCCCGCTGCAAGCTTCATGAGATGTAACATGGATACCATAAGCTTTTGCTTTATTGGACTATATACACTCCGGTGGGGTTATTAAATTTTCAATCCGACCCACCACTTTTTTGGAGTTCTCTCTGCATTTTTTCTCTTTTTCTCTTTTTTTTTTATTTTTTCTTCAATTGCATCTGTACAACATATCTACATGGTGCAGCATATATACAAGAAATTTTCCTCTTGAGCCAGTAGACTATCCCTCTTTTGAAGCTTTATTGCAACCCACAGCTTCTGTCTTTGGCCTTCATCACCACTAGACCAAGTTGAGGTGCACTTCCTTCACTATAAGAAGAAGAGAGGTTCCGCCTAGAAGTACTACCCTCATATGCTACCCCAAGCCAAAGGAAACTGCCTCCTCACCACCTCATCCGTGGAGAGCTATGTGAAAGGTGCAGGTGTCCAAGTTAGGTCATTATCAACAAGAGTTGTGCGTGTGCTCCGAAATATTCTACTTAGGCAGTCAAGAATCCATTGAACTAAGTCCTGTGATCCTCAAAGAATTAAGTCAACTAGACCTGAAGTACCTCAAACCCAGTTCCTATAAGGTTCCTGTTATTAGGTAGATTATAAGGTCCAATCAAGCTCCAATCTTCGGATTTTACTTAGACTTGTTCAACTATCAAACTCAATCCGAAAAATGCGAATGGTATGCAATGCAATGCAGAAAATATTTTTGTGATGCAATTTTCAAGGATTTTGAACTTTTTATGGATTTTTGGAAAGATGATGATGATGCATATGCAGATGCAATTTTTTGTATTTTTCAAAAAGATTTTTCAAATGTTTTTGGATTTTAATTTTGCAAATGTTTTTGGGGATTTTTGAAAGCAAAAAGATTTTGGCTGAAAACAAGGCGAAAACTATGTACACGGGCGTGCTTCTTAGATACATAAGAAGTGGATTTTAGAATTTACAGGGTAAGTGGTCAATTTTATACATATATATATATAGTGGATTTTGGTGTGATGTGTATATTCCTCAAACTTATTTGACACAAGCTTTTCACACAATTTTTGAAAACTATAGTCCAAAATAATTTTTACAAACATTTTACACATATTTGAAAATCATTTTGCAAAGGCTCTTCAAACAGTATATATAGGTTTTTCAAATCATTTTCGCAACCATTTTTCAAACCATTTGCAAATCATTTTTCAAACATTTTATTTCACACAAAGAAAAGAAATTTTTACAAACCACACATTTTTACAAAGGTTGAAAACATGTAGCAAAATATTTTCCAAATAGTTTTCAATAGATTTTTCACAAAGATTTTCAAACTATTTTTCAAACATTTTGCAGAAACGTTTTTACCTGATTTATTAATCAGTATATACAAAAAGAATTTGAGGAATTACCACATCTTTTTATTAAAGAATTTGTAATGAATTATTAATGAATTATTAGCCATATTTATTACGAAAGTACGAGTTATGGCTAAAGTATATACACAGTATATACGACCCCCCTATACTTAGCTTGAGCTATGTCCTCATAGATCGGAGAGAAAAGAGAAGACATAACTCGTACTAAGTATAGACAAGTCTAAAGAATAAATGAATGAATGAAGCAACAAATGAGAAGTTGACCATCCCCCCTATACTTAGGATCAAATAATCCTAAGTATAGTAGACTGTACACAACGCAGGGAGGGTCAAGGGTGGGAATGAACAGATCGTACTCAGATTGTCTCCCCCTATACTTAGGGTAAGATATCCCTAAGTATAGACAAGAAGAGGAGACAATGGAGAGGATCGAAAAGAATAGAACAACTCGGGGTGCACACCCCCTATACTTAGGACAAAGTACGTCCTAAGTATGGATACTGTCTACAAGGGCGGCAACTTATTGATAGATTAAGAAAACAGAAAAGGAAAAGAAGAAAAGAAGAAAATAAATTAACAGACGAAAGAGTGATATGAACAGATGGTTTGTACAGCGGAAGATGGAAGTGATCACCATGTACGAGATGCAGATGATATGAGTCAAAGAACACATCTCATACCAGAAGAATGGGGGCAACGTCCATGGTCGGCGGATCATGATCTCGATATAGCTTTAGGCGTTGACCATTGACGCGGAAGGTGGACGAAGATGACGGTTCGGATATATCAATACTGCCATTGTCATGTACCTTCCTAACCACATACGGACCTTTCCACTTGCTCTGCAACTTCCCTGGAAATAATTTCAGCCTGGAATCAAACAACCATACTTTCTGATTTGGCTCAAACTGTTTATGGCTGATATGCGAATCGTGCCATGTCTTCACTTTTTCTTTGTACTGTAGGCTGTTGGAAAAGGCTGTGTCTCTTAGTTCTTCCAGGGCTGCCAATTCTGCTCGTCTCTGATCTCCTACACTCCCGGGATCTAAAAGTAGCTCAGTAACTGCCCAAAAAGATTTGTGCTTGGTTTCCACTGGCAAATGGCACGGCTTGCCATAGACGAGACGAAAAGGAGATGTCCCCAATGGATTTTTGAAAGAAGTCCGATAGGCCCATAGGACCGAGTCCAAAAGTTGTGACCAATCCTTTCGGTCTGGGCGGACAACTTTCTGCAAGATCGTCTTTATCTCCCGATTCGATACTTCAGCAAGACCATTAGTCTGAGGGTGATAAGGAGTGGCAACCCGATGGTCAATACCGAACTCGTCAGCAAGGGCCCTAACTTTGTCATTGATGAAATGAGACCCCCCGTCAGAAATCAAAACTCTAGGTACCCCGAACCGTGAAATGATATTTTTCCTCAAGAATTTGCAAACGGTTTTAGCATCTGCGGCTCGGGCGAGGATGGCCTCAACCCATCGACTGACATAATCTACAGCGAGCAAAATATGCTCGAATCCCTGACTCTTAGGAAATGGGCCCATGAAATCAATCCCCCATGCATCAAAAACTTCACAGAAGTGAATAGGTTGCATGGGCATCATGTCTCTCTGTCCGCAGGTTCCCATTTTCTGACAGTCAGTACATCCCTTCACGAACTCATCAGAATCCTTGAAGAGAGTAGGCCACCATAGGCCGGATTGAAGCACCTTCTGTGTTGTCCTTTTTCCTGAATGATGTCCTCCTGCCTCAAGCTTGTGGCAGTATGTGAGGACGCTATGCTGCTCTTCTTGAGGAATGCACCTTCTCCAGATGCTATCCCCTCCTTCATGATAAAGGACGGGATCCTCCCAATGGTAAAACTTGGCCTTAGCTAGGAAGGTCTCAAGTTTCTGCCTGGGCCAACCCTGAGGGACTGTCTTGGCAACAAGATAGTTTACAAAGTCGGCATACCATGGGAGAGAGGTGACAGCTAAGATTGCCTCATCTGGGAACGTTTCCGTGATAGGTGCGTTGGGCTCAGATTCCTCAAGATTCTCCAATCTGGAGAGATGATCCGCCACCACATTCTTAACTCCAGGCTTGTCCTTAATTTCAATATCAAATTCCTGAAGTAGAAGGATCCATCTGGTAAGACGTGCTTTGGCATCCTTCTTGGCCATTAAATACCGGATGGCGGTATGATCGGTGTAAACAGTTACTCTAGATCCGAGAATGTAAGATCGATACTTATCAAGAGCGAAGACTACGGCCAGCATCTCTTTCTCAGTCACAGTGTAATTCCGTTGCGCGGCATCTAAAGTCCGGCTGGCGTAGTGAATGGCAAACGGTAAACCATCCCTCCTCTGTCCAAGAACAGCCCCAACGGCAAAATCTGAAGCGTCCGTCATGATCTCGAATGGGAGAGACCAATCGGGTGGCTGAAGGACAGGAGCTGAAACAACCATATTCTTGAGAGTCTCAAATGATTCAAGACACTTATCATTGACAATAAACTCGGTGTCTTTGGTCAGCAAGTCGGTTAACGGTCGGGCAATTCGACTGAAGTCCTGAATAAACCGTCGGTAGAAACCGACATGCCCCAGAAAAGACCGTAACTGACGCAAATTGGACGGCGGATTGAGTTTTCTGATGATATCCACCTTGGCAGGGTCGACCTCCATGCCCCTGTTGGAGACGACATGCCCAAGGACCGTCCCTTGAGTCATCATGAAATGACTCTTCTCCCAGGATAATACAAGATTGACCTCTATGCAGCGCTTGAGCACACGATCTAGGCAGTCAAGACAAGCATCAAACCCGTCGCCATAGACCGAGAAGTCATCCATGAAGACCTCTAAACAGTTACCCACCATGTCCGAGAAAATGGACAACATGCACCTTTGGAATGTCGCTGGAGCGTTGCATAGACCAAAGGGCATCCGTCTGAAAGCATAAGTCCCAAACGGACAGGTGAAAGTCGTCTTCTCCTGGTCTTCGGGCGCAATGGCCACTTGATTATATCCGGAGTACCCATCAAGAAAACAGTAATGGCTCTTCCCGGCTAACCGCTCGATAATCTGATCAAGGAAGGGCAGCGGGAAGTGATCCTTCTTGGTGGCCTCATTTAATCGTCTGTAGTCCACACAGACCCTCCAAGAAGTTGGTACTCTGGTAGCGACCTCTTCTCCGAACTCGTTGACAACTGTTGTGATACCCGTCTTCTTGGGTACCACATGCAACGGACTTACCCATTTTGAGTCGGAGATGGGATAGATGAAATCAGCACTCCACCACTTTGAGATTTCTTTCATGACAACCTCTCGAAGATTCGGGTTCAGCCGTCGCTGGAATTCGCGCGATGGCTTAGCGTCATCCTCGAGATAGATGTGGTGGGAGCACAGCTTCGGGCTCAGCCCTTTGAGGTCAGCTATATTCCATCCGATTGCCTTGCGATTTCTTTCAAGAACCTCCATCAGACGAGATTCTTGTTCTCCAGTCAAATCTGCTGAGATAATGACTGGGTGCATATCTGGCTCACCTGCAAGGAATCTATACTTCATTGACTGCGGCAGAGGTTTTCTTTCAGGACAACTGGGAGGTGGCAGATCTGGCCTCTGATATGTCTGTGTGAATGCTACCAGGTCTGCATGGGAGAACTCTCGCACTGCATGAATTTCTGACGAAAGGCGGCTGACTGAATTATCAATGTACTGCACGGGCTCGCACTCTGTCACGGTTGCTGGTTCAGAATGAATCAGACAAGACAACGGATCATCAAAATAGGCACATTCAATGTCTGAATATGAGGGATCAGAAATAGAAGAACAGGACTTGAAATCATCGGCACCACTCGTCGCGATGCTGTCAGCCTCAGGTGTATCCGTATCCAGGAATGTGCTCTCCCGACTTTCGATTGCCATGAGCTTGAGGTACAATGATTCGGTAGGCAAGGCGAGAGTCGGTGCTACAGGGTCTTTCCAGTTAGATTCATCATCAGTCATCACGAAATCACGAACCTGGTGGACGTCTAGCTCTTCCTCTGTCATCTGCGCGGCTTCGCTGGACTGCTCGGAGCATTCTAACTCTCTGGCTCTGGTCTCCTCGATCGTCTCTATTTGTATGGTCTCGCCCTCTACGCGAAAACATACCTTCCCGCAATCGTGGTCGGTCACCGCCTTGGCTGTGGCCAAGAATGGACGTCCGAGTATGATGGGGGCATCGGTTACCGACTCAGGGATCTCCATGTCCAACACAACGAAGTCCACGGGGAATTTCAGGCCCTGAATGGTAACGACCACGTCTTTCAACAACCCCTTCGGCCTCTTTATCGACCTATCAGCAAACTGAAGGACTGTTCTGCTTCGATGAAGAGTGCCGAACTCAAATTGCTTGAGTAAGGCTGCCGGGAGGAGATTGATTGAAGAGCCGCTGTCTAATAGAGTACGATCAAACTGTTGCTCTTGAATCTCGCATCTGACATAGGGAGCTCCTGCATCTGGTCTCTTGGCTGGCAACTTGTTCTGAATGGTGCAGCAAGTGTCATGTGTGAGCATATGGATCTGATCTCTGTGCCTCCGCTTTCTTCTGACAGTGGTTGTCTCTCTCAGATTCTTTTTGAAGAAAGGGATATGCTCAAATGCTTCTCGTAGAGTCAGCTGAATGTGAAATCTGTCAATCATCTGATTGCCGAACTCTACCTCTTGGTTCTTTTTGGGATTTTCTTTTTTATTCCCCTTCGCTCGGCGAAGTGCCTCTGGAAAGGGGATAGTAGGGGCCTCCTCAGATGGAGGACTAGAAATAGGTTCCTGTGCCTGTGAAGAAGGGGGATCCATACCAAAATCATCATCCAACACATATGGATCCGCAATTTGAACAGAAACCTTTCCTTTATTCATATTTTTGTTGTTTTTGTTTTTATCACAGTCCAAAGATACAAAATGTGGTGACACCACAACTGGAGTTTCAACAAAAGGAGATGTGGTGGCCTCTGTACCACCACTGGCACCTGTCTCTGCGGTATCAGCACCGCCTTCATGTTCTGCATCAAAAATGGTGGCATCAGCACCACCGTCTTCTATATCATCATTAGCGGCATCAGCACCGCTCTTCTGCTCTTCTGGCGCTCCTGGTTCTGCATCCGGTTGTCGCTCAGAAGAGACGCCGCCGGCGGGTATCCTACCGCTCCTAGTAGTAACAAAATCAGCATCATAATAGATATTATTCACATCATTCTCATAGTCACTAGGAGGGGTATCCTCTGAAAACTCTACCTGCTCAGGCTTCCTTTTGAAATTATTAGGGTTTGGTTCGATCTGAGCGGGTATGGCGGCTTTGCCTTTGATAATATCCCGCATCTCCTGCCGGAACTCATCCATTTCTTGCCTGAAGGAGGCTTGCTGTTCGGAAAGCAAGCGGGCAAGATCATCAAGAGCGGGGTTCTCAAAGGAATGGGGCTGAGAACCGGATGAGTTTCCCTGCTGGAAACGA
Organism: Ottelia alismoides; assembly: GCA_037367405.1. Classification (NCBI taxonomy): domain Eukaryota; kingdom Viridiplantae; phylum Streptophyta; class Magnoliopsida; order Alismatales; family Hydrocharitaceae; genus Ottelia; species Ottelia alismoides. The sequence continues at coordinate 840,363 of JAZKJV010001215.1, read as the reverse complement.
GGCTGCTGCTGCTGGTACTGGGGAGGCTGGTTCTGAAAACGCTGAGGCTGCTCGCGCTGCCTCCACTGCTGTCCCTGATAGTTGGGACGAGGACCACTGTGATATTGCTGCGGTTGGGCATACTGGGGCTGCTGGTGTTGCTGTTGTGGCTGGCTGTTCTGGTATCCTTGGGCAGGGTTCTGCTGTTGGGAAGAGGATCCACCGTTGCCCCAACGGAATCCGGGGTGATCCCGGCGAATTGCGGGCTGAGGGTACCGGTCGTACCAAATCCCATTGACTTCCATCAACGGTTCCTGCTCAAAGGAGGGTGGAGGTAGAACTGCCAGTGGTTGCTCCGGTTGATAGACCACCATCTGCGTGTCCGAAGATGGCGGTTGCTCTGGATGGTACTATAGCAAGGGAACCGGCTCTGCCTGAATATGGTTTACCTGACGGTATGAGGTAGAGGCCTGGTTGGAGTTGCTGCTGCGGGATGCAACCTGTGACCTGGGAGGCTGTTGGGAGTGCGATTGGGCCTCCTGAATGCACAACATTTGAGTTTTGAGGTCACTCATGGTTTTGGCAATCTGGTCCATCTGGGCCATGCCTTGATTTTGTTTCTTCTCAAGGATCTCCATGCGGTCCAGCTTTTCACTGATGATGCCCATGTCGGCTGCGGCTGACTCGGCTTGGGCTGCGGCTACCGACACTGTGTTGGGACCGGCATCGATGCGAGCGATCCTCTGAAATGATCCCGCTCCTTGCGGGGGCTTCTGCTGTGTATAGACTCGGGCCTGGGTCATCACTGTGGAGTTTTCTGCCATGCCTTCGTAGATGGCCCAGACGTCGTCCTCTCCCTTGGAGAAATAAGACCCACCGCAAGAGGCGTTCACTAGCCCCTGCAGCTCCGGTGTCAGCCCGCAAAAGAAACTCTGAACGAGATTGGGGTTGGAGATATCATGGTGGGGACACCGGTCGATGAGCTCTCTGAATCGATCCCAGGCTTCATGGAATTGTTCGTTTGGGATCATGACGAAGTTGCTTATCATTGCTCTCGCTGCGTTGGTCCGGCCGAGAGGATAGTACTTCTTCAGGAATACGGTCCGGAGATCTGCCCATGTGTCCACGAAACGCCCAAGATGTTTGAGCCAATAGGCGGCTCTGTCAACCAAAGAGAATGGAAAGGCGATCATCTTGATTGTGTCCTCGGTCGTCAACCGATCATGGATGGTGCTGCAAATCATCTCGAATTCTTGGAGGTGGAGGTGCGGCTCTTCGGTCGGCAACCCATGGAATTTGGGTAGCAGCTGGATAGTGTGGGGCCGAAGCTCGAAATCTCCGTGGATGGGTGGGAGTCGAATCCATCGGTGAGTGAGGGATGCGGCTGGGTTGTGCAATTCCCTCATGATAGTCTGTGGCGGTCTTTCGCCGTCTGGATCGCCTCCTCCTGCGTCTGGTCTTCCTCCTCCTCCACCTTCTCCGCCAGCACGGTCTTCTCTCATCTGCGCTATCTCTCGCATGAGATCACCCATAAATGTTCCCTGGTCTCGGATTTGTCTCTGCATGGTCTCCAGGGATGCTAGCAACGAATTGTTGATGGCCGCCTGATCAAATCCAAATGGATGGTCATCTGGGTGATCGCCTCTGTCTTCCATGACTGGATCTTCTGTAAAAGCAAAAGAGGCCATCTCAGGTGCTGTAGAATGATCTGAACTCTGTGATGCACTGAATTCTGAAACAATTGGACTGATAGAAGGAGAGTGGGAAGAATGGTCGAGGGGGAACAGGGCGGATGTATACTCAGGCTCGGAGAGCGGACTCTCCGAGGTAGTCCTAGATGAATAAGGAGGAGTGCGGGATAGCGGTGCCGACAGGGTCGGCCTAAGAGATCTCCGCCCCATCATCTTGATTATTAAGAAGAGTAGAGGAAAGGCAGGAGAAGAAGAAGAGGAGTAAGAGTAAAATGCAACAAAATTGCGCACAACTGTGCTGTGTTTTTGATCTTGACCTAAACAAACCTAGCAATCAAACGCAAAGCAAGGGTGAGTTCACCAACTCAACACATGAAGCCGTGAAGGTTCGGCTTTTATCTTTTCAATTTTAACTTGATTCAGAGATTTATCTTTTAACGAGTCCTTAGAACGCTACGCCTATAGGAGAGAGAGTACTGCCGGAAAAGTATCCCGTACTTGTCCTCCTCCTGTGTAACCTGTAGCTTGTGCAGTTGAGGTCCTTGTAACCCTTCCTGGATCCCTACTCAGCCAAAGAATAAGAGAGGAAGCCAATAGGCGAAACCGATACTTCGGAACTCGCTCGCAACGGAATCACCCGTGAGCGTGCAAGAACCTACTCGGACGCAAGACGATGAGACAGACACCCCCGTGAAGGCGTGGCCTATGCTCGATACTTCGGACAAGGTCGATGCTCTCACAATAGAGAGTCACCAATGTTGACCAAGCCCTACTCGTCTACGTACGATAGAAGCGCCAATACTTCGGTAATCCAGGCGATACACAAGGCAGCCACAAGCTGGGTTTTTGGCTCTAATCCTTACGAAGCGCTCACCTCACTTGGAAGGAGACCTTCCCATGCAACCTGAATACAAGTGAGGGTATTACTCACCCCAAGCAATGAATCCAATTACCTTTTTTATTTTGGTCAAGTTTTCTTAGCAGTCCCTTTTTTAATTTTTTTTGGTGTTATCGCTTCTTTTGAGTAAATTCAAACAAGCGTCTAACGGTTTTTGTATTTTCTTTATCCTACTTTGTTCCAAAAACAGAGGGAGAAAAGAGTCGGAAAAGCCGTGCAAGTCGACACAAAGATGGAGATCTCACCTTTGTGCCTAAATGATGCGTGCAAAGTAAGAAGACTTACAGTGAATCCCAGCTCTCTCCATGCGGGATGCAAAGCAGAAATTTATAAACCTAAACTACATGCCGGTATGCACACGGAAATCGTCCTAGATTAGGCAACTGCTAGCGTGAAGAACCACAAGTTGATTATCAACTCCCAATCCGAGTGTCTGGTCTTGGCTTACCCCTCCTCTTCTCGACACACTCGAGTTCAGGAGTAGCGCTTGATGGGGCTTGCTCACGGCGCGTGGATCAAAAGTAGATAACCAACTGTTTAATTAGTCTAAGTCCAAATACGCACTATAGGAGCATGCAAAAATAATTAGGTGTTTGGACCCATTCTAATCGAGTCAAGCAGGACCTAAAACTAAGAGCTCAATCCACAAAATAAATGAAAAAGGAAAACAAAACCGGAAAATGACAAGCGATGAAAACTCGTCAAAAACCGCGGTGAGCCCCCAAGTGAACAAACACTTGGAAATTGGGCCCGGTAGTGTCCAAGTTCAAGTCCAAGTGTACCTGTATTATTACAAATTAATAGTCTCTCTCTCTCACAAAAATAAATGCAAGCTAGACCACCACTCAATCTCACTCCTCCTGCTCTCTACTGCCGGCTTGGCTAAAGAATAGCCGGCTCCGCGTCCCAAGGTTGCTTCGGGTCACCTAGGCGATCCGCCTTGCTCCGCGGTCCCTCGCAAGAAGACAAGAAAAGAGAATGGTCAGAAAGCTCAATCAAAATATACTAAGAGTGTAAGAGAGGTAAATGCAGCTATGGTAAACAATCAACACACAATCAATAAAGAAATAAACTACTCGCTGTTGCTCCCCGGCAACGGCGCCATTTGATAGACACGGATCTCACGAGGGTCTAAATTGGTATCTCGCACAAGGCGGAGACAACCGTCGCTGTTGCGACTCTCAAATGAAATCCGTATTCTATCAACAATTAACCCACACTAAGATCAACAGATTAGAAACAATGTGGAGTTAAAATTTATTTTTAACTCTGCACAAATGATGTAAAGGGCAAGTATGCAGAGAGTTCGAACACAGGGAGCAAACAGTATAGTCCAAGCAAATGAATGCACAAGTGTGTGAGTGTGTGAAGTGTCTACACTAAGCAAGCAATCAAAGCAATTGTTGTGGGTTTTTTTTTTAAATATTTTTTTTAATTTAATTTTTAATTTTGTATTTTGATTTTTGATTTTCTGATTTTTATATTTTATATTTTATATTTTTTTTTATTTTTCTTTTTCAATATTGGAAAGTAAAGGCAATATAATAAAAGGCAAAGTAAAATATTTATAAAAAATGCACAAAATACTCAAAAATTCAGAAATAAAATGTTTTTGGTCTTTTTAATATTTTTTACTGTTTTTGTGATTTTTGAGGATTTTTCAAGGTGTTTTTGATATTTTCAAATATTAAAATAAAGCAAAACAGTAGAAGTCAGGCTGGCTGTGACAAAAATGCAATTTAAAAATACCAACCAGTAGCAAAAATGTTTCACACTATTTTTCACATAAAGATAATAAAATAAGGAAGAAACAGAAGCTGAGTTTACAATTTTTGGTTTTTTCCACTATTTTCTATATTTTTTTGAAGTTTTTGAGAGTTTTTAAATTTTTAGTGTTTTTCTTTTGATATTTTTAGTGGTTTTTGGACTGACACTAAAATAGGATAAAATAGACACTAGGTGATTTTTTTGGAATTTTTAGAGGTGTTTTGATATTTTTTTGGTATTTTCTAAGGTAGACAGTACACAAAAAGGCTGTTTTTGATTTTTAATAAATATGAAAATAAAATAAAATCAAAAACTAAATATGTGGCGTGAAAGTACACTTATCCAGAGACTTAAACCTATTTTTGTGGAATTTTTGGAGTTAAAATGATGCTTTAATTAATTAGAACAAGACTCCAATCATCAAACAGTGCTGGCAAGGGCATATATGCAAATAGTGAAACGTCCAGGGGCATGTACGCAATTTTTCCACAAAATATTACTCTGAAACTTGCATTTTAAGGGTTAAACACAAATATCCAAACCCGCAAGGGTATATGTGCAATTTACCCACAGGACGCGTGACTTGCACGCGCCTGGGAGGGGTATATTTGCAATATTACAAAGCTCAGGGGGTTCGATGCAATTTCTCCAAAATATTACAACTTGACATAAATGTTCATGGACTTAAACGAAATACACAAACAACCGGGGGTATCCTTGCAAAATGCCCACCCCCTCACGTGTACAGGTCACGTGAGGTGACGTGGCGAAGGACCCAAACGCAAATAAACAAAGCCTAGGGGTTGTTTTGCAAATATTACAAAATATTTTAAACTACAGACGAAAGTTTAAATACTAAAAAGTAAATACAAAAAGTGCGAGGGTTGGGGTGCAAAATACCCTCGCTCGAGCGCTCTGCAGGTGACGCGTGGCGCGCATCCAACGGCTGGCGGCGATGAACGATCCAACGGCGGGAAGCGGACCACTTATCCACGTGGCAGCACGGAAGCGGTCGATGACGGTTGGCGTCGACGTCTGAGATTAGATCTCAGAAAGAGATCTGACGGTGGCAGGGCATGGACGATCGGACGGTCGAGGCTCGAACTGGAGCTGCGGCTCGATCGGACGGTGGAGAAGCGAGGAGGAAGAACGGGGAAGAAGGCCGGCGGAGGCGAACTTCCCCGACTCCGATCTCGCTCCTTCGGCGGTGGATGGGCTCCAAAATGGAGCTGCAGCTTCCTGGAAGGTCCCTCTGTGGACTGGACGGCTCGGATTCGCCGGAGGGACGTCGAGATGCGGGCGCGAAGGCGGCGGAGCTTTACGCTCCAGGTATCTCCGGCGAAGACTCAAAATGGCCCTCCAGGTGCGTTGACTGCGCTTGGACCTGCGAAATAAGGTGAGAGGGTCCAGGGCAAGTTGCCTGGACCCCGCGGTGGCGACGAGGTGGCGTTGAACGGCGGATGGGAACTCGGCCGGAGTTGCGCTCCGGCGAGGTTGACGAATCGGGCGATACAGGCGATGAGACTTCGAATTTTTTTGGGGTTTTTGATCCTAAGACTAAGACTAAGCTAATGCACGAAAAAGAAAGGGGTGAAATGGCATCCTCGACGGTGTAGACCGGAGAGAAGGGTACCTCGACCGCCGGAGTTGCGGGAGGTGGTGGAGACGCCTCCGACTTCGCGCGCCTTGGCTGAAGGGCTGGCGGTGGAGCTGTCACCTCCACGGAGCTCAGGAGCACGGGAATGGCGCTGAAGGGTGGACCGAAGGTGTTCAAACTTGGGGAGGAAGATGGGGGGTTGGTTAAGTAGGTGGCGATGGCGTCTCCTGGAAGCGAGGCTCACGCGCAAATGATGGAGATCTGGCGTGATCCGAAGAGATGGCGTGGGAGAGTGATGATCGGTGATGAAGTCCCAAGAAGGAATCGAAGGGTAAGGACGAGCGGATTGAGCGCCAAAATTTCTTGAAAATGGGTGAGAATCGCGGCGTCAGAGGGTGGCAGGCCTCGGTCAGGGAGTTGACCGAGGTCAACTCTAGACCGCCCCTGGTTGGTCCACGTGGACCAACCAGGAAATTCAGAATGGAAATTATTTGTAAAATCAAATTAAAATAGTAAATGAATTTATTGATTTTAGGTTATAAAATGAAAAATGTTTATTATTTTATGAAGAATTTTTTAGTGATTTTTATTTATTTTTCTGAGAATTATTTTTACAAGTTTGCATTTATACCCTTTATTGTATATAGATCTATATATTTTAGTATTATATTTTTATTGAGGTATTTTTAGTATTATTATCTATGTTTATGATTTTATAAATTTATAACATACTTTTATATACATGAATATATTTTTATCTCATTTTTCTGATATGTTTTGTATGTTTAATAAAATAAAAGTATAAAAAGTATAGGTATAAGTATAGGTATTATACCTATGTATTGGATATATACAAGTATTTTTATTTGTATTTTATTTATGTTTTTACTATGATTTAAAGCACATAGTTATTATAAGTATTATTTACGACAATATAAAATTGTAAAAATAATAAATAACTAATAAATTGAATATTTTAATATGTACAAGTATACAATGGGGGTCCAAAAGTCAACTTTCAAACCGTAGCTCCGCCAAATGCGAAACCACCACCATTGGATAGATTATTTTCTTCTATATACAATTAAAGGTGAGTACGCTGCATTTGGAATTTTTATTTGTGAGATACGGGTCTGGGAAGTTGGCATTCTGGAATTTTATTCAGACCATAACTTTTTGTCTGTACATTATTTTTTTGTGAAATCAATTTTGTATTTTTTTTTATTAATTTATCTACAACTTTCATGTACAAGGTTTCGTTATTTGATGTATAAAAAGTGGAACCAAAAATAGGTCCCAAAATGAATAAAGAATGAATAGAGTGAATAGGTATTTTGTCTGTATTTCTGACCTTATCTCCCCCTACTTTATTCCTTGTCGACCTATTCATCGAGATGCCTAGGTCTCGGGGGTTTTGGGCCATAAAATATTTACAATATTTTATTCTTTTTCTTTTCTTTATTTATTCTATAATTTTGGCTTTAATTACAGTGATTTATACACAATCTGAATGCACATGCATGGATGCTAAGATGATGGTTTTAATGCTATTTACAGGCATTTGCTAGGGTTTTTGGTGCCAAAATGATAGAATAAAGATGATGAAATGTGGATTCATCACCTATCCCCTTGATATCCGAGAAAAAAAGAATCACCAAATTCCATCAGATTCATAAAAGGTCGATTTGAACTGACTTATGGAGCTGAATCCAACATCTGAGATATATAAAAACTGGTATACCGGACTGAGAATTCATTTGGTATGGCTCTGATCTTCATATTTCTAATATGTAATATTTTTTCTACATCAAGCATGAATAGTTCATGTTTACCTCATTTCAATGCACTCTTATGGGGGCATAGTTGGGCTCATTAAAGATTATGATGACATTTCCTTCTTGATAACCTAGCCCCCTTGTAATCTTGATGAGAAATGGAATTTAGTTGCATCTATGATCTTTTACACATTTAGCCATTTAAGCAAAGCTCGAAATCTATGGAATCTATTCATATCATAATTGTCTCTAAGATATTATTTGTATTCAAATGCTTGGTTGTCATTATCATAAGATCTGGATATTATGATGGATGGGATGATTAAGAGTATGATTAATGGAAGGTTTGTTATAAATTTGAAATCTATGACCTCGGGAAAGCTTTTAAAAAATTAGTATGTGTTTGTTTGCAGATGATGTATTTAGAATCACATAAATTATTTAGATAGAACCTAGATCTTAAGATTTTAGGATAAAAGGGTGGGAGTGTGGTAATACCAATAGCTGCGGGGGGGGGGGGGGGGGATGGGGAGATGCTGGCGATGTTGGTGAGTCTAGAACCGGTCTCGTTATCAACGACGTGGTGGAAGCTGATAATGGGGTTGGCTACTGGGAGGGTGGTGTTGTCAGTGGTGAGAGCGAGCATGAGCGAGAGGATGGAGCCGGTGGCATTGGAGAGAGCGAGCATGAGCGGGAGGCTGGAGCCAGCGACGTTGGAGAGAGCGAGCATGAACGAGAGGTTGGAGCTGGCAGCGTTGGAGAGCAGAAGCAGATGTTAGGATTTTTTTCTCATGAATGATGAGGGGGGATGTGGTGTGTGCACTTGGAATCCCAAGATTGTGATATTTAGAATAAGTGATGAAAATTTTTATTTATTATATTAAGTTGTGTATTATGCATATTACAAAATATTACATTTATTTATATATATATTACATTTATTTACATATATATATATATATATAATGCTTCATACCATATCATATATGTGTGTGTATCGAATCGAATTGTTATCGAACGAACTCAAGTGAATTCAGATTCGATTCATTTGGGAATCGAATCCAAAAGTTAAATTCAAATTCATTTCATTTGATTTTGAATCAACTTTTTTTTTTCGAATTTTTATCGAAATGAATCCTAATCGAATTTGAACGATTCAATTCAATCAGCGGCCCTACCCCCGCTCTTGCGAAGATGTTTTCCTAGCAAGTCCTCTTCCCCTCTCCCAAGGTCTCCCGATCCCCTCTCCTTGTTATGTTTGTAATTTAGTTAATATACATTTTATTTTTGTGAGCCCCCCCTCGTTCCGGAAAAATATCATAAAAATTGAAAATTAAATACTGTAATATATATCAATTAATATTTAAATTATTTCTTGTGGTAGGCCTATATTGTTGTTAAATTCTACAGATGAAAGTTCAACGCCCAGTTTTTACATTTTAACGATGAGAATCATAATTGAGAATCACTACATTATTGGGATATTTTTTTTCAATTCACTCAAAGTAAAAAATATGCAATCATGCATTAATATCCATATCTTGTGGTATAGCATCCTTGAATGTATATGAGACCGACTTAAAAGAATTCGGGGTGACGGGAACATGATACCAAGCAACATTTACAAGATAACCCTGAAATTATATCAATTTCTCATCCTCTACATCACCACCGATAATATGAAATTAAAGTATGACACCAAGGGTTCGTTTGGTTGCCGGGTTGGGCAGGTTTGGGTTGCCCAACCCGGGATATCCCTCCTTCCAAATATCCCAATCCTCCTCACAGTTTACTATTCACATGGGTACTCCAATCCAATCCAACCCTGAATGAACCCCAGGAGGTAGGGGATTCGAAAATTGTATGGTTCCCTTTGTCTAACAACTCTAGTGGCTCGTGTAGGATCTAAAGATAGAAGATCTCGAGGGGCAGTCTCTCTAACGTGGAGGCACCATCCTTTTATAAAATAGTAGGAGGATACCCGTGCTTCGCGGCGAAAGTAAAATTTGTTGATCATATGTAATCTATCAATAGAGATATGTAAAAACAGAAGGAAACTTATGAAGCATTTATGCATCGGGAACAAATTGTATGAGGTTACGCATGTTGTTAGCTATTTTATACATAAAAAATATAGGGAAGATAATTAACATAAATTGTCAATATTAAACAACAACAGAAATTGATGTTTAATATTGACAACTTCCATCCTTAGATCTTACATGTTTTGCTAACAAGGATACCGTCCTCCCGAAAACCCAGAATGCTTTGGCGAGTTCCCTTTTTAGCAAAATTGTCAAAGAAATTGAGGTTGACTTTGACATGACGGCTAGACAAAAGGCAATTTTTCGGTGTTTGCAATCTGACCATGCTCAAGATTTTCTTCTAGCTATTCCTATTGATGGTCTTGGAATGCATGTCACCTATTGAGTATCGTACTATTCTCAGATATCGCCTTACGATTCCTCTATTCCCAGCAGATGAGGCATGCCCAGTATGTCACAAATCTTGCCTAGACTTCTTTGGAGAGCATGCTGTTCATTGTCGTGAACTTCCAGGTTTTAAATATAGACATGATCTTGTCAGAGATGTCCTCTATGATGTTTTCAAGAAGGCTGGGGTTGCGTCAAAGAAAGAAGCACCTGTGAATTTTTGTCTGATCCACATGAGGGGAGATCCACACTCAGACCAGCGGATGTTTTAATTTTTGGTTGGGCTGGAGGAAAACATGCATGTGTTGATCTAACTGGAGTGTCTACATTAGTTGGTATGATAAAAAGTGATTTTACTGCGGGATACGCTGCACAGAAAGCTGCCTTAGCCAAAGTTGCTAAACATGAGAAGGCTTGTATTAACAATCAACATGTCTTCATCCCTTTCGGGTTTAACACCTTTGGGTTCTTGGCATCTGAAGCTGTAGAGCTCCTTAAGAGGGTCCAGAAAATTATACATAGTAATGTTATGATCCCTAGATCTATGGATGTTGTGTTCCGAAGAATTGGATTTACCATCCAAAAGGGATTGGTGGTGCAGCTTGTTGCCCATCTCCCAACAATTTCTTTGTAATATGTACTCTTCATTGCATATTAAAATTAATGATATTGGTAAAAATTATTTGTATATAAAGCGGTAAATGCCATTTATAATTTGTAAACAATGACGATAGATTTAAATTGTTGAATGAAATATTGAGTGGCACTTTACATGTTATAAGAAAGCATGTTGTCAAACATAATAACAACTGGATGTTGAAATACAATTGAGCCGCATTAGAAAAGTCTAGATGGTATGTACTTGCAAATTTGGATTGACAACGGTGCGGCAAACCTTTAAGAAGATGCTAAAGCACGTAAAAAAATACAATTATGGTTCGAAATAAATAAACAAAAAAAACTGAGAGAAAGCATATAAATCATAAGCTAGCAGATACTGCAAACAACAAATATTCATACAATGTAAAACAATATATAGAAAAAATCATTGTGTGTTACTGCTTTCATTTCGTCTTTGTCTGCATATCTATGTAATTCTAAATTCAATCTACCTACACGTATACGTATGTATGGGAACCTAGAATTAAAGTAGCACAATTACTAAAACTGGATATATAAATCTATTTAAACTCTTGAAAATTATTTTTATTATAATTAAGTTTTGATACTGTTGACGCGATTAAACGACCAAAACGATTATTATGCTTTCATAAAACCAAGACAAAAAAAATTTTGTTTACAACCAAATGTAGCAATGTTAATCGAGAGATAAGACCAGGAATACGTAAAAATTCCAAAGATGAAGCGGGATAAAAAATGACAGAGGAAATAGAATGGAAAGTTTGAAACGTGCGGGGACCGTGGAAAAATGGCAGCACATGATGACACGTGTCAGATGACCGATGAAAATCCCAGGTTTATATAAGGTATATAGATTTCAAATAAATTGTAATTTAAGTCACTTAATAGTAGGGATGAGCATTGGGTTGAGTCGGCCCGGCCCAGCCTAAAGCCCAGTCCAAAAAGTCTGGTCCGACCCAAGCCCAAATGAACATCGGGCCGAGCTCGGGCCCAATATTTAGGCCCAAGGGCTCAGCCCGACCTGGCCCAAGGGCCCAGCCCGAAGAGAGCCCGAACCTTCCCATATCCTACACGCCTAGAAACTCTCACATGTTGCATGCACACTCTGTTCATGTATCCTATCTTCATATAATGTTTATAAATCAAGAAAGTCAGGTGTGGGACATATGAGTTGATGATCATTATATTTCATTTCGGAATTAATTTTCCTTAATTAGCTGATGGTTTAGATTTTGCTAATTATTCTTGAATTTGTTAGTGTTTATTTTTTCCCATCAGAATATTTTCTATCATTGAACATTTACCCTAATATGGGCATTGTGGCCATTTTTTTTAACATACAGTGCTCGGTGCACATGTTGTTGTTAACTATGTAAGTTTGGTTTACTCTTTCAATTTTGTAATGAGTGACGTTTATGACATCTTACATTGAGTGCATTTTGTATAAAATGAGAAATCATCTCCGGTAGAATTGAGTTTTTGTTGTTTCACAAGTATTATTGCATAGGTTTTAAACAATTTGGCTTGTCTAACTTAAATTAAGATTGACTTTAAACAAAACTCAAAATTTAATAACCTATAATCGGTATAGATGGGCCGGCCAGGCCCTAGCCCGGCCCATAGGAATTGGACCGGGCCTGAGCTTGGGCCGAACCCAAAAAAAATTTGTGGGCGTAGGCCCGACCCAAGGCCCGAAGTTTTTAAATGGACTTGAGCCTGAGCCCTTCAGGGTCCGACCCAGCCTGGCCCATGCTCATCCCTACCTAATAGTCTAATTATGGCCTTTTTACTCTTTCAAATGTTATCACTGGAACTTCAACTAATTAGATATACGTCAGTATGATCCCACTAGACGAACTATCATAAGATCCATCTTTGTACTTATCATAAATATTATTTGTCAAGCCTTTTAAGAATTATTCTTACGTGTAAAATCTACCAAATAATAGAGTTGTCCAAAATATATAAAAACTGTATTCAACTTGACATTCTTATACCTCGATATCCAATACATTCACAAGCAATGCCGCGCCACATATACTTCCTTCTTTTGAATATACGAAAGTGTAAAGGGCTAAATTAGCCCCTACTAGAAATCTATCTCCAAAACAAACTTTAATACATCTGGGTATGTAAATGACATCATACACATAAAATATATAAATTTTAATCAATTGATTAAAATTTAAACAAAATAAACTTTAATACAATTGTCTCATAGGTCAACATGACGACTGCATTGTACGTCTTCTAGAATGGAAGAATTGTCACTGAAAACGGCAATCGACTACGAATGGGGATAACAGTCAGATGATAGATTTCATCATATTTAGCAAGCTCGAAGATCTTCTGTCGACGGTCTGCACCCTTACCGGTTATAATCGAGGTGAACATAACGTATGAATGACGCGCATATGGTCAGTGAACATCAACACGCTCTCTCCAGTCATTGTTTCTGACAATCAAACAACTGGGTTGATGTTAAGTATTGCTCCGTATCTCGGCATGATGCAATTGATGGTGGAAGCCGATGAAGTAGAAACTCCTAGGATGAACACAAGTGATATCATTGAATCATCCCTGAGGGGATGAGAGGAGGAGGATGATGTTATCACCGATTTGAATGTTGATAATGATGACGAAGTTGTTGATGGTGAAGTCATTGCCATTGAGGATGATGATGTTATCCCTGATCTGAATGCTGACTGTAAGAATATCCATAGGCAAGGATCACTCATGGCTTCAATCAGCAATGAACTAATTTTTTATCCCCTAGTCGATTATTGGGGATGAAAACAAATATGTATATATTCGAATATTCGCTTTCGTATTCGAAAAATTGTCGGATACATATATTTGTATATGAGTATAATAGGATACAGATTGAATAGATATGGTAATGGCTTGAATATCCGGATTCAGATCTGGATATCTGAGTTAATCATTTAATATTATTTAATATATTAGTTAATATAATGCAAGACATAATCCGTGTTCTTATATGAGTATTATATATAATATAATATAATATAATATAATATAATATAATAATGATGTTAATAAAGTTTCATTTGTTTGGGAATGTACACGAACGAAAGTTAGGAAATCATATCCTATTTTTGCTTCCGGTCAAGAATGCATGTCACCTCAACGCTCCCTTTTGTTATGATGCAAATTATTATATTCCATTACTATTTTTAAAATAATTATAACTTCGATAAAAATTCAATTCATTTTCATGTGTGGTTTTTATTTGATCCGTATTCGAATTCCATGTTTTTGGTTCCATATATGGATTTGCTCTTTATTCGATTCATATTTGGATTGGTTCTTTATTCGATCCGTATTAGGATTCGTTCTTTATTCGATCCGTACTCGGGTCCGTTCTTTATTCGATCTGTATTCGGATTCTATAAATATCCAATGCGAACTTGTATCCGTATTTTTATGGATGTCGTCTCCTTAATGCATATTCGAGTGATATCTATATTCGTATTGATAGAGATGAAACAAATATGGATATGGAAATAGACATATCTGATCTGTGTCATGTTCTTTTTCATCCTATCGATTATGTTGTCACATTGGATCCAATACTGAAGCTTCCTGATATCTTCAAGGATGATGACTGGATAATAGACACATATGTCGAGGAGATACCATTCCTGAGAGAGCTACGAGATACCATCTAACCCGATCGAAGTGGACCTGAATATTGAAATAATAGATCTTTCACCTCGAAGCTAGATTTAATTGATACTGTAAGCACTTGGAGTATGGCCAAAGACGTTCTCTCTCCCTCTCCCTCCCCTCCCTCCCCTCCCTCTCTCTCTCTCTATACACACACAGAGTAAGGCGTGCTTTGCCAAATTATAACCGGAGGTTACATACTAGCTGCACTAAAAAGGGAGAAATTTGGAAGGTTTGTACGTATCGAGAAGAGCATATGTGTCGTAACCCAATATTGCTAGCTGACAATCATTAGTGTAACGGAAAATTTATTAGCCGATTCGTATTGAAACCATTAAGATCCAACCTAACATTGATGCCAAATATGATTAGAAGCCTGGTTTCGGATGCCTGGATTGTTGAATGAGTCGAATTGCTAAGGAAGAGATAGCCGGAAGGGTTGAAGGATGTTGAGGGAAGAGAAAGGTTTCGGATGCCTGGATTGTTGAATGAGTCCAATTGCTAAGGAAGAGATAGCCGGAAGGGTTGAAGGATGTTGAGGGAAGAGAAAGGAAAATGATAGAAGGAGAACAGTTATGTTGTTTAGTTGCAGAACAACTTGAGAAAGAGATGGATTGAGAGGGAGACTCAGATAAAGTTATCTTGTTCCAGAATAGATGGATGTTCATGAAATGTCGAAATATTTTTTTAACATAAAAAATCTTATTTTTTCATATCCTTACGAAGATTTTTTGAAATTTTTACGTGCGACTCCTGTTCAAAGAACGAGTATTTATTATAACATGGTATCAGAGTGATAAAGATCTTATGGTGCTCTTTTGGAGCCATCCTTGTTGTCTAATGCATCTGCATGGAACTCCTTTTTTTCTTGTCAGAGTCGCGGGCTATCACCAAGTACCTCGCCTACAAGCGCAAGGATCAGGGCCCTGACTTGCTGAAGCTCAGCAGCTTCAAGCTGCGATGGTCGGACTCTGGCTCGAGATCGAGGCCCTCCAGTTCAACAGCACTGAGCTCGTGTTCGAAGCCCTGGTCAAGCCCAAGCTGCTTGGCGGCGTCACCAACTGCTGTGAAGCTTTCGAAGGTGCCGGACGTGTATGAGGATCTTAAGCAAATCAAACAAAAAGGGATCCTTACATGGGTTTTAGAGTGGAGGTATAAAATCGAGAAGACCATCCAAAGGTCTATGACATCAATCCAAGGCTCCCCATCATAAAGGAGCATGCTGCACCTCCAATCAGCAAATACTCATAAGATAGTGATCAGATATCTGTAAATAATAATACATCAAGAAGAAGAATATCCAAGCACTACAACAGAATCAATTAGAAATTTCAGATATTCTGGACCATGCGCGACGACACCTCTGTTTTTGCTTATATTAGAATGTCAAATTTTATGTCATCCGAATGCGGAATATTCGCCAGTAGAACTTACATTTTCTGTTCACCTTTAGCAGATAAAAATATTATCCAACACATATAACAAAATGAAGTACTCCAACTATAATGCTCCCAAGATGGCAGACAGGACGCTGCCGCATCCGCAGAGAGATGGTTATTGAAACAGGTGGGAGGCAACCCACCCGAAACAGCGAAATTCGCACCTGGGATCGGCAGCACGTTACACACCAAATAAGGTACGATGGAAACGAGGAAGTTATTTCTTTTCTGGTATCTTTTCTATCATTTCCGGTATCACTTGAAACAAATCCGCGACAAGGCCGTAATCAGCAACCTGCGATTAGAGAAATCAAATCATAAATCCCAAGTCGGAAATCTTCCAAAGAATGTCTTGGATCGAAGTCCCTTCATCATACATCCAGTTTCTGTTCCTGATGGCCTAAACCAGTACACAGTTTTACCAGAGATTAACCAAGTTTGGGCAGGGCTGGATATAAGCATCCCAGAACAGTTTCAGAACAAAATTTACGTTTTTGTACTGATGTGGGATATAGAGACGAGCCGATCGAAAGTGAATTTAGCAAGCAAGGTGAATAAGAAACGATTAAAATTTGGTAAAAGAGAATAATAACAAACACTGACAAAGGGGTTTATTTCCCTCAAGTTCACGAGCCTGTGTTTTCGTAGCGAGAGACATTAAAACATAATCAGTGAATGCAATCATGGAAGAAACACAAGGTGTAGGCCACTTAAAAAAAATCTCAAGTTCTGTTCTTGAGAACTGCATCAGTAAATTGCCAAGTTGGCGTTTATGGCAGCCCCGTGCAGGGATCTCATACTTCGAACAGAAGTCCAGGAAGTAAGTTTCTAATGAACTACAAGCAGCGGAGAGGGGGATGGCCATCTATCTAATGACGAGTTTTTTATGAACATCTACAATCTCCAGATCAAAGGACAGATTAACAGCTCAGAACTTGGGAATTACTGGGTGGAGGGAAAATGTGTCCAATTAGAAAGATGAGCATACCTGTTCTGGTCCACGGAAATCATTTACGTAGCAACAGGGACTATCAAAATGAAAACAATCAATACTCTTCCCAGCTGGCCACGGCAACATACCGTATGCCATAGGGTCAGAATCCCAAACTCAGTTCTTTGGAACTAACAAGTGCAGCATTAGCTTCCCACAAGCTAACGAGCCTTCTCCTAAGTAGAATGGTCACAGGCGCACCACAACTCTTCTCACACTTCATCTTGCTCACGCACTGATGCTCAAGCACACGCATGAATACGAGGATAGGCACAAAGCTTCATCAATCTTTTATTCCGTATGGAACTATACAAGTGTAGGATGGGGTGTGTTGTGGAGATTGATCCATACCTCTCCATTTACAAGACTCTGGGAAGCCAAAAGGCTCCCATTTTATTACATTTGCATTTGTAGGATGGGTTGTGTAGGATGGGTTGTGTTGTGCAACCTTTTGTCTTCTTGTCTTTTCAGCTCCATTGCTATCTATCCAGTAATAAAAATACTCATGCTCCAACACGCTCCAACACATACCGATGCATCTTTGCCATCATCCAACCAAGTTCCATTAAGGCATGACTTTCCACCTAAGGGAACTTGAGACCTTCGAGCCTTCATGCGATACCTATCATTAACTATCCACATGCTGAAATGGATTTCGCGGTGACTCCCACATTGGGAGATCACCCTCTTTCCTATTAAAAAAAATATCCACATGCTAAGAGGGCATCCTCCAGAATTTTGTTGCCGTGGCCTCTAGACCAGTCTTGTACGTGTATCACCGAGCGTGCACGTTCGCGATCGTGCTTAGAAGCAACAACGCCTGTAAGCACAAATATCGTGTGCCTTTGTATGTATGCCTGTGTGACCAAACCTCGTTGCTCCTCAACATCTTCGATGCTTCATTATGTATACAGCTATACACATGCATACATATTGATTCTTGCATCTGTTGTCATGTCTTATACTACTGCATATACTTGCTAAGCTCACTCTGTCATGAGCTCTACGACACTCTACCTTCAAACTAGTGTTCCATGTGACACACTCTATTGCCATCTATGGTTGATGGCAAGTATTTCTCCAAACTTCAAGGATAACCTACGGGCTAACCACTCATGTGAACTCCTGAAGTTTGCCATATTGCTCATGCCAGTGCCTCCACCATCGTGTATGCATATACATTCTCAATCATGGAATGAGGGGGGTGTAACAAGCCCCCACAAATGAAGATTCAGCTGCCCACATATGAGCATCTATTCTTCAGCTAACGTCCCGTCACGATCCTCCTTCCGTTATGCATCATCTGATGCACCTCAAGGGGAAGGGTGGTTAAGCATGCACCTCTTCCCTTCTCACACCACTTCTTCTCACGAACTACCTTGTCCCACAATGACCTGCCCTTCGTTATGAGAAGAAGAGATTCCTCATCAGCTCCCATGCTCAGTATGTCCCCGTTGAAGTATGTAATAGATGAGTAATTGGATGAAGTATGTAATAGATGAGTAATTGGATCTCTCCAAGATCCAACTACCCCCACTAATGTTTAGTCCCACACGGATGAGCGATCAGACTCCGGCCTGTCTGTGGAGCTATATAAGGAGCCCCACACACCCTGTAGTCATTGAGAGATTGCAATAGACAATCTGGCCCTTTGGCGCCTTCTCCCGTAGTTTCATCCGCTCCTTGGGGAGTAGGAATCCACGTAAAATCTGAGCATTCCATCTTTTTCATATTTCTTTATTTTTTTAATATGATTATCAATTCACTTTCCCGTTCTTTATATTTCAACATGGTATCAGAACGAGTCGATTTTGGGGGATTTTTTATTTTTATTCCAAGTTCTATTATTGTTCATATTGTTTAAAATTCTGGAGATTATTGATGCCGAGTTCTAATAAAAATTACGGTTTGTAGAACCTTAATATATGGCTACTCTAGATCTCTATGCATCTAATGGTTCTTTTTTGTGCATACGATTGGGTTTCTTCCTAAAACCCTAATCATGTACAATCCACCATCAGCCCGTTCTTCAACATAGAGAATCCCCATCGAAAAGAATAGGGAGGACTTCAACGTCCATTTGTAGCCCTAGTCTAGATCTGGACAACCAACACTTATCGAAAAAGCATCGAGTTCTCCAGGCTTGAGGAGATGGCTCCATCTCTTTGGACGATGACTTGCAATAGTCTCCTTGGAACATGTCTGCGTGCTACTCCCAAGCCCCTCTCCCGATCAGGAACCAGGCTTCGCCACCTCTGTACAATTCAGCATCAAGAGAGTTAAGGGTTCACAAAACCCTAGCAACATGAAGAAGCAATAACATCGATACTATCTCAAGCCCTCAAGCATCGAACCTCACGCAACATGCATGGCGTTATGGTTCTTATCCAGTTTGTTAAAAAAACTCCAAACCGAACCCATCGAGGCATATCCGTTGCACCTTCCCTGCATGCATGGCGATATTGCCGTACCTCCTCTCATATGTTCTAGTGGCTTCCCATGCCACTGAGGGCATTACTACACTGCCATCTACAACGTTGCTCCAACGCGCATCTCCCGCCTGTGACAGACTCGAGGTGGCACTGATCTTCCTCATGCCACTCAAGCATCCAGGTGGTGCCACCCCGATGATGCTCCTTCAACGCCTCCTTTGAGAACCAGAGGTGGTGGAGTTGGGTTTTTTGGGAAAATTTGCTCGTCTTCCGAAAAGAGAAGAGGGACCCGACCATCTTTTTTTTAAAAGGTGAGGTGTCCTATTCTCAGAGCCCTAAACGAGCCCAGTTGCTGAGAAAAAAATAGAGAGAAGAGAAAAAAGGGGTCGTGTGTTTTTGGGCTAAGGGGGTTGTTCTATCATAAGCCCAAATGGGCTTTATTAAAAGAGAGAGGGGAAAAGAGCATGCCCAATTGGGCTACCAAAAAAATATAGAAAGGAGAGAGAGAAGGGTCTGATTTGAGAAAAAAAAGTGATTTTTTTTAAAAAAGAGATGTTTTGAAAAAAGGTTGTCATACAAAAAGAAGTAAAAAAAACAAGAATAGCCGAGAAAAGAGATAGAGTGAGATGACTACAAAAAAATAATGATTTGTGTTAAATAAAGCACACAAAAATTATACCCATGCTTTGGTTTCTCCCAACTTGATGATCCTCGCTCTTATTCTGTCGATGGGAGAAAGGGGGAGTGAGGGAGGATATCACATATATTCTTCTTCTTGAAATGTATCTACATGACTTCTACTACCCGTCTCCGATTCACAGACTGACACTCCATACTTTTACAACTATCAACCATCTTTACTGAGCATCAACTACTTTGTCGGGGTGTCTCTATCCTTGACTACTACTCCACACTAAACTTTCTTCTTCTACAATGACTCTTGTCCAGGCACGACCTGGTATCACGACTACTACATGCATGACTGGGGCTCTTTCTCGATTGCCTGAAAGTTGCATACCTGTCCTCGAGCGAGGTCTTCTACCAGCAGTGGTTCTTCAAATGAGGTGTCTCTATCCCTGTCTCTCTTAGAAATATCGAGTGAAGATGAGTTGTGTACATTTTCTTTTTGTTGCAAGCTGCATATTTCTCAGCTCCATCTTAAGGGGGAGTTTTATAGTATGTAATAGATGGGTAATTGGATCTCTCCAAGATCCAATTATCCCGCTCATGTTTAGTCCCACATGGATGAACGATCAGACTTTGGTCTGTCTGTGGGTCTATATAAGAAGCGCTACACCCCATGTACTCACTAAGAGATTGCAATAAACGATCCGATCCTTTGAAGCCTTCTCTCGGGGTTTCATCCCGCTCCTTAGGGAGTAGGGTTCCACGTAAAATCTGAGCGCTCCATATTTTTCATATTTCTTTATTTTCTTGTTCTGATTATCGATTTGCTTATGCATTCTTTGTATTTCAATAGTCCCTCTTATCTCAATGACAAAATCCAAAATCTCCATGGATGTTGTGTGATAGTTACAACTCCACTTATAGAGTACACGCCTCCATGCTCGCTCATTGTTGGATTCCACCGCTTTATGAGCGTCCCCATGCCCTGAAAGATGAGTGCCTCTTACACTCTGAGTATCTTCAGTATCTCGCTTCGAGCAAGATCATTGGTGTGGTTTGTAACCACTTCACTTATAAAAATGGCCATCTCCTTGTCCATGCTCTAGTACTTCCCTCAAAGGCTCTACACCATCTTCTCATGCACGAATGTTCTCCTATCCACAACTTCTAGTGTGCAACTCCTTCGTACATGTCGGGTCTCTACATGCACATTTATACTCTTGTGCATTCTCGATTGAGCCTCAATGCCTCCGAAGCTCGTGTCTCTCTCCAAAAACATGCTCTTTGTGGCATAGGTCCCTCCCTTCATCGGAGACGAACATTGCGACGAACACCAACTGCGCCCAATCACACCATGTTTTTCTTTTTTGTCTACATGAAGAGTGATGAGCTTGCCCTTCCTTGGACAGTCTCACACCTAATGTGGTTCATAGCATATGAAGCATCCATTGCTCTTTGGTTGCTCCCTCTTCTTGGAGTACTCTCGTTCTTCTGTTGGTGTCTCCTGGACAACGCTTTTATCCTTGTCCTTTGATCTTGCCTTCATCTTGCTAGTAAAATCTTTCTCTTTAGCGTAGAATGGTGGAACATTGTAGCCGACCAATAAGTATGCCACAACAATCGATGAATACAGGTCCTTCACTCCCTACCTCCTCAATTCAATCTCTGCCCAGCTCTGCAACCTGGCCACAACTTTTCTTCCGCATACATGATCTTGATGTTCAGCAATAGACTGCTTCGCGTATTCAAGAACAGTGCATGTCTGCTTCAAGCGTTGAAGAGCTTCTCATGGAGTCCACACATTGTGCTTCAACGAGAACTGTGCCTTCAGTTCCATGACTAGATCCTCACACGTGAAGATCCTCGATCTCGCCTCATCTGTTGCATAAAACTTGACGTCGTTTGACAAGTACATCGACGTCAAACCTACTTTCTCGGCTTCCTTGGTCTTGGTCGCCTTGAAGTAAACTTCTATATCCCATAGGATAATTTTCAAAATTCTTCGTACTCATAGTGCATATGAAGGGTTTCAGTTCTGATATCGTCAATTTCCGCACCTCTCCGGAGCCCTCGCCACTCGCCAACACCTTCTTGATAGGGGTAATCTCAACTCATAGATCAGTCATCATCATGTTGAATGTATCCAGCTTGACCATCAAGAATGTAATCTGCTCATTAGGGTGTTGGGACTCATCCCAACATCCGATCCCTCTGATTACAAAGCACAACAAAATATTAATGAGAAGCCACATGGTATAGGAAACGTCTTCCAATCTGTTTCACATAATCACAAGAGTTTCAGGAATACCTTTGAAACACGAGCCTCTAGATATAGATATCTTCCAAGCCAAGTCCGCTCTAGCATTACTTTCTCTCATAAGCACGACGATGACTCATGTAACTTCCCACGAACTTTAGATCTTCTCCACCAAGTTGTCCACAGAAATAGAGATCTAGATGATTGATATCTCCTACATGAAGCATGAGGAAGAAGATAACTCCTCTCACGATTGACCAAGAGAACATAGAGGAAGGAGATGCTTGAGATGGAGGATGGCTAGGGTTTCTTAAAGATGATGGGATGATCTCTCTTCCATATCTCATATTTCTCCTTAGGATCAAAGATCAATCGATAGAGTTGAATTTTGAATGGAGGCCAAGCCCCCCTTTTATAGCTTTGAACTTGGTTCATGATAATGGTAGAATTATCTCTCTTAATAATTACCTATCATCACTTTAACATTCTAGAATTATCACTTGAGAATTATCACTTGATACAATTCATCAATTATCACATGTTAATGCTTGAATTATCACTTTAGATAATTCACTAATTATCTCATGATAATTCTTAAATTATCTTATGAAGATAATTCTTAAATATCTCTTTGGGAGAATTAGAAAATTACCCTCCCAAATAATGAACACGATTCATTAGTCCAAAATAAAAAATATAAATCTAATTTACATTTAATTATGTGAATCACATTCACATATGTCCCAATTAAATATGAATCATATCAATATTAATTATTATGGATCTCTATCCATATTAATTATCAATAATGTGAATCATATTCACATATTCGTATAAAATTATATCCATAATTGTAACAATTATTATCTTGATATTGATATCTCAATATATGAGTTACTAATCCCATTATCAGCAAACGTCGATACTTGGAGTTGGGGATAATCTCAATCTTCCTACATACCGGATGCCTTTGATAGGCCTGAAGTTCAAACCATTGTTTGATTGTCTCCTTGGAGGTTATATCAACAGATTCCTAAATCGATCATTGGACGACATTATTAACCATATGCTTTCGAAAAGCATATATTGGCATTTCCGGATTCATGTCTTGTTTCGTAAGAAAGACAATCATGCATGAGATTTTGTTTGACCCTAATATTTCACGAGTGAGCTCTGTCTCCCGATTCATCAAGTATGATTCCTTTGAGAGATCACACATCTCATATCTCATCCTATGCACATCAACGGACTTGTATATAGACCTTGTATGGATCATAAACCTATTGGTCTGGCAAATGTGCATACTTGACATATATATGTATATATGTCTGCAATCATAGAATGTGCATGTTCGTGACAGTTACGGTTCAGGTCGTAAATATCTCAGTCTCGTCAAGTCAACACTTTGACCTAATGTCAACATTTTGACTTCTGATCAACATGTTGACTTTGTGTCATGAATTTCACATGACTATTCTGATATATCTAAATATATATTCCTATGTAGAGGACCTACATCAAGAGGTACATCGAAAATCAATCTTTAGAAAAAGATTGCCATCTCTTTCTCAGATTGTAGATCAATCTTGAATATCACATGAAGAAAGTAGTTACGTACTCAATCTAACTCTTTAAATCATCAACTGCATGATATTCAAGATGACCACGGTACATAACCTTATTTGTACCAAGGGACCTTTAATTAAGTGTGAATACAAGCATTTAATTCAGATGATGAGATGAAACACAACTCTTTAGATCTCAATAACTTTTTTGATTCAATTAAAAGTTTATGTGCGTGTATATATTACATATTTGACTCTTTTAGGTTGATAATTTTTATTTATTGAAGATTTGAAAGTAGCTGAATATGGACAAATGAATGGAAAGAGAAAATTGAGTTGTTTTTTTATATATGTAGATCGATACCTATTAGATATGAAATAGATTAAATTAGTTCTAAAAAATGCAACACATACAACTATATTTATATTTATTTTTTATACGAGTTTGGGGCAGGTTCAAGCTTAGGTATCCACAAGGCAATCCAAAACTCATACCCATACCCGCATGAGTAGTAAATTTAAAACCCAAACCCATCCAAAAGTAAATGGGACAGGTTTCTAGGCAGGTACCCAATGGACAGACGTAAATTGACATTCCTATTGGCAACTCCCTTGTTATCCCTTAGGCAACGCGTCCACTCATCAATACAGTCGCACTCCAAGTCTTGTTGATGCAGCTTTGTTATATTCCAACCAAGCGCCACTGAACACCTGACCTTGTGCCGAAGTGAACTCATGGCCTCCAAGCCTTCATGCAGTACTCATCCTTAGGCATTTGCGTGTTAAGGGTAAGTCACCCAAAACTCCACTATCGTAGTTTCTAGACTACTCTCGTACGTGCATCACGAGCATGTATACTCAAGCTCCTAGCGGTAGCTGCAATGCATCCATGCCTTCTTGGATTGTCCTACAACAATACGAATATCGTGTGCCTCTATGTTTATGCACGTGTTTTCTCTTCAACATCTCCAATGCTTCACTGTATACTGCTATATGCCCGCATATGTACCAATGTCCGCATCTGTTGTCGTGTCTTGCATTGTTGTGTGTACTTAATGTGCTCACTATATCATGAGTTACATGACACTCTTCCTCCAAGCCAATTCTCTCCTATGACACTCTCCATTGCCATGTACGATTGGTGACGAGCGAGTGCCAAAGACCCAGTGGATAAAATCCAAGTTAACCACTCATGCAAACTCCTCCTGAAGTGTGCCATATCGCTCATGTCCATGCCTCCTCCACCGTGTATGCAAGTACATTCTCAATCATGGAAGTTGGGGGTGTGACATTGTACACGAGGCTTCGAATAGACTACATCCTCTAATAAACTAAGATGAAAGAGATTATAGGCAAATGTAAACGCATGCATACTTTGCAGTGAATAACAAGAAAGAATGATGCAAACAAAAGAGTCTTCTACCCAATAGAAGTAAATAAGACACACCAAAGCAACTTGGAGTGCTTTCAATACTACAAATCTGAGGTTGCAACTTTTCTCCACTCTATCTGAACAATAGATGCTCACCAAGGAAAACCCTATATATTGTCACATGCAACCTATTAAGATAAATCTCTTGTTACATCCCTTTTATGTAAAGTCAGTTTCTCTGAGTACTTATCTTGTAATTAACCCAAGGGATATTCTCCTATATAAGAGAGTCCTCGGGTACGTCTAATGCATCGATTCATTCTCTCCTATCATGGTATCAGAGCAACGGTCCTAGACCGGGGTCCCGGTATCCCATCCAAAACCCTAACCCTAATCCCCCCCCCCCGGTGTCGCCGTCGGCCCCCCAGCGGCAGCCTCGCCGCCCCAACGGTCTCTACCCACTTATCAATGGCACTGCGCCACCCTCTGCGGCTTCTAGCCGCTCCCAGCGACTTTGTTCCGCCCCCAGCGATAGTTCCCGCCGCCCCAGCGGCTTCGTGCCGCACCTGCGGCCTCCTGTCGCCCATTCCAGTGGCTCCTAGCCGCCCTCCAGTTCGGCCCTAGCCTCCCGCGCGGCACCAGCCGCCCCCGGCATCCTCTTTGCTGCCTCCGGACTAAGGTCGCCGCTTGAACGAAGATTAGGAATGGTTGTATGAGTCTACACATACAACCTATCCCTCCTGTGATACTGTAGACAGACTATTTTATCTACCTCCATTGGTCTGTGGCTCTTCTTCAATCATGTCAGAGAACAAGGGTGACGTTTTTACATCTTCGGGTGCCTTCAAAGGCCCGACCCCAATAGTCAAGATGGTTGGACCAACTATGAACTATGATCCATGCAGTTCTGCACCCTGATGCAGTGCCATAACAAGGAGCACATTCTGACAGACTCCGAGCCGGAAGACAAGACTGGAGCGAATGCGACCTGGAAACAAGACGATGCTTATGCTCGTATATGGCTCTCTGGGACGCTGATTACAGAGATTGTGAATTGATATTGTGAATCAACCCACAACAAAGGCTATGTGGGATATACTGGCAGGTACATATGGCCAGTCGAAGAATGAGAGCAAAATACTTCAGCTACAACTTGACATCTTTTCTGCCAAACAGAATGAGAAACCACTACATGCCCATTTCTCTCATCTGCGGGGCATGTTCGAGAGATTGCATAGCTTCATGCCAATCACATCCAGTACGGAACAACAGGCATATCGAAATGCCAAGATGACGGGAGTATTTTTGTCCTCTCTTGATCCTGAGTACGATGCAACCTGTACTCAACTTCTGATTGGCGAGACTATTCCGCCAATGGAGGAGGTGTATAAGCGATTGAGTAGGATTACTACTGCACCGGCGCCTACAACACAACATACCCCTTCAGCTATGGCTGCAACTCGTGGCAGGGGAGGAGCGTCACATTTTCGGGGTTGTGGACCTCGTGGTCGAGGGGAAGGCAGACACCGTAATCCCTATGCTCACTGTCACCGTCCAGGCCACTCTGAGGAGACATGCTTTCACAAGCATGGATATCCAGCCTCTGCACGTGTTGCTGAGCAGACTGAGGCTGCAGCTGCGTCCCCCACAGATGCTCGCTTTGATGACATTATCTCCAGACTTCGTGAGATGATGACTATATCTACGTCTCATCTCCAGGTCCTACGGATGCTGCCGCTTCGGCCAGAGCATCCTCTAGCTCATCAGGTACTCATTATGCGCTTACCAGTACTACTTGCTCGGACTTGACAGATTGGATTATAGATTCCGGGTCTCCCATCATATGTGTGGCGACAGAATGCAGTTTACTACATACAGAGCACTTGCACCTGGCCGATTTGTTGTCATTGCCAATGGGGTCCGATTCCTCATTGTTGGTCAGGGGGAGATTGTTCTAACACCTTCTTTGAGTCTTCAGAATGTCTTGCACGCCCCTGACTTTCAAATGAACTTGTTGTCTATTAGCCAGCTTACAAAAGATTTACATTGTCGTGCCATCTTTGACCCTTCTACTTTTGTGTTTCAGGACATACTGACCGGCAAGATGATTGGAAGTGGCCGTGAGCAGAGGGGCTTGTATAAGCTAGCTATATCATCATCCGCTGGAGTTGCAACTCTTCCCTCTGGATCCGTTTCCCCATTTCTTTGGCATCTTTTATTTGTCCATCTTCCTCTACAGAAGATGCCTCATGTCCTACTACAGATATCTACTCGTACTGCATTGGATTGTAAAGCTTGTCAGCTTGGGAAATACCATCGGTCTTCGTTTCAGGGTCGTCTGAGTCGTCATAGTAGTCGGTCTTTTGAATTGTTTCACTTTGATATTTGGGGTCCGAGTCGTGTCCCTGATCTTCAGGGACATCAGTATTATATGGTTGCAGTTGATGATTATTCGAGACTATCTTGTGTGTTCTTGTTGAAACAAAAATCTGAAGCTGGTTCTATTATTCGGAAATTTATTGCTGAAGTTAATAATATCTTCTCTACCAATGTCAAAATAATTCGCACATATAATGCTTTGGAGTTTTCAACATTACATTTGTCTGATTTCTAAGTTCCGAAGGCATTGTTCATCAAACTTCTTTTAGCTACACTTCGCAACAGAATGGTGTGGTGGAACGCAAACATCGCTACCTTCTTGATGTCACACGGACTTTGTTGATCCATAGGCGTGCCCCTCATTCTTTTTGGGGGGACGCTGTTCTCACTACATGCTACTTGGTAAATCGTATGCCGTCTACTGTCATTGGCGAAAAGGTTCCCTTCTTGCTTGCATTTCCCGAGAAGGACCTATTCTCCCTCACACCTCGAGTATTTGGGTCTGTGGCGTTTGTGCATAATTGTACCCCTGGTCGTGATAAGCTCTCTCCAAGAGCTATCAAATGTGTGTTTGTTGGGTACTCTCGTACTCATAAAGGGTATAGATGTTATGATCCGGTAGGTAGGAGATACTATGTAAGTGCCGATGTTACTTTCTTTGAGTCTATCATGTACTTCTCTCCTACAGGTGACAGGTTATCCAATAAAAATGGGGACGATATTGTTGTTCCTCCTCCTCCATCTCTCCCACTATTTGAACCTGACCAACCTTTACCTACACCACTATCTCCACTGCCACCCCCACCACCGCCACCACCTGAGCCAAGATTCTTACCCATTGTTTACACTCGCAGGTCTTCGACTCGCTCTTTTGCTCATCAACCGTCCACATCATCCATCATGCCTCAGGTATGTCATGATAACATTACCCCTACTGATGGCACTGGAGTTTTACATCATACACAGGATGATTCTGCTGTAGAGGACAACAGGGAGGCAGATCTGGATATTCCTATTGCGCTGAGAAAGCCACGACGACAATGTGCCACATACCCGATTGCAGCACATGTCTCTTTGGATCATCTTTCTGATGAGTACAAGAAGTTTGTTGTTAGTCTTTCTGCGGTCACTATACCACGTACATATATGGAGGCTTTACAGGACAACAGGTGGCGTCAGGCCATGGAAGAAGAAATGGCGGCCTTAACATCACGAGGAACATTGACTATTGTTTCGGCTCCACAAGGTGCCTTAATTGTAAGCTGCAAGTGGATATTTTCCATTAAGCACAATGCAGATGGGAGTGTGGATCGCTACAAGGCAAGATTGGTGGCTCGTGGATTTACTCAGACATACAGTATAGATTATCAGGACACGTTTTCTCCAGTTGCGAGACACTCGACACTTCGGATTTTACTAGCAGTTGTCATTTCCCAGGATTGGTCGTTATTTTAGCTTGATGTAAAGAATGCATTCCTCTACGGAGATCTTCAGGAGGAAGTTTACATGCAGCAGCCACCTGGGTTTACTGCTGAGGGGGAGTCACAGAAGGTATGCATGCTACATAAGGCAATTTATGGCTTAAAACAGAGTCCCAGAGCTTGATACCAAAAGCTCTCAGAGTTAATTGGGCTACAGGGGTTTAAGAGGTCAACTGCAGACCACTCATTTTTTGTTCAGATGGCACAGAGAGGTACGATTGCCATCCTTGTTTATGTAGATGATATTATCGTGATAGGAGATGATACTCAAGGCATTCAGATAGCCAAGAAGTTCCTAGGTAAAGAGTTTATGACCAAGGATCTTTGCAATCTTCGCTACTTCCTGGTATTAGAGTTTGCCAGGAATCATCGTGGTCTAGTGATGACCCAGAGAAAGTTCGTCATGGACCTCCTTTCTGAGACAGGCATGACTGGATGCAAGCCTGCTACGATGCCTATGGATCCAAGTATGAAATTGTATGATGAGGATACTGAAGAAGTTGATAGCATGAGGTACAAAGAACTAGTTGGGAAGCTTTTATATGTTACTATCACCAGGCCAGATATTATGTTTGCAGTAAACAAGGTCAGCCAATTCATGGAGCGGCCCAGAAAGGCACATATGGATGCTATCCATATGATTTTGAGATATCTGAAGAATTCACATGGTTCGGGACTCTTATTCAGTAGGGATGCATCCTTGGAGGTAACAGCTTGTGCAAACGCTGACTATGCAGGATGCCCCACAGATAGAAAGTCTACTTCAGGATTTGCAGTTTTTGTTGGACACTCTCTTGTCTCATGGAAAAGCAAGAAGCAGACTGTAGTTTCTAGATCAAGTGCAGAATCTGAGTATAGAGCTATGGCCCAAGGGAGTGCCGAGATGATGTGGGTTAGATCGGTGTTGACTGATCTTACCATAGAAGTTCCTCTTCCTATGCAACTCTTATGTGATAATAATCAAGACGCATTATTTATTGCAAATAATCCTACATTCCATGAACGAACAAAACATATTGAGGTGGATTGCTGATGCGGATTGGTTTTCGGCGACGGCGATAAAATTTGATTATTTCGAATGGTGGGTTTTGGTGGAAGAAAATGGAGGGGTTGAGAAGAACACATCGGATGCGCGGGGTTGAGGGAGAAGAAGCGCGAAGAACACGCGTGGGGAGAGACGGAGAGGAGAGAGATAAAATCTCAATTTTTCATTAACTTCAACTCACTAAAAACATTGGACCCTCATCCCTTTATATAGGAGGGATGATTTTACAAAAATAGCCAATTAATTTAAATTGACAACTAATTATCCTAGTTAGACTCTAACTAATTAACCGACAAATTTGAAATTAAAAAAAACTCTCTAACTGCTTTATTGAGATCACAGGCGGTCTCATTTATTTAATTAAGGACACGACAATTTAAATAAACGTAAATAAAATTGACCGATAAAATTAGATAAATATTCGGCCCTATATTTTGACTCCACGCTGCATCAATCTCCTCCGCTTTTTTTTAAAATTCGTCTCCCGACGAATTGCTTGATCTAGATGCGTCGTTGGAGAAATCGTATTTGAAATTGTATCCAACAATTAGATCTTTTCAACATTATGTTTGTAGTTCTTTCCAATTGGAGGGCGATTCCGCAATTTTCGTACCCCTTCACTTAAGTTGTAGTCATGACTCATGGCATAATTCCTCCAAATAAATCTCTTGATAAAAACTTGTGGGAGTAGGGGTCTTTCTGTAATTAACCCAACTTAACCTTTTAGCCCTCAATTGACGGGATTCGATCCCTGTAGGAAATGCGCCTAGGGCTTTCTCTTGGCGTTGGCAACGGCGTGGTCTCGGGTTCCAAGGGCGACGCCGAACCGGGCGATGCGGGCTGGGGTTCGCGGTCGAGTAGCTGCGCGCGAGTGCACGAGGGCGATCGCGCGGGTGCGGGTATCCGTGCTGGAGGCGGCGCGCGATGATGTGGAGGTCGTGAAGGGGCGGCCTGTGGGGGGTCGCTGGTAGGGTTGGGCATTGGGCTGGGCCGGCCCGACCCGGCCCAAAACCCGACCCGTATAACCCGACCCAAACCCGAACCCGAAATTTAATGGGCGGGCCGTGGGCCCTAAAATGAGCCCATATTGATTAACGGGCCGGGTTTGGGCCTTAGAAGGCCCAAACCCGTTAGCCCGATAGCCCGATCCATTCTAAAGCAAGTATATTTATATCCAGTACGGTATAATTATATCAATTATATTCATGTTCATTCCAAATACCATGTTCTAACTTTACTATCCTTATTCAAGTGTAGAATAATGCTTAGATACATTAATAATCATATCCAATAGTGGATTGGGGATATTATTACATTAATATACAAGATTATTACATTAATATGCAATAATGGAATCTGTGTCCTCAAGTGTTACAGCATGTACAACTGTAAGTAACCAATTTGTATTGGGTCATAGTGCCCGCATCTACAATAGAATATGTAATGGTGAATTGAATGGTGGTTTAAGTCACCATATTTTTACCACATTTGTATTTCCAACATACAACTAATGTTAAAATCACAAATTAGTTAGCATACATTATAGTTTTAAACATGCACACATGCATAAGAAACAACCACACAAATGCAAGAAGAATGGAAGACATGATATTCGTATACATAGGTGTTAAATTGGGCCGGCCCGACCCGAACCCGACCCATTTTATTTGGGCCGGGTTTGGGCTTGGGCCTAATTTTTGAAAATAAAATGGGCCTAGGCCCGACCCGTTAGCCCATATTCTAAAATGGGCTTGGGTCGGGCCAAGGCGAACCCGGCCCGAGCCCGGCCCATGCCCAACCCTAGTCGCTGGGGGGTAAGGCGGTATCGGGGGCTGCGGGGAGGGGTTTGTGAAGAGGCAGGGGCGAGGGAAGGCGGCGCCGGGGTTGGGGCCGCTGGGGGCGCGAGGTTGGTGGGTGGAGGGACTGGGGTTGGTTTTAAGGGGGTGGCAGCGAAGGGGGGCGTTGGTGGTGGCGTAGCGATGGGAGAGGGTGTTGGGGTTGGGGGGTGCCGCGCAGGGGTTGCGGCTGGTGCTGCCGGGGTTGGGGGGGGAGATCGTGGAAGGGTCTGACGAGGCTAGGGGGGCCGCCGTGGTTGCGGACATGGGGCCCGAGGGTATGGGGTTGCCAAGGCCGGCCGGCAGTGATGTTGGAACCGGCGTCGGGGGTGATTTCGGCGATGGCGGGTGATCTGAAACGTCCTGGACAGCAAGCATTTCGGCCCTTTCTTCCTCTGAAACGGTTTGGACAGCGGTCGTTTCGTCGTTGATGGCGAGATTCTCGTCTTCAACCTCGGGGTCAGTGGTTGGAGGCTTCGATTTGGCGCGTAGGTACTCGAAGTCAGCCCTAAGATCTCGAAACATGGACTCGAAGTTGGCTTGTAAGTCAAGTAGCATGCGCAACGTCTCCTTGTTGTGGGCGTCGTCGGCTCGCCGTTTTCGTTCGGACGAACGATAGTCCCTTGAGGCATGTCGGTGCGAACGTCTGGACGGATCGTCAGATCGTGAGGACGATCTGTAGGCCATGCTATGATACCAATTGATGCGGATTGGTTTTCGGCGACGGCGATAAAATTTGATTATTTCGAACGGTGGGTTTTGGTGGAAGAAAATGGAGGGGTCGAGAAGAAGAACACGCCGGATGCGCGTTGTTGAGGGAGAAGAAGCGCGAAGAACATGCGTGGGGAGAGAGGGAGAGGAGAGAGATAAAATCTCAATTTTTCATTAACTTCAACTCACTAAAAACATTGGACCCTCATCCCTTTATATAGGAGGGATGATTTTACAAAAATAGACAACTAATTATCCTAATTAGACTCTAACTAACTAACCGACAAATCTGAAATTCAAAAAAACTCTCTAACTGATTTATTGAGATCGCAGGTGATCTCATTTATTTAATTAAGGACACGACAATTTAAATAAACGTAAATAAAATTGACCGATAAAATTAGATAAATATTCGGCCCTATATTTTGACTCCACGCTGCATCAACTGCCATTACACTCGAGACTTGATACAGAAAGGACTCATATCTACTTCTCATGTGTCCACTGGAGATCAGACGGCAGATATCTCCACCAAAGCGCTATCTCGAAGTCCTTTCCAGAAGTGTTGTTCCAAGCTGAGCATGATAGATGTATATGCTCCAGCTTGAGGGGGAGTGTTAAGATAAATCTCTTGTTATGTCACTTTTATGTAATTTCAGTTTCTCTGAGTACTTATCTTGTAATTAACCCAAGGGCTATTCTCCTATCTAAGAGTCCTCGGGTACGTCTAATGCATCGATTCAATCTCTCCTATCACAACCCATAAAAAACAAAGGTTTAAGCCACAATGAGAACATGTAAAAAATATATAGGTAGGTTCATTCCTTTTGCAGTCTCCTTCAGTGGTAGGACTTTCTAGGTAAATAGAGAAGTCAGAATTTAACGTATTTTCCTACTACCCAAAAAAATCCTGAAATTATCACTGACCTATTGCTCAGTAATTAAACTGTATCCTTATAAATTTATCATGGTAACCAAAAAAGAAAAAATCTATAATAGCTACTTGTGATGTTCACATTTGCGAAACCATGTTTTTTTGTCAAGAACAAAAGTAGACTGACTAACCTGAAAAATGGGTGCATCAGCATCTTTGTTTATAGCCACAATAACCTTAGAGTCTCTCATTCCCGCTATGTGCTGAATCGCTCCAGAAAAACCAAAAGCAATATACAACTCTGGAGCAACAACTTTTCCAGTCTGACCAACCTGAAAAATATAAAAAAACTTTTTTAGAAAATATATAACATGGTTAGCATGTGATGTAAAAAAAAAGAACAGACAACTCGAAGAAAATTTCCAACAGATCTTTCACGAGTGTATTGTGGTGGTAAAGTACGGTCATTATAAATTAAGGCATGTTTTCAATTTACAATCTACACACATCATGAATAAAAGACATTCAAGTTCAAATTATATTGTCAAGTGATTTACCCTTGCCAGCCAAACTATCAGTGCCAAAAGTCTGAATAAAAATGTAACACTTCCCATGGATGATCAATTATAGGATACTACTAAGTACCTGAAGGTCATTAGGGACAAAGCCAGCATCAACAGCAGCTCGTGTAGCACCAACTAGTAAAAAGCACCACAACACTTTGTCAAAGATACAATAGAAGTTAAAAAAAGGAAAGGAGGTAATCAACAAAGTTCTATTCCAATTTAAATGGGGCCAGCTAAATGGACTCCATTTCCAAACATTATCTAATTTCGGTTTCCCAGGCTGAGGTCCAAATATGTCATCTTAGTGGTTTCCTTCCAAAATAGGCTCATGATTTCTTGCAGAAAATTTCAAATGTTATCTATTTGTAAGCTTATTCATATATATCCTGCTCGGAAGGTGTTCATCCCTATAGAGCCAAATGCCTTTGATTTTTTTGCCTATAGAAAAGGAGCAAATAGTTTGCATCAATAAATGTAGCTTTATTGCAATTACAAATTTGCATGGAAAGTTTACAAGGGAGATGAAGGCATTAGTCCACATCAAAAGGTCCTACTCAATTCAGAATGCATTTATTACAATGGGTAGATGTGAACGGTTAAAGGGTGGCATGAGTACAACCTCTTTAGGAGAATGAACGTTTGATTTGCTGCAGCAAGGGCAATAGATGGTAGATATTATGAGTGGCATGCATGAACCTCATCTAAAAAGAAAGCAGATTTATGAGACAAAACCTACCAACGTAATAAAGCTATCCTAACCTCTGAACCAAGCTATCATGAGTCATAGATTTTTTTATATAAATTTATAGATTTTTTTCCTAAAAAAAAATCTATAACCTCTGAACCAACCTATCCTGAGTCAATACCCAAGTCTAGGTTTGGCTGTGGAAAAGCAAAACCTTACTGGATTAAATTTGACAAATCATTATGTTTCTGGAAATAGTTGAACAAAAACTCCGTATTGAAGGACCAATGGAGAACTGTGACATTGAGAACTCATTACCAGATAGATGAAAATTTAAGAAAAGCAAATCACGAAGAACCTACAGAGAAATTTCTTGGTCTTAAGATCCAATATGTCAGTACATCTTCGAATCTATTTAAAGAATCCCTAGACTGATTAAAGCATATATCATGTCTTTAGAGAATTTTTTAGGAAGATTAGATGCTTTGCTGTCCTCTTTAAGAAATAAAACATAGAAGGGAAACCATGAATAACACTCAAGGCTTCACAGTAGAGTGGTGAGATAAAATCCATAGGATGCAGGAAAAAAATTACCAAGAAAGTCAATTTCATACATTTTTCCCTTTAAACAAATATTGCATTAGATGAGATTAACCCTGTTGGAAAAGAAAAGAGCCCACCCATGTGTTTAGTACCACATGGGGGAGCGGTCACTATTGGGTCTGTCCGTGGGGCTATATAAGGAGCCCCACACCCCTTGTACTCATCGAGAACTATAATAGAAGAAATGCCCAATTCAGAGGCTTCTCCCGTGGTTTCATCCCGCTCCTCACGGAGTAGGGTTCCACGTTAAATCCCGATGTTTATTCTTGTTTTATCTTTTCTCTGATATTCGCTTCCGCATGTTTATTTCTCTACATGGTATCAGAGCGGGTTCGATTATCGAGGAGCTGTGTTGGAAGGTTTTTTTTGTATTCCAGATTCGAGAGTTTTTTTTTGGGTTTTCTGGAAACCTAACGTTCCTGTAACAGTAAGAGATTTAAGATTTTTTTCCCGTGAAGATCTGTTCTCTGTTCCTTCACGCATATCAATCAGGCGCGACTCCAGAAGCCGCAGAGGCGCATCCCATCGAAAAAAGGAGTCTCGCGCGATTCTCCGGTCACTGCAACCGAAGTCGACCCCGCCACATCTTCTTCACGATGCAGCCCCGACTCCCCGCGCTTGCCCTAGCCCTCTATTGGCGGCGGCGGCGCTTTTCCACGATCTCCTCTCGCGCCGCTGCGCGAGAACTCGTCCAGGCGGACCTCAGCTCCTCCCTGCGCAGCTGCATCTCATTAGCGGCGCACCGCTGTTCCCCTCCAGAAATCCGAGAAGGGTTCCCTCTCCAAGGAGGCGGCGACAGAATATCCCGCCGTAGCTCCTCTCATCCCGCCTCCCCTCTGGCGGTGCCTCTATCGTGCACTGGCGGCGCGATGCCGTGCCCAGGCGAAGCCTTTCTTCAGATCGCCCTTCCTCTGTGCAGGATTCGTGCCTCCAGTGGGGGGGGCATTTGGCGATAAGAGAAAGGGGTTTCCGCGAGAAACCCTAAATAAAAGAGCCTCGATTATTCTGTTGGGCTCAAATTGAGCCCTAATTATTAAAAAAAATATAAGGGAGGAGGAAGTGCAGAGAGGCCTGGAAAAGAAGAGTGTTTAAAAAAGGTGAAACCCAAAGGAGCATGTTGCGCCTTGTTAAAAAAAAGATAAGAAGGAGATGGCAGCCGTACAAAAAAAAGAGAAAGGTTGTGAAAAAAAATCCTCTGTTATTGTAAAGGCTCAAATGAGCTGTGCTTTATTCAAAAAGAGAGAGGTGTGTCCCAGTTGAAAAAAAAAGAAAAAAAAAGAGAGAAATTTAAAAAAAAAGGGAAAGAAGTTTGTTAAAAAAGAATAAGAAGAAGGAGGAGGTGTGTACATGAGAAAAGCCGTACGAAAAATTGTAAAAGGAGAAGATGAAGAAAAGACGCGTACAAGAAAAAGCCGTACGCATAAAAAAATGTGATTCATGTTTGCTTCTCCCAACTTGTCTTTATTTTTCATTTTTCTCACAAGTTTGGGAGAAAGGGGGAGTAAAAGCCATATGCATCCTACATCGTTGATTGACAGACCAAACACTCTCGATTTCACGGAATATCAAGCCATCTTCACTGTGCATCGGTCCTCGTCGTGGTGTCTCTATCCTTGACATCGACTCCGCACTGGTTTTGTTTTCTTCAAGGCACGACGGAGACAAAGTCCGGTGACCCGCAGGCACGACTGAGACAGAGATCCGATGACCATGCAGGCATGACAGAGACAGTCCGGTGACCTTCCAGGCATGACAGAGATACGTTCCGGTGACCTGATATACCCGTCAGCAAGCGGGTTTGTCTACCAGTTGCGGATACATACGTTTATTGTGGTGATTTCAAGTGAAGATGTAATGATGTATATTTTTCTTTATTATTGCAAGTTGCAGTTGTCCCAGCTACCAACTTGAGGGGGAGTGTTGGAAAAGAAAAGAGCCCACCCATGTGTTTAGTACCACATGGGGGAGCGGTCACTATTGGGTCTGTCCGTGGGGCTATATAAGGAGCCCCACACCCCCTGTACTCATCGAGAACTTCAATAGAAAAAATGCCCAATTCAGAGGCTTCTCCCGTGGTTTCATCCCGCTCCTTCTGGAGTAGGGTTCCACGTTAAATCCCGATGTTTATTCTTGTTTTATCTTTTCTCTGATATTCGTTTCTGCATGTTTATTTCTCTACAAACCCATATTATACGTTTCTAACCCCCTACCCCAACAAGAAAAAAAAGGACCTGGAACAAAATCTTTTACAAGGTTGATTGGCATCTTGATTTATTACATGCTACGATAAAGGGTTCGCTTCTTAACAGTTTGTTGTCCATGTCGTGGATTTTATCTGAATTGATGCTTCTTTTTTGGTTCCATTCAACTACCATTAAAAATTACCTGCTGCACCAAGTTTTTCAGCAAGCTTTTCCAGTAATTTGAAGTTTTCGGCACTTTTCAGTCCCCGCCCACCAGTCACGACAACACGTGCATTTCCAAGATCGGGGCGTTCTGTATCTTGTGATGTATGACTTAGCCACCTAGACTTCCCGAAGATATCTGTGTATCAGGTAGAGAATCAAACTTAAAAGGATATCATGTTGGAAAAAAATGGAAAATAAATAGGTAGGTAAATATCAGATGTTAACTGTAGTTATCTACTGTGAAAACGGGTAGATGTAAATCTTGATCACCATAAAAATTGCAGGGATGAGTTATATAATTGAACGATCCTTCTGAAGATTTTCAAACTAATAAAAATATATACTACTGTAGACATTTCCAAGGTAGAATTATAACACAATAAATTTTTTTTGCAGGGATGAGTATATGTAACTGAACAATTAACTATATATATCCGAACAATTGATGAAGCACGGAATTGTGACCCTTGTTTTAAAAAGCGCACCTCGAGGCTTAAGCCTCACCTAGAACTTCTGAGGCTTAAGCCTCAGGGTAGTGTGAGGCGTATGAGGTGGTGAGGCGGTCGAGGCGAGGCGGAGGCGTAAGCCTCAAGCGCGTAGCTTTTTTAAAAAATTTTTAGGTTATGTGCTTTGCACATGACCTTGTTTTGCCATAAACATTATCCATTTTTTTGCTAGTATTGTTGTTTCTATTTTAAACCTTGCATATTTCTATAAATATGTCTATATAAAGAGAAGATATTGTTTGAAACAAGTGAAGCTCGATGATCTTGTACATCATGTTCAATTTATCATATTGCATCCACACATACTAGTTGTATTGTACACAACGTACACGATTGTGTTTGAATTGTAATAAAGTTGTTATACTACTTGTAAGTTTGCAACTTGATGTTGTTATTTGTTTGTTCTTAAAATAGTTATCACATATACAAAGAAGCGAAGTTGAAAAGAAACACATGGAGTAGAATAATTATTATGCATTGTTGTGAATAGTGGAAACAATCACATGCCTAATATTAGTTTTCTGAACTTCTATGCTTTCATCGCTTATGTGTTGTACATTTTACTAGTGTGAAATTGAATTTGAATATGTTTTTGGCAAAACATAATATTATTATTATATATTTTAATGTATTTTGCTTAGTTTTAATTTTTCTTTTAAAAAAATTGAGGCTTACGCCTCAACCGCCTCGAGGCTTATGCCTCGCCTCACATTTCAGGGAAACGCCTCGAACCGCCTCACGCTTTTTTAAACCTTGATTGTGACTTAGGACTAAAGTTAGGGTTTTATCTTTTGAAGCTATTTGATATTTCTTTCTTTATTTTATTTATTGAGTAATATAACCCTTCAGGGCCTCTTATGTATTTTTCTCCACTTGGACTCTAAGGTTTCACACTATATAAGAAACCACATATCCCTTGAATAAACCATCACGTTCATTCCCAACGAATCTCCACATTATCATATTCGGGCTTTTCATCTGTCCAGTTAGAGTCTAACTAAATTAGAGTTAGGGTTAATTGTTATTTTAGACTGTAGAGATATATTTGTTTACAATATCTATTTCTTGTTTCCATACTATTTCTTAATTTCCTGTTCTTATGAATGTCTTATGTAATTTACCCATAGGCTACTCTCCTATATAAGAGAGTCTAGGGGTCACAGAATAAACATCTCTTTTGTTTTTCCCAACATGGTATCAGAGCCACGGTCCTAGATCGGAGCTCCAAAACCCTAACCCTAATCCCTGGCCCCGCTCATTCCTCTTCTCTTCGCCTCCGCCTTCCAGCCCCCGCATGGGCTAGCCGTAGCCTCTGCCAAGTCTCAGCCAGCCCCGCCAAGGCTCTGCCAGGTCACCACTTGGGATCCGCCAGGCACCGCCGACCCCGCTAGGGCTCCACCAACCCTCGCATGGACCTCGCAGGCCCCTTGCGATTGTACAGTAGGCCCCGCTAGCCCACTAGGGCTTCGCTCCCTCCTGCCTTGCCCCCCCCCCCTGCAGGTGCCTCTCGCGCGACTCATGCCCCCTTGGTCACGCCTAGCCACCTTGTAGCTGCTCGCTGGAACCTTAGTGCAGGTTGAACGTCGTCGCCGAGGTTCTTTATCTTTGATGAGATTGGTTGCAACCATATCTCTCTATGTCAGTGTAGACAAACTTGTGTTTAGTCCCCATTCCTAGTCTTCTCGAGCCATCATGTCAGAAAGCAAGGTTGAGGTTCCCTCTATAGGCACATTCAGAGGTCCTACGCCTATAGTAAAGATGGATGGGTCAAACTATGAACTGTGGGCTATGCAGTTCATGAGTATGATGAAGTCTATCGTGAACAAACACAATCTTACTGAAGAAGAACCGACCGAGAAAACTGGAGTTAACGCCTCATGGGAGGCGAATGATGCGTATGCCAAGGTTTGGCTCTTAGGAACATTAGCATTGGAGATCACCAATGATATACTTCATCAGCCTACAGCCAAGGCGGTGTGGGATACTCTCGCTACCACTTTTTCACAGGCGAAGAATGAGACGAAGATTCTACAACTCCAACATGATATATTTACGATCAAGCGAAATGGACGTCCTCTCCACTCGCTATATACATCCTTGTGTGGGATGTTTGAGAAGCTCTATAGCTTCATGCCACTGACATCCACCCCTGAGCAGCAGAAGACCTATCGGAATGCCACCATGGTTGGTGTGTTTCTGGCGACCCTTGATCCTGAGTATGAGGCGGTTCGTTCTCAGATTTTGGCAGACTCTACCATTCCTCCAATGGAGGAAGCCTTTCGTAGACTCAGCAAGATCATTGTTCCATCTTCTATTGCCAATCAGACCTCTTCAGCGATGGCTGCCTCTCGAGGTCGAGGAGGATCTTCTTAGTTTCGTGGACGAGGACCTCGAGGGAGAGGAGGTCATATTCGTCAGCCATGTACTTTCTGCCATTGTTCTGGACATACCGAAGACACATGCTACTCTAAGCATGGATTTCCTGTCTCTTCTCGAGTGGCTGAATAGATTGAGCCCCCAGCAGCTTCTTCTTTGGATCAACGCTTTGAGGATCTTGTAGCACGATTGAGGGGCATTATATCTCCTTTAGGTTCTGTGA
The DNA here is from genome assembly GCA_037367405.1 of Ottelia alismoides. Taxonomy (NCBI): domain Eukaryota; kingdom Viridiplantae; phylum Streptophyta; class Magnoliopsida; order Alismatales; family Hydrocharitaceae; genus Ottelia; species Ottelia alismoides. The sequence goes on along the minus strand of JAZKJV010001215.1, from coordinate 799,517 downwards.
CATCTTCGTCGGCCCCTAGGAATCATTCAGATGTAATTGCTTCAGCCTCCTCCAGTACCTCAAGTAGCACTTATGCACTCACTAGCAGTAGTAGATCTGATGCTATAGAATGGATTATGGACTCCGGTGCCACACATCATTTGTGTGGAGACATGGGTCAACTTACAGCCAGTTCATGGAGCAACCATAATTGAACGATGGGTCAAAAATAGTACGACAATGCAGATCCTTAGTTATCTAACTACTATAAAGTTAAATTTATCTGAAACTTAGGTGCATATAGCACATTCTGCAGACACATAGATGATGTAAAATGAACCTCCCCATGTCTTGTAAGGGGTAAATGAACCCAGTTCGCAATGACAACCCATTTACCATGGAGTATAGACCCATATGAATTGAAATGTGTTGTCTCCACATAAATGGTGGGAAGCACCAGAGTCCATGATCCACTCTGTCATATCTGTCATGCTACAACTAGTAGAAGCATAGGCTATTGAGATATTAGTTATCATCTGTCTTTTTTTTGTATTCTCTTTTCTTTCTGTCTACACTATGTAATTTGCCCAGCAAGTTTCTCTTCAATATAAGAGAACACTAGGGCCTCATGAATAAACAACACATTGCATTCTCTCATCTCTTTCTCCACATGGTACCAGAGCAACAGTCCTATACCAGGGCTTATACCTAAAACCCAACGTCACCATCAACCTTCGTCCTCCTCGAGCCTTGCGCAGACCCTTCTTTCTCATATAAGGATCCCGCGTGAGGCCTCAGTGGGTTCCTCAAGTCCCTACCCTAGCACTACCCATCGCTAACCTAGTGTCCCTCGAGCGCTCCCAGCACCGCCCAAGCACTACCCTAACACTACCCAATCTTCCCATGCGCTACCCTAGCTCTACACATACCATGAACGAGTTTCCTTAGGGTTGGTTTTGGTATGAGCATACACGCACAACCACCCCATTGATGTCTGTGTAGACACCCTATCATTTGTCTATGGTTCCAATCGTGTACCATTCCGACAATATGTCAAACTTGATATTCCATCCATGGGTGCCTTTAAGGATCCTGTACCTATTGTTAAGATGGATGGTACAAACTACGAGTTGTGGGTGATGCAGTTCATGAATCTCTTTTAGAGCCATGGTACAAAGCATATTTTGATGTGGGATAAGCCGGTCAACATGACTAGGACCAATGCTTCACGGGAGGTCGATGATGCTTATTTAAAAGTTGAGTCAGCCCGCAGTGAACGCAATATGGGACATCCTCGCAACTACGTGCTCTCAAGTGAGGAAGGAGTCGAAGATCTTGCAACTCCAGCATGATATTTTTACGACCAAACAGGATTATCATCCTCTTCATGCATTATAAACGTCTCTTAGGGGTATGTTTGAGACAAGGTGCAGAAGTTGGCAGTCGATACTCGGTCGGCAGGGTCACCGACTAAGGATTAATCGGTAGTCGGGAGAGTAATCGGATTTAGTCGAGCATTAGTCGATTTTGAATTTTTTAATTATTTTTAATATATAAATCAAATTTTAATACATATACTATCATTTATCTTCATATTTTTAACGATTTTAATATCTTTAAGAGCTTACAAAATTATAACAAGAGAAGAAAAAATGAAGCAAGTTAAGAACAAAATGTTTGGTACATAACACGAGCAAATGTTCAAAAACACATACAACATGCCCAAAAAAATGGTACAAGTGGAAAGACAAGTCGATCAACTAAATCCTCAATGTCATCATCCAAGTCCATCTCTTCTTCTTCGCCATCTTCTTCTTCTATATCATCAAGACGTAACTCCTCGTTCTCATTCATCGGCGTAGCATTGGAGCTTGAAGATGAAGCTCCCCTGCTACGGTCAACTTGTTGGCTCCTTCTCGGATCCAAATTCTCTTCAGCACCACTATCATGTGCAACAGCACCCCATGTCCATCCGAAACATGGAAAAACCTCCTCATCACGAGCATCGACACCTAAGGTCCATTCAGCCATGTATGCACGATAACGAGATGAGAGAGGATCTTTTTCTTTCTCTCTAGTTCCTGCAGGTTTGAATTGAAACGTGCATACACAAGATCGCCCAGCTTCTTTGTCTCCAATCTATTCCTCTTCTTAGTATGGATCCGAACATCAAAATACAAATTTTAAATTTATATCAATTATTATGTTATAGTTTACAATTAGTAATCAAATTTGGTGGGTGGAATGGAGTCATTACCGAGTCAAATGTAATCCAGTTACGCTCACATCCGGAGGATGAAAACGTTAAGCTCAAGATCTTGATGGCCATGGCTTTCAAATGAGCCATGTCATCTCCATAATTATACCACCAATTAGCTATTTAAATAGAGAATTCATCAATATAATTAATATAATATAATATAATATAAAAGGCTTGCCAAAGAGAGAATTGTCCGGCATGAAATACCTGGATCATAATTGTTGTCATTTGTCATCCTCTGTCTCACAGACAAAGGCTTGCCAAAATCATCACGACCAAGTCTGTATGCTGGAAGCTCATCCCTGGTAATTGCATCTTGTATATCCAAATCTAGATAAAATCTTTCCATGCACTTCTTAAACCCTCTCCTCACCATAACAGCCAGATCACCACGAGACTTAGTGTAGAAGAAAAATGGGTTCAAGTAATAAGCTGCTAGATGCAATGGAGTATCGAGCCTCCCTTTGATCTTGGAGGTAACAGCATCCACAAAAAATGTAAGATGACTCCACGCCATTGAATGATGCAATTATCTCCTGTTTGGCATCTTCAAGCCCTCCGTACACAAAGCCCATGGATGGGCATCGATCTGCATCAACAACACGCAATAAACGAACCAATGGAGTGAAAACTCGGACGGCATGTGCGGTGTGGGTTCCAAATTGTAAGGCTGAATACAATGGAACTTGTTGCTTCTCCCTTCTTGCTCTTGTACCATTTGTAGTTCCTCCACTCTTCTGAGGAAAACATCAATCTAAGTTTGTTTTTCTTCTTATTTAGGCTCTCAAGAGTGAGAAAAGTGGTAGCAAATCTTGTTTGGTATGGCCTTGCAATGTCTCTCTTGTTGGTGAACTTGCGCATCAAGTTTAGAGTTTGAGTTTTGGTGTGAGAGTATATAAACACCGTAAGCCTCTTTGCCTTTGTGATTGCACTCCTCACCTTCGTCTCTCTTCTTATCTCCTCCAAAGCAAGATCAAGGGAGTGCGCGACACATGGAGTCCAAATCTGTGGATACTTGGTGAGAAACACTCTTCCCGTTGCTACATTGGCAAATGCATTATCCGCCACAATCTGAACCACATTATCAATGCCCACTACATTAAGACACTAATCCACCATCTTCAAGATGTATTCCACAGTTTGGGCCTCATTTGAGGCATCTATGGACTTCAAAAATGAAGTCCCCACGGTGCAATTAATATAAAAATTGATGATGGTCCTTCCACGCTTTTCTATCCATGCACCAATCATCAAAGAGTAACCTGTCAACTTCCACGTATCACGATGACAATGTAAGTAATCGTGCATTTTCTTCACCGCATTCTTTAGAAGTGGACCACTAAGCTCATACCTCATGGGAGTCTTTAGTCCAGGCATATACTTCCCAATCGCCTCCGCCATCTACATGAAGGGCTTCGTTGTCAATGCATTAAAAGAAATCACCGATGTATATGCCCAGTTCGCTATATACGGGGTGACCCTACCACGATGTTCTTTGGAGAATGCATCTTTTATGATCATCTCACATGATAATCCTTCCAATGCAACATTTTGCTCCAAGGAGTCAGATACTCGTGATCTCTTCGCCGAACCCGCATCTCCATCGATATCAACATCCTCTCTCGGCTCCTGAACATCAGCGGCTTTCTGGCTCTTCTTCCTTGCAATGTCATCAAGATATGTGATCATCTTCTTCTTCGTCTCTTCATCCATCTTGGGACATGCAGCTACATTGCCTCTACGGTGTGTTAGACGTTGCTCGAAGCTGTACACACCTCCCTTGACAACAATCTTGCACAATCTGCAAGTAATTGTATTTGGATCTGCACGGTTCGAAAGATAACCATATTGCCATGCAGGATCAGTTGATCCTGGCGGCACGTAAAAAGACGAGTCGCTACCAGAAGCGACGTTCGCTGGAGGTGTATTCATCTACATAGTCACAAACTCACAAATTACTAATCAACAAACACAAAGCTAACCAAACTTACAAGTTACTAATCAGAAAACTCACAAGTTAACCAATCAACAAACACAAAGATAACTAAACTCACAAATTAAAGTACCTAAGTTACCTAACCATCATGCAAATCAACAACAAGTATCTAAATTAACAAACATTTGGAATAAGACAATAAAGTAATCTTATATATAAGATACCCAACATGCCTTCATCATGAAAAATTAAATTTTTACTCTTAAAATAAATAAACTAGAAGAAACCCAAACCTAACAATGGAAAAACTAGTAATAAAAATCTAAGCAATAACATCTACGATCAACCTGCAAATTAGATGAGAAAATATATCCTAACAATAAAATCTAAGATCATCTTAAGCAAATCTAAGCAATAACATCTAAGATCAACCTAAGCAAAAACAAAAAATTTTGAAGAAAATCTAACATTGTTATTTGCTAACAATAACATATTAACATCTAAGTTCAACATTATCAACCTAAGCAAATCTAAGCAATAACATCTAAGATCAACCTAAGCAAAAATAAAAAATTGAAGAAAACATAATCTAACATTATTATTTGCTAACAATAACATATTAACATTTAAGTTTAACATCATCAACCTAAGAAAATTAGAAGAGAAAATATAAGCAAAAATAAAAAAAACTAACCTAAACCGTGATTGAGTTGGCGAGGGCGGAGGCGGCAGTGGCGGCGCCAGCGCTGAAGGCTGGATGCTTCTAGGTGTTGGAGCCTGGAGGCGGCGGGGGCGGCGAGGCGCTAGAGGCGGCGCCGGCGACGCACTGGAGGTGGCAAGGCGGCGCGAGGTCGGGGGTATAGTGCACAGGAGCGGAGAGGGGGTCGAAGGGTCGGGGGTCTGTCGAGTTGAGTCGGGTACCCACCCGAGTCGCACAGTCGGATCGACTAGTCGGCCTAGTCGACCGACTTTTGCAACGTTGGTTCCGCTCTCAGTTACTCACATATGCTACAATGCCACCTATGACGGTATACCGCATGTTGAGCAGATTGAGCATCCCCTATGTTGCATCTTCTTAGACATCATCAGCTATGGCAGCTTCCCGTAGTAGAGGTGAGTTTCCTTAATTCAGAGGACAAGGCACACGTAACAGAGGAAGCTTGTGCTTACATCAATTATGTTCATATTGTCACTGGTCCGGTCATTCAGAGGACGCATGCTATTCTAAGCACGACTTTCCACCATCAGCACACGTGCTGTTGAGAAAGGTCCAGACCGCCCCTGATTCTACCAATCATCCCTTTGATGACTTTGTTGCTAAATTGAGAGAGATCATGCCCCCAGCTGTTGGATCTTCTAGTGTTTCTACTTGCCCATCAGATGTTATTGCTTCTACCTCCACCAGCACTTCAGTTATTACTCATGCATTTACTAGTCGAACTCGATCAAAACCTTCAAGAGTCAAATTCCTAAGTAGTACCTGGGAATTACTTAAATACCCAGGTTCTACGAAATGTTTTTTTTATTCAAAAACTACAGAGGTGTCGCATGTTGAACATACGACACATCTAAAGTTTTTTTTACTCAAGAACAACATATATATCGCATCTTAAATATGCGATACAGATAACGCATATTCAAAATGCGATATTGAGCCTAAATAAGGCGACCGAAGAGATTGGAGCCTAAATATTGAGCCTAAATACAGACATCTGTGTTTAGCAGCAGATATGGCGACCGAAGAGATTGGAGGCTCGGTCATACTCCTTCAGCTATGGGCATGGGAGCATTTCCCCCACATTGCGCCAGTTGTGAGGGACGGCAGAGAATGGTACGGGCGCCCGTTAGGAGTCCGCTGGGCAACGGCGTTTGCCCATCGTAGAGAGCCTACACGCGTGGTTAGACCTTACAGGGACGCTTTTGACATGCAATCACCAGAGCAGGTAATTTTACATTCACAAATTTTCCTATATCAACAAAAAAAATACTAATCGTAATACAATTTTCGCATTCAGGTATTTTTGGACTCCATATACCGATGAGATCCGTGCCCATCTCCCAGCCAACTCTCTTGAAGGCGAACGCATTTGGAGAGCGGAAGTGTCGTTGATATACTTCCACATTGTGGAGTATTTCTACCCAGATCGTTTCATGAGACAATTTGGGGGTCTTCAAGATATTCCAAGTCGTTGCTCCACCTTTCAAGAACTCCATGCAATCGATTTGAGGGGGAAGGGGAAAGTGCATGTAGATTGGAGGGCAAAACACAGCTTGCATATTGCCCGCTGGGATGAGCGGGAAGTTAGAATTGTTCGTATCAATCGGTCCAGAGGGATATTCACGACGCCCGCATACGAGCAATGGTATCGGACCATAACTCGAAGATTTGTCGGACGTTTAGGTGCAACTCTGGCAAGCAACGTAAGTGCTCCAACTAGAAGTTTGTGGTAAATTAATTAAGAAAACTGCTACAAATTTACCTCTACGTTTTTTCCTTGGATGCAGCTCGCCAAGTGGAGCCGTGTGTACGACATTGGACACGAGGAATGCCGCGAGATTGCGGCACAAGCGAAGGCGGAAATGACGGAGTGGCTGTCGTTACAATTTGCACATGCGGTCACGTTACATGACGAGCGTGCTGATGTGGCTAGGGAGGAGGCAAGGCGAGGAAGGGCAAGAGGACGGGGAAGAGGAAGAGGTCGGGGTAGGGCGCGTGAACAAGTGGCGGAAGCCATGGACTATGAAGAAGCCGCTGCGGAAGATGAGAACCTTGCGCAAAGAGACTTCTTCATACCTGCCACCGAGCGACCACGGGACGACTTGCCAACGCCTCAGGCACCGTTGAGGCATGGATTGGACGCCAGCCAGACACAACCAACTTACTGCACACTAACGCCGCCGCCGATGCCAACCTTCGAGGAAGATGTCCCAGGGCCCTCTCAAATCCACATGATAGACGAGGCGAACCGCCTGTTACCGTTCCATCCTCCTGATTCTACGATTACATACCAGCAGAGGAAAAAGCGTTGACTTATAATCATTGTAGTTTTTAATATGACGCAAAAATTTAATGTATATTTGTGAACAAGTCTATTTATATTAAATGTTTGGAATGTCATTCTGGATCACACTATTTATCTGTGTTGTGAATGTCGGTGTCCATAGCCTGCTTTGGTAATTGTCTATACATCTTTGAATGCGTGAATGCGATATCTATTTACATTAGAAACATGCAATTGGCCATGCTTTTTCAAGGGTTTTTAGAAACATGAAATTCCATGGCCCAGACCTGGCCAGTCATTTTCGACGGAAATTCCCTGGAAAGATGTCGCATATTCAAAATGCGTTATCTGTGCTCTCTATGGGCTATCAGACCATTGGTCGAGACCAGTCCTTTTCGAGGGAAATTCCCTAAAAAGATGTCGCATATTCAATATGCGTTATCTGTACTCTCAATGGTCTGGTACATTTCTGAGGGAAATCCCCTGGAAAGATGTCGCATATTCAACACGCGTTATCTGTACTCTATGGGCTATCAGACCATTGGTCGAGATCAGTCATTTTCGAGGGAAATTTCTTGGAAATATATCGCATTTTGAATATCCGTTATCTGTATCCATATTTAAGATGCGATATATATGTAGTTCTTGAGTAAAAAAACTTTAGATGTGAACATGCGACACCTCTGTAAATAAAAAAAACATTTCGTAGAACCTGGGTATTTAAGTAATTCCCAGGTACTACTTAGGAATTTGACTCTTCAAAACATATCATGGACTCTGGAGCTTCTCATCATCTATGTGAAGATCGCTCGCATTTCGTTTCCTATAGCCCTGTACAACGTGGCAGATAAGTGGTCATCACTGACGGGACATAGTCTCCCGTTACCAAATAGGGAAAGGTCCATTTGACACCCACCATGCGCCTACAGAATGTTCTTCATGCACCAGAATTCTCAATGAATTTATTGTCTATCAATCAGATTACAAAAGATTTACATTATCATACCAAATTTGACCACACTTCCCCTTTTTTAGGATATACTCATGGGCAGGATGATTGGATGTGGTCGTCAGCATAGACGGCTTTACAGGTTGATTCGGTCTCCTAATGATGGTGCTAGCTCTCTTTCTGCCAGATCGATTTCTTCATAGTTCATACACTTGGCATCTCAGTTTTGGTCATCTTCTGTTGTAGAATATATGTAGTCACATCCCTAGCATTTCTATCAAGTCCACTTCAGTGTGATCCATGTCAACTTGGAAAGCATCACCGGTCAAGCTTTCCACGTTGTCAAGGTCATAGTAGTCAGAGTCCTTTTGAGCTTTTTTTATATGTGGGGTCTGAGTCGTGTCCCTAATCATCAGGGACACATGTATTATTTTGTTGTTGTGGATGACTTTTCCAGCCTATCATGGGTTTTTTGTAAAAGAATATGTCAAATGCTAGTACCATGGTTCAAAATTTTGTGATTGAAATAAAAAATTATTTCTCAGCTTCTATTGAATACATTCTTTCTGATAATTGATAATGCCCTGGAGTTCTGTACTAATGAAATATCCTAACTTTTTAGCTCAGTGGCATTATCCATCAGACGTCGTACCCTTATACCTCTCAATAGAATGGTGTTGTTGAACACAAACACCGTCACTTTGTAGACATCACCAGGACTCTTCTCATATAGAGTCGGACTCCATATTCCTTATAGGGTGATGTTGTGATGATAGCATGTTACCTAATCAATCGGATGCCATCTACTATTCTGGGCGAAAATGTACCTCTCTCCTGCTTTTCCTGAGAAGGACCTTTTCTCTCTTATGCCAAGGGTCTCTGGTTTTGTGGCTTTGTTCACCTTCTACATCTAGGTCATGACAAGCTCACTCCTAAAGCTGTCAAACGTATATTTGCTGGGTACTCTCGTACCCGGAAGGGATATAGGTGTTTTCATCGTGTTCAGGAAAAATACTATGCCAGTGATGATGTTATTTTCTTTGTGTCCAACATGTACTATACTCCTATAAGTGACAGCTTGAGTCCCTCTGAGTCTGGGATGATGTTGTTCATTCATCTCCTCATACACATATACCTCAGCAGGTTCTCCATGCTCCAGTGCGTTCCCCAACATCCAGCATGCCTTCATATGATTTTTTATTTGATCCACACATAATATTTTTCCGCAAACACAAGTCTCCCACTCAATAAATTATTTAAAGAACAAGACACCTCCAATTTCAGTGAAATTTAGATATAACTTTAAGCACAAGTAAGCAAACATAACCTGAATTTTTGAGAATTTTCGGAGCAAGATATAATGGCATGAAAAGTTCAGAGAAAAAAAGGGTAAAATAACACTAATCTTCACTCCTTGATTTTAATAAATAAACCAAAAGTCTCAAAATTCTAAACCATATCCCATCTTGTAGAGAATGAATTGATGAACAACAAGCTATTTTAGTTCAATAAAATGATCAGAAATGAAGGCATAAAACAATGCTTATATAGAAGGTTCTTATTGCAAATACGGATCAAAACTTGAACCAAAAAAAGTCGTCCTAATGGCACTTCTTTAATTTCCTTTAGCGGTAGGGAACTTGATGCAAATCTTCCAAAATATAAAATAAGAAGGGGCTCTTCTTGGAATTGTGGGTTCATGTAACACGTGTTCTTCACGCACTAGAGCACAAGGGCGAGAGGGCAGTTAGCAAGTCACGAGGTGGCGCGCGGAGTGCGGCGTGGACGTGGCCGTGCACGAGCAGTGGAGCTCCTTCGCATGTGGGGTGGCATGACGGCGGTGAGATCGTTGTTGTGCAGCCACAAGTGGAGGTAGGGTTGGGCATTGGGCTGGGCCGGCCCGACCCGGCCCAAAACCCGACTCGTACAACCCGACCCAAACCTGAACTCGAAATTTAATGGGCGGGTCGTGGACCCTAAAATGAGCCCTTATTGATTATCGGGCCGGGGTTCGGCCTGAGAAGGCCCAAACCCGTTAGCCCGTTCTAAAGCAAGTATATTCATATCTAGTACGTTATAATTATATCAATTATATTCTTATCCATTCCAAATACCATGTTCTAACTTTAATATCCTTATTCGAGTGTAGAATAAATGCTTAGACACATTAATAATCATATCCATTAACGTGGATTGAGGATATTATTACATTAATATACAAGATTAACGTGGATTGAGGATATTATTACATTAATATACAAGATTATTACATTAATATGCAAGAATGGAATCTATGTCCTCAAGTGTTAGAGCATGTACAACTGTAAGTAACCAATCTGTATTGGGTCATAGTGCCCGCATCTACAATAGAATATGTAATGGTGAATTGAATGGTGGTTTAAGTCTCCATATTTTTACCACATTTCTATTTACAACATACAACTAATGTTAAAATCACAAATTAGTTAGCATGCTTATAGTTTTAAACATGCACACATGCATAAGAAACAATCACACAAATGCAAGAAGAATGGAAGACATGATATTGGTATACATAGGTGTTAAATTGGGCCAGCCCGACCCGAACCCGACCCATTTTGTTTGGACTGGGTTTGGGCTTGGGCCTAATTTTTGAAAGGAAGTTGGGAAAGAAGTTGGAGAGGTGTAGAGAATGGAAGTTGGTGGAAAGAAAAGAGAAAATAAAAGAAAATAAAATTTAAAAAGTAGGCTACTAAAAATAATAAAAGAAAAGGTAAAAAAATGTCAACATGAATAATGTCGATCCAAATGAGATCTACATTATTCATGTAGACATCAAATGAAAAATAAAAAAACGTATAAAGCAATATTTTTGGAATGCATCTTAAACAATTAAAACGCAAATTTACGGCTTTTCTATTTTTTGTGTTTATAATTAAAAGATATTTACAAAATAAAAATAAAATAAAATGTTAGAAATAAAATAAAACATAAATATAAGTTTTTTAGGATTTTTATAAATAAGAAAAAAACAAAATAAAAAAAGGAAAGATCAATATTTACACTATATACAAAGTCACTTTGCATTATTTTCAATGGTAAAATAATTGATTTTGATTTTTTTAATTATGTACTTTATTAAAATATATAATAAATAAATAAATAAATAGAAAAGGAAAGAAATCAAAATAGGTTAAATTTATACATAAAATGTTAGTGTCAAGTTAGTACATATATATAAGGGGTTGGGGAGCATGCACCCAGGTGCATGTAATTTTACATGCATCGGGGCCTATATCTTCCATGTTGTTTTACTATTTTTGGAAAATATCACCATGTATATTCATCTATACATCCCTCCATTATGCCCTTCGAATTTCGTCAAAAACAAAGACTCCTATACCCTCCATCTAGAACAGTTTGATTACAACAATTCTAAGACCGTTAAAATTACATATTCTAGATGGAAGATATAGGAGTATGTTTCTGTCAAAATTCGAATGGCATATAGAACGGATATAGGGATGAATATACATGTGAAATTTTCCAAAAAAAAGTGGAAAAACACGTGGAAGATATAGATCCCGATGCATGTAAAATTACATCTGGGTGCATACTCCCCAACCCCTATATATAATATACAATAAGGTCCAAAACCGACATTTTACAAACAAGCTCCGATTTTAATGAAATTACTTTCATTGTATAGATAATTTTATAAGTTAAACTTTAAAAGTGAGTTTGGTGAATTTGGAGTTCATACGAAGCGGGATTTTAGCCGAGAAGTTGGACTTTACGGTTTTTTCGATTCAAGATCTAAAAGTATTTATTCAATGTAGGAATTATTTTCTATTTTTGTATTTTTTATACATTTTATAAACACGTTAGAAAAAGAATTAAGTCAAAAGAAGTTTATTAAAAATCAAGGAAGTTTGAGCACTTACAGGGGATTATTTACACACAATTTTCAACACTTTATTTTTTGTGATTTTTACTTTGAATTATCTCGTGGACTTATTTACAACATAAATATGCATTATTAGTCCATTTTCATTAAAAGTTGTATGTTATTAATTTATTGTATTTAGGGACTTTTATTTGCTATTTTATTTACGGATTCATGCTAAGATTAATATATTAAAATGTTGAATCACATATTCATCAGACCTGTACATTTTCATTTAAAAATCAGAGAAGTATGTTTCTTACTACATCTTGGTTAATTATCATTAATTCAACCTAACTTCATTTTGTGCATAAAAATTGAACCTTGATTTGCTTATCACATGTAGAATTTAATTAGGTAACTGATTAATTGATTCAACATCATTAATATCCATATTAAACGCTAAGTGTATATTAAGTAATGCATTTGTTGTATGAAATGTGTGAATTGCTTACCAAATAGAAATAGAGTTTCTATTTACTTCGTGTCTAAGATCGAGATTTAGTTGATTGGATATCACGCTTGTTAATTAATTCAGAAGCTTATTGTATGTTGTTTGTAATTATGTGATTTGCATTGTAGTTCATTTTGTAGCATCTTATTAACTTGCATATAAAAAGACAAAAACAACATGCATGCATCCTTATTAACATAGGTATCCTTTGATCCCTTAACCTAAGTATTTGAACCATAGTTAAATAGTCCAATAAGCTTGTGTTCTTGTGTTCGATCATATACTTTTTCATGTCTAAATTTACACCTCACTCACTTCACATAGATAATTTTAGCGAAGTTCTGTTGATTCGTTGAGCGCTCGTACTACAACATGACATAATTAGAGTAGCGATTTTGCGATTCATCAACCCCCTCATTGGACATGTGTCTTTGGCATGACTTTCGACGGATAACAGGAAGTACATTGTGGGATTATCTGCCACTGAAGTCCCGAACTATGAGTCTCTCAAGGAGAGCAAATGGCGACTTGCCATGGAGAAGGAGAAGGCAGCTCCTTCAGGTGGAACCCCACTGCTGGCGGCAGCAAAGGCTGCACAGGAATCCCCTCTCAAGGCGGCGATGAATGCTCCATCTCTTCGGCGGCGCAGTAGGCCTCAAGTCGGCCCCTCGAGCTCCTAGCGTTAGCTCCCATCGGTGGTGCACCTCCACTCCCCCTCGGTGCGATGCTCCAGGCGTTTGCAAGGGCAGCGATCCCCTTTCGCTTTGCGTCAATGGCGGCGGCAGCGAGAACCCTTGTTGGGGACAGGGTTTTTTAAAGAGAGGGGCCCAAGTGGGAACCCTAAAATGCGCATGGATTAATAAAAAAGAGGTGATCTGATGTTAAAAATAGAAATAGACGGAGAGAGAGAGAGAGCAAGCCCTGTTTGAGCTAAATAGAGAGAGCCCAAGTGGGCTATGGCCACAAAAAAAAAGAGCACTGCTATGGAGTTTGCATTAAAAAAGGTGAAGAGAGGATTTGTTTGAAAAAAAATGGATGGCTATTAAAAAAGGAGAGAAAATAGCCGGGAAAAAAAGTGAGCTGAAAAAAAGAGAATGAATGGCTAATTGGAAAAAAATGATTTTAAAAAAAGGTCGAAAAAACTTTGAAATATAGGCTTATATAATGGTTTTGTTTTCTCCCCATCTTTATTGTTTTCTCCCAACTTGGTCGATGTTTGTCATTCCGATCAGTATGGGAGAAAGGGGGAGTATTGTATAGAGTCACAGGTCTGTTCCAGATTCAGATGTCACTTGTCAGATTTCAGACCAGCCAGATTTTCCAGACTCTACAGTTCAGATACCCAGACTCGACGTTCAAATTTCGAGTCCTCAGTTCAGACATGCACTTGTATGCGGTTCTTTCATGTGTGCACATGTATGCCATCTTTGTATGTGGTCCCCATCATTCTTGTTTTGTCAGCCAGAGTTTTCATGTGTCATAGGGCAGGGGTGATGCGAAGGGGTTTTGGTAGTGGCGCAGGAGGTACGAGTGCAGCGGGAGGTGCAGGTATGGTCGGAGGGGGAGGCAGGGTTGGGAGGTTTGTCGGGGTGTCGGGTGCAGCGAGAGGGGTTGTTGGGGTCGACTTGGTCACTAAGGGTGCAGGGAAGGTGAGGAGGGGCTGCAACGGGGCTGAGACAATCGTTGGAGGCGGTGTCGTTGATGGTGGTTGATTTGAAGTGGCCTGGACTACGAGCGGTTCTTCGATAACCACATTTTTCTTCTGAAACGGGCTGGACAACGAGCATGTTTTTGATAACAACATTTTTTCCTTTTGGAACAGGCTGGACAACGAGCAGATCGTCTTCGATGGCGAGTTTTTCTGGGCTTTTTTAATCAAAAACTTGGATGGAAGCTTCGAGGGAATGATGCGGTGCATCAACCTTTTTGGCAACGATTTTGGCGACATTCTCTTCTAGTTGGTGCGTCAATGCCTCGAAATTTCGCGGCTATCGTATCTGTGACACCAAATCTTGCATATCGGCACAAACTTGGAGCATATTAGATAGTGCTTGTCTAGCCCCAGCACGCCATGCACGATCGTTAGAGTGAGATCCTTTGGACTTTTCGCGTGAACGACGGAGGGATCGCCAAATCGAGAGGACGATCTAGATGTCATGCTCTGATATCAATTGATGCAAATAGGGCCTCATTTTCTATTTTTCTATCTGTTAATTAGAGTTCAATTTTACGTACGAATAATGGAGTCGTTGCAATTTTTAAATAAAGAGATCGCGTGTGATCTCAATTTAATTAGTCAGAGTCAATTAAGATAAATTAAAGATTTGAATTTATTTCAAATCAATTAGTTAGTCGGTTAGAGTCAATTAGGATAAGATAGAGTCAAATTTGAATTTTAAATTTGAATTTTTTTTCTAATTCTGTAATCCCATCTCTCCTATATAAAGGGGTAATAGTCTGTTATTTTTAAATGGTTCAAGTTGAAGTTGAATCAAAAATGAGATTTATCTCATATCTCCTTCCTTTATCTCTTCTCCCTTGACGCGATCTACGTGATTCTCGTCCCCAAATCCCTTGCATCCGGTGAGTTTTCTCTTCTTCCACCTCTCTAATTTCTCCACCAAATATTTTCCACCATCAAATAATTACTTTTCCGTCGTTGCGAGTTCTGGGATGGGCACGGTTTCTTCCCAATGTTCAGATCTGAACTCTTGGAACAACGTATTGAATAGCTTGTGTTGATGTTGGATGAGTTGGGGAATGTGCCGGGGCCCTCGGGGGGTAGAGACTATTCGTGGTGAAGAGACGATCTTTTCACAGTGGAGAAGGCTTATAAAGCTCTGAGGGGCCCTGAGACGTACGACCTGGTAAGGTGTAAGGCTGACTGCGAAAGAATCTGAAAATGGAAAATTCTGGCTCAGGTGAAGATTTTCCTTTTGATCTGCAGAAGGGGAAGAGTATTGATTGGCGAAAGATTGGCGCGTCTCTTTCCTGGTTTCGTTCCAACTTGCTCCAGGTGCCATGAGGAAGCTGAAGACACGGATCACCTCTTCTTGAATTGCAGGACATCTGCAGAAGTCTATCCCTTGTTGGGTGATTTCGCAATCCATTGCGTTGGGATGAATAATTTTTGGGAGGATATTGGGGAAGGCTTGAGAGGTAATGCAACGAAGCGATCTCGTCACATAGCACTCATCCGGGCTCTTTGGATGGCTAGAAATGATGTGGTGTTTCGTGGGGATAGATGGTATGGGGAAAATGTTGTGGCTCATGCTAAAGTGTTGGCGGAGGGCTCTTTGAGACAGATGAGAGAGACTTTCAGACTCCATTCTCCAGCAACCATGGACTCCGACGAGGATTGCACTCCACTGCTTTTCAGTTCGATCCTTTCAGAGATGGAGCAATTATCCACATGTTGTGGAGGACCAGGGTTCTCCAGGTGGAGACTCATTTCAGTTGGTGATTCTGACAGACGCGGTATAGAGTACACCCAGTTTGACTCACACTCCAGCCCGTTCGTCCTCCTCACCTGCACAGCATGAGAAGCAACGTCCTCGACAGCAGCCGACAGTTGTGCGCGTTGAGTTGATATTTTCTGTAGTGTCTTGTATTGTGAGTTGAGACTTCTTTCTATTTGTCCAAGCTGAGCGTTGCATGCTCCAACTTGAGGGGGAGTGTTGGAGTATGTCGATGTATGTCACTTGAGTTGTAGATGGGTAAATGGATCACTCCAAGATTCATTTACCACATCCAAGTCTTTAGTCACACATCTACCAGTTGTGAGATGTGGAGACTCAATGAGGGCTATATAAGAAGCCTCTCACCCCATGTATCCAGAGAGAAAGTCAATGGACGCATCATCCCTTTGAGGCATTTTCCCGTGGTTTTATCCCGCTCCTTAGGGAGTAGGGTTGCACGTAAAATCTTTGTGTTCCAAGTTTATATTTCTAGTTCATGCTCTGTCTATCATTTTCACTTCTGCATTCCTGTTTTTTTAAGCCAAGAAGAAGGGGGATACACTCAATGGTGTTCACCCCAATATATTAAAAAGAAAGAGGGACAAAGGTACAAAAAGAACAAACGTGAATCCCACATAAGGAAGCAATATAGCCTCCAGATCTGGGCAAGGAAAAAACAAAAAAGCAGAATCAGCTACAACTCCAGTCGTCCACCAACTCAGCCGCGTGAATGAGCACATTTTCCTTGTAGAAACGTTGCGCTGAGAAAATGGCCTCGTTACGACTAAGCCAAATCGACCATAATCTTGCCACCGGTGTCAAGAGCCGCCTTCTATCCGTATGCCTGTTCACGAAGAGTGAATCACAGAAGGCCTCCACATCACAAGCACGTGCCCAATCCACAAGCGGGTCTTGCCAAAGCCCACGAACCATAGGGTAAACAAAGAGAATATGATCAAGGGATTCCACATCCGAATCACACAAAACGCAGAGGTTGGACACAAAATGCATCATCCTGGAGCAGCGATCTCTCGTCAGAAGCCTCTTTCTGCGGACCAGCCATAAGAAGAAAACAATGCGCAAGGGCAGGCCCATCCTCCAGAAAAAACAACAGTCTCTCACCAGGGATTCAGAGCGAGCAGGCAGAACCTCAAGTAAGCCATCATAGGCCTTCTGAATCGAAAAGCCACCGTCCCTCCAAACCCAATGATCCAAGCCCTCGGAAGGCGTAGTCACATCAGCAAGGGCGTCAAGAAGAGCAAGAAAATCAGCCAACCTCTGATCCGAGAAATTCCCCCCAAAGCGAGGGCACCAACAAGCATTCTCCCAGCAACAAGCTACCGAGGCATCCTTGTTCACCGCAAGCGCAAAGAGCCGCGGGAAACGGACACAAAAGGGATCACCCCCCCAACTGGTTGTCCTTCCAAATAAGAAAGCAGGGCCGTCCCCCAGCACAGGTTTAAAACACGCCCGATTCCTCAAGAAGATCTCCTGAACACCACGCCAGAAAGGAGAATGCGCACGCACCACCCCCAACTTGTCCTCCCCAGACCATTCCGCCCCATGAAGCTCCCTCAAAACACCAACAAAGAAATTCCCACCCCTTCCCCAAACCCTGCTCGCCCACTTAGGAAAGAAAGCATCATTGACCAACTTGAGGCGCCTAACACCCAACCCCCCCCCCTCTCTTGCTTCCCTCTCGCCACCTCCTCCCAAGCGACCAGGTGAACCCCCCCCCCCCCCCCCGCACCCGATTTCCCCCAGAGAAACCTTTTGAAACAAGACTCAAGTCTCCGACAGATCCCAGCTGGCAAACGAGGAGTAGACAAAAAACGCACCGGAATGGCAGCAAGAACCGAGCGAAGAAGGACCAGCCTTCCGCCCTTCGAAAGGAGGGCCGCACGCCAACCCGCCAGTCTCGCCTCGACCTTCTCAACAACCACACTCCAGTCCCTAAGTCTGAGCCTCCCAACCATCAACGGGAGGTCAAGGTAGTCAATCGGCAACACCCCCGGATCAGACCCCAAAATCGTCGCACATTCAAGCGCCAAATCCACCGACAAGCCAAAAGGAATAACCTTTGACTTGGTACCATTAATGAGCAGCCCCGACAACTCGCTAAAGAGCTCAAGGGTCACCGACATGGCAGCAACCTCACAAGCACCACCTTCAATGAAACACAAGGTGTCATCCGCAAACTGTAATAGCGGCACGGAAACGCCACCCTTGGAGAAGCCCTTCGAAAGGCCAGAAGCAACAACCCGGTCAACCATACGAGCCAAGACATCCGAAGCCAAGACAAAAAGTAGTGGAGCCAGCGGGCAGCCCTGGCGCAGGCCCCGTCTCGGCTGAATTAGCCCCCCCCCTCCAAACCACCGTTAACCAATATCGAGAATGACACCGTACTCACACAACGCCGCATCCAAGAAATCCACAGCTCCGGAAACCCCCACCTTCTGAGGACCGACCAAAGGAAGCCCCAATCAATGCTATCATAGGCTTTGGCAAAATCTATTTTCCATAGCACCCCCTGCCTCCCCGACGAACTCCAATCAGCCACCAATTCCGAAGCTACCGCAATACAATCAGATATTTGTCTTCCTCGAATGAAAGCAGCCTGAACGGGAGAAACCAGCGAGTCCAACACTCTAGCAAGCCTCCTAGCCAGCACCTTAGCCACAATTAAGTAAATGGTGTTTGAAATCGATATGGGGCGAAAGTCCCCAATATCGTCTGCCGCAACCCTCTTGGGGATCGGAAGCAACAAGGCCCTGTTAAGCCTATCGAAACCCGAATTCCCCTCGCAAAACTCCACAACAATCTCAAAAACTTCGTCGCCCACCAAATCCCAAAAGTCCCGAAAGAAAGCCACAGAGAAACCATCAGGCCCCGGGGACCCGTCGTGATTGAGCTCCCACACAGCCTCCTTAGTCCAACGAAATCGGCCTGATAAGCATAGCGCGGTCCTCCTCGGAAACCCTGGGCACCCCCAGCCCCAACCACTTCCAAGATCTCGTGGAGCGCGTCGACATGACGCCCCTGAAGTGCTCCACAATAGCAGACCCGATCGCGCTATCCCCCACAAACCGCTCGCCATCAACAGAAATAGCGCGCAGCGAATTGTTACGCTTCCTCCCACTAGCCACCCGGTGAAAGAATGCCGAGTTTGCATCTCCATCTTTGAGCCATTTCAGCCTGGAACGCTGCCGCCACTCGATAGCTATCTTCTTGTCCTCCTCAGCCACCTTCTTTTGCACAGAAGACCGCTCATACAGCTCGTCCGCATTCAGATCCCTCTCGTTTTCAATAGAATCAAGCCTCCTAATAATCTCCTCAGCCTCCGATCTTATTGCCACCATTGACTCCCGCGACTCCCTCTTAAAGAGCGCCAATCTCTTCCGCAAAGACTCAAGCTTGCGGCTCAACCGCAAGGCCGCAGACCCCTCCACAGTGGAAGAAGCCCACAGCTCGGCCACAACGTCCCTGAAATGAGGCTCAAGAAGCCAGCAACGTTCATATCTAAAGAGGCCCTTCAGAACACGGGTCTCACCACAGTCCCACATAATTGGCGAGTGGTCCGAGAAAGCCCTGGGCCTAGAAGAAACCGAGCAAGAAGGAAACATCTCCATCAATCCACCTGATGCTAAAAACTGATCGATCCGAGATCGTGAACTGCCGCTCCTCCAGGTGTAGTTGATATCAGAAGCCACCAAATTCTCTAAAGCCAAGGAGTCCACAAGCTCCGCAAAAATTGAGGACCCCGGGTCCCAGCCCCCCCTCGCCCGTGGGCGATCAGAGGAGTGAAGGGTCACATTGAAATCTCCCCCAATGATCCAAGGGAGTCCCACAAAAAAGCAAGTCCTGCGGCACGCAAATCCTCCCAGAGCTTGTTTCTTTTAATATGACAGCAAGGCCCATAAATGCAAGAAAAAGCGATCGGAGAGGCCGTCGCACCCCTCACCAGCACCACTGATACCATATGTCTCCCCATAATAGAAGAATCGAACGTAAAAGCCGCCGACCTCCACGCAATGAATAAGCCCCCCGCCGCACCAACCGCATCCAAGGTCGTAAAACCATCCATCGCCCCCGCACCAAAGGAGCGCCACAGAGCATCATCCAACCCCCTCAATTTCGATTCTTGGATTAAGGCAATATCGCAATCCCACTCCGACAGCCTGGCACCCAGCGCCTTTCTCTTCTCACCTTCCCCAAGCCCCCCCACATTCCAGGATAAAACCTTCATTAACAAAGATGGCGACGCCCTCCAGTATGCGAAAGGCCAGCCGCCTCCGCCACAGTGTCTCTCAACGACGCACAAGAAAGAATTGGCGCGAAACCCGTACGGGATCTGGTCCTCCTTCGGTATCTTTTCCTCGATCTCTTATCAGAGCGAGTTCCCAGGTCGACATCATCGACCGCATCCAAAGCACACACCACAGGGCTCGGCAAGGCGAGGAGAGGCGAGCCCTCATCAGCTTCGGAATAAGTTCCCAGAATGGACCCCGAATTAGATCCCACCACTTTAGTCATGCCATCAACCGAAGAAAGGACTGACCCAGACAAGGCCGGAACAGAAGGAGGATCTTGGAGCACATCCGCAGTAGGACCCGCCCCTCTGAGGGGCCCATGTAAAGAGCGAGAGGGATCCGGATACGAATCCGCGGAGTAGAAAGAAGTTTCCGGCCGGACCAATATCCGAAATTCCCCGAACCGCAAAAGCTTTCTGCTGGCAGACCCGCCCACGGGTACGAATAAGAAACGCTCAACGCACGGTCCACCTTCCAACCAAAAGAGCCGAGAATAGAATCAACCTCGGGCGCCCCCCCCCCCTCCCCTTAGGCAAATCGTCTCTAAGGGAGAATTCGCACGAGAACCGAGTAAAACCATCGAAGGGGCGCGGGCAATCAACCCAGGGGGGCGACGCATCGCGAGAACTACCATGCAGCGCCAGCTGGCCAACAAGAGACGAGGCGCCATCACCAACCGCAGGGGCCATCGTCCCTATCGAGGAGGCCACCGGCGTCGGAGGCTAGAAGAAAGAGATCTCCACCGGGAAGCGGAACCGACCCGCCGAGAGGGTCTCAAAGAACACCTTGCCCAAAACGTCTTCCAGCAAGCTCGTGCCACATTCCAAAAGAATCCGACTGGTCCTCCAATCGGAGCCCGGCTCGCAACCATCACCCACAATCGCCAGCACCTCCCCCCAGCACCGAAGAACCTTCCCCAAGCCATGCACCGCACGAGAGAGGAAAGGAACCCCTCGCACCTATACAACACAACTCTCAACATCAACGCAGGCTCCATCGGCGAAACGCAACGGTCTCCAGGAGATGTCCTCAAAAGCATCACTCGTCAACAGGCTTCGACGTTGCTCCAAAGAAAGGCCACGAATACAGCACCTGGAGTTGTCCAAAACAACTATGTCTCCGTCGAACATGGATCCCAGGAAACCATGCAAACGCAAGCCAACATTGCTCCAATCAACTCCTTTACGTAGGGCTAACCCCACAGCAGCTCCAGCATACGCACCCCCTTTCACGAACCGCCCATGCAGAGCGCCCTCTTCAAACCTCTCCCTCCCCCTCTCCTGAAAAGCAGCTTCCACCGCGTGGCCCCCTCCAGCCAACTCCAACTTCACACCGCCATGAAAAGGAATTGACGAATCTCCACTCACCCTTCGCATGAAGAAGGGTCCTGGAATCTTGCACAACCTGCGCAAATGACCTCGAACCCTTCCCCCCTCCAGGAACCAGGTCCAAAGAAGCAGCGTGCAAAGCTCCCTCCCCCCCCCCCCCCCCCGGCCGAGGGCGAGCCATTGCGAACAGAAGAAACCGCCCGGGCGACTCCAAACCAGCAGGAGGCTTTTCTGTGGCCAACTCTTCCACAACCGTAGCATCTTGCAGGCAACCCACGTGCCGGAGCAATATGACCACGGTCGCCACATCTAAAACAACACTTCCCCGGCTGCTTGTAAGAGACACGAACCCAAGCTCCACTCCCCTCTCGATCATCAAACACTTGCTCGTCATCGCCACCACTTCCCCGGCAAACCTCCTTTCCTTTAACGTCGATCCGATGCGCGCGGCCATCGTTCATCATGCTAGCCGAGCTCTCCATACGTTTCCCAGAAGCGAGAGGCACTCCACCGATAGATGTCTTCGATCTCCACGAAGGCCTTCCTCTTGATGTGACTGAGCTTCGAACGCCTTTGGTCTCCAAAACTCGCTCGGGAACATCACGTGCACCTTCCTTTGGCCTCTACCGATCGCGCACTCTCCACCAGCGCTCCATCGCTCCCTGCATTCCTGCATTCCTGTTTTTTAACATGTATTATCATCAATCAAAAAGAATCCAAGATAAAAGTATCCATTAACAACATACATATAAAAAACTTTGACATTTTCGGTAATATCATGACAAATGGTAACTCTTGAGAGTTTAAAAAAAAGATAATAAAAAATAAAAAATCCAGCAATTAACTACCAATCGACCGAATAATCGAACCGGCTATTCAGTTAGGCCGACTATTGGTCGACTAAAGGTTATTCAATCGGGGACCCCTCCAACCCCCTGCACCTCATAGTCGGCCTAGTCGGTGGACTATTGCAACATTGTATAGAGCAGCAAGGGTTCGTTGGATCTACTGCAGATGATTCACTATTTGTTCAGATGTCTCATAAAGGTATTGTTGCTATACTAGTTTATACCGATGATGTCATTATTACATCGGATAATGTGCAGGGCATTCATGCAATTAAGGTTTTCCATGGTACGCAATTTATAACCAAGGACCTTGGTAATCTATGTTACTTCCTTGGATTTGAGTTATCCGTAACTAGCGAAGTCTTGTGATGACCCAGAGGAATTATGTTATAGATCTTCTCTCTGAGACGGGTATAGCAGATTGCATGCATGCCACCACTCCCATGGATCGGAGCATGAAGCTATATGATGAAGACACTAAATAGGTAAACAAGAGAAGGTAGATGGAGCTCGTTGGGAAGCTCTTATACGTGACCATCACTAGGCCAGATATATCCTTTGTAGTGGGTTGAGTGATTCAGTTCATGGAGCAGCCTAGACAAGCACATATGGACGTAGTCCATATGATTTGAAGTATCTGAAGACCTCACCTGGCACTAGACTTTTATTTAGCAGAGGCGCATCCCTCGTCTTTACAGTTTGCACGGATGCAAATTATGCGGGACGTCTCAAGGACAAGAAGTATGTGCATGGCTTTGCAATGTTCATAGGGAGCTCCTTCGTATCATGCAAGAGCAAGAAACAAATGGTGGTTGCCAGATCTAGTGCAGAACCAGAATACAGAATTATGGCACAGGGGAGTACGAAGATGAATGTGGGTCAGATCCTTTCTTACTGACGTAATTATTGAGGTGCCTCTTTCCATGCACCTCTAATGCGACAACCAAGTTGCTCTTTTCATCGCTAATAACCTAGCATTCCTTGAGAGTACCAAGCATATCGAAGTAGTCTGGCACTACACTCGAGACATGTTCCAGAAGGGTTTCATTTCTACCTCTGATGTCATCTGTGGTGAACATATAGCAGACGTGTTCACCAAGGCTCTAGTTGAAGGGAAATTCCAGAGATGATGTTCCAAGGTGAACGTGATTGATATATACATTCCATCTTAAGGGGGAGTATTGTTATATAAGAGAACCATAGGCCATCATGAATAAACAACTCATTGCATTCTCTCATCTCTCTCTCCACATAGGCTATACCGGAGGAGCTTGAAGAGGCTCTAACAGCGGTTGCAACGTCTGGGGGACCTATAGTGTCCAACATCAGAAGTCATTATCTCCCTTAGACGGGATACAATGTCATCAAGACGTAAATCTGTATGAGGAGCCGAACTGTCATGAGGCTCAATCTGCTCAGTCACGCAGACAGATGTGGGATATCCGTGTTTCCGATAGTATGTATCCTCAAAATGACCTGGGCAACGACAATAGATGCAAGGGCCACACTGACGTCCACCTCCTCTGCCACGGAAACCACACCCTCTGAACTGAGTAGAACCTCCTCAATCTGCTCAGTCACGCATGCAGATGTGGGATATCAGTGCTTCCGATAGTATGTATCCTAAAATTGACTTGGGCAACGGCAATAGATGCAAGGGCCACACTGACGTCCACCTCCTCTGCCACGGGAACCATGCCCTCTGAACTGAGTAGAACCTCCTCTGCCAAAAAAATGCAGCCATCACTGAGGAGGTCTGTGTGGTGGCAAGTGGTGGGACAAGTAGCCCCCTGAGGCAACTGTAGGCCTCCTCCATAGGAGGTATGGTTGCACATGTAAGAAGATGTATATGTGTTGCCTTGTACTCTGGCTCCATATCTGCCAAGAAAACTCCAACCATCGTGGAGTTCCTGTATGTCATCTGATGCTCAGTAGATGTGGTAACGGCCATGAAGTCGTGAAGCTTCTCGAACATGCCACGAAGCGAAGAGTAGAATATATGCAAAGGACGACCATTATGCTTGATCATGTAGATATTGAACTACAGCTAAAGAACTTCGGCATCATTCTTCGCTTAGGTATGCGTGGCTGCTAGAATATCCCGCATCGCGTTGGCAATGGAATGGTTCACAATGTCATTGACTCATTGGTGATCTTTGTGGTAAGAGTACTAGAGAACCAAATACGTGCATACTCGTCATCTTGCTTCCATGAAGGATTCTCCCCAGTCTTATCCGTTGGCTCTGACTGTGTCAGAATGTGTTTCTTGTTATTGCACTGCATGAGGGTCAAGAACTGCATGGACCACAAATCACTGTTGTAAAAGTCGCCCGACTAGGCCGATTAGTCGGCCCGACTAGTCGAGTAGGTGGGGTAGCCGACTCGACTAGGCCTAGTCGGCCCTTAGTCGGTCAACCCGACTAATCGGGCCGACTAGTCCGCCTAGTCGCCCGACTACAAGGCCGACTTTTACATAGAGATTTTAAAATTTTTTAGTTTTTCAATTTTTTTAAAAGCAAACTTATTCTAATATACTTAATGTTATATTTAAAGATAATTACTTCTTTTATTTCATTATGATAGTATAGAAAATATACAAATCAATACAAATACATAAGAATATGTGTATAAAAATTGATTTATATATTTAAAATAACTAAAAAAATTCAAAACCGACTAATGGCCGACTAAATCCGATTAGTCGGCCGACTGCCGATTAATCCTTAGTCAGTGACCCTGCCGACCGAGTACCGACTACCGCTTTCTGCAACCTTGCCACAAATCATAGTTGGTCCCATCCATCTTTACGATGGGAGCCAGGCTTTTGAAGGTACGAGATGGAGAGAAGACGTCACCCTTATTCTCTGACATGATGGAGGAGGCCGAAACGGAACTCGACGGGGGTAGGAGACCGATCCGAGCGAGTCAACACAATCATATAGGTGATTAGTTGTATGTGTAGACTCATATAACAATCATCATCAATCATTGATCTGTGCTAGGGCCGGAAAAGGTGACTTATAGATCTGAAATCACCTTTTCCAGTTAAAATCAGACCGTACAACAAATCTAGATGGCATCAGAGAGGATAAGGAGGGCCCGCAAGGGCCTATTGACGTTTGAGAAGCGCCCTCGCATGCTAGCGGAGATGCATGTGCCCAATGGTAGAGTTATGCAGTGACGCACGATGCCCTGGTATGGTTGGGCGGCGTAGCCAGCCTCGAAGGGGGAGGGTGGTTGTGCAGCAGTCGTAGAAGGAGGGGTTGCGATAGCGTACGACCTGAGGAAGGCCCTGACGGCGCGCGAGGTGTAGGAGATGGGGCGACGGCTGGGGTTAGGGCACGGGGTATGAGAACTCAAGTCTGCGACCTAATTAAGAATAATGGATCCTCTAACTGCCTCCCAAACTTAAGATCACCTCAAGGGAAAGTTGGAAATAAAATCAGTTTAGGGGGCAAACAAGTCGCATAACACCTGGGTGTTACAAAAGGGAGAGGTAAAGAGGCAAGAGGACGAGCAGATAAGCGGGAACCCAAGGACCCCACTCTAAGGTAAAATGATAATAGTTTTGAGGAGCAACATGGGGTTAATTCTACATCACAATTTTGGTGGTGTGGAAATTTTGGGTTTAAACCCCTTAGAACAGGAGTAAGTTGCACCTAGTGTCATAGGGTCGCACACAATTTGGTGGGATAAACCCCATTTCAAACTAGGCATAAGTGTATAATAAACTTCATTTTCACCGGTCCAAAAAGCATATCCTCATCCTGTGAGTAAATGCTAATCATAATATGAACTCTAGCAATCAAAACAATGAAATATGTAGGCTTTCTTATTGGCCATATACATAAGGGTGTAGTTTCTCCCGGAACATCTTTCACATAACATGTGTTTCCATCCCGCTTACATATTTTGGCGAGATAAACCATGTACAAAACTCATTTTCACAGGTCGATAATGTATATCTCGACTTTATGAAAGAACTAAGGTGCATCCCGCGCTTCGTGGCGGAAAATAAAATATGCTCTGCATCATCTTAATTGTAGCATGTGTGATCATCCTTGCCTTTAATATATTTATAAATTAAACTATAATTATCATAATTATGATTTACAATTTATAAATGAAACTGAAAGAACATAAATTAAAATAAATAAGGCATATTTACTCTTTTTCAATAACAACTTACGTTTGATCCTTAAAAGTTTATCATTTGATTATGCAAAACATATCCCAAGTTGTCACAAAATTTTAAGATTAAAAAATTTTATTTGGTATAGTTAGTTGTGATAATAGTTGTTATCATTGTTATTAATTTAATATAAGTATTATTTTAGATGGAATTTAAATTATATATATAATGATGGCATATAAATTCAGCAATAAACAATATAGAACATGTAAGACCATAATGTCACTCATAAGAAAAAACAAAATATTAGCAACCAATTATCATATTTAAATATAATTTGAAAAAATTACGATGAAAAATATAATTGCCACAATTCATTTGAATAAGGTCACTTATTAAATTTAATTGTGACACAATTTATAATCAAAGCCTTTAATGTAACATATGTATTATCAACCATGAATTTATATCATATACATAAGGTGGGCATGTTTAAATTCAATATGATATAGCTTATAACGCAAATAAAAAATGGCTTATATTGTGAAATAGAATATCAACAAATAGTCATAGTATTTTTTATTTAACGTGAGTAAAAATGTGATCAATACTATGATCATGCGATAGAATATTCAAAGCTAATTTATTATGCAGGATTCATTTGATATAAAGAATCTAATGCTTAAAAATTATTACAAATGAATGATGTTAAGAGTAGTTTTAAACATAAAAGGACATATCGATATCGATATCGTTTCGATATTGTGTCGATGTCGATATCGATATATCGGCGATATATCGCCGATATATCGCCGATATATCGCCGATATATCGCTATATCTAGGAATCTTTCTGAAGAAAATGACTGAAATCGGATATATCGATATATCGATTTCGATATCGGTCCCATGCCGATATGGATATATCGACGATATATCGCCGATATATCGGGATATGGCCTTCCATGGTTTTAAAAAAATTACAAATATTTTTTCAAAGTAATAAATTTAAAAGGAAAATATTTGGTTTAAAAAGAATTTTCTAATATATATTTCAAATTTTACAAAGGATATAAATAATAGGGTGCAATGGGGTCGCCCTTGGCTATTTGCGCCCCTATTTTCGACATTTTTTTATTTTTTTGAAAAATATCACCATTTATATTCATCTATATATCATCCAATATGATATTCGAATTTCATCAGAAACGAAGACTCTTATGCCCTCTATCTAGAACATGTCAATTACAACAATGTTTAGACCATTAAAATTACATGTTCTAGATGGACATGAGAGTTCATGTTTCTGACGAAAATCGAATGACATATTAGATGATATATAAATGAATATACATGTTGATATTTTTCAAAAATAATAAAAAAATTGCGGAAAAATGAACGGGGGTAGTCATGTTGTCATGGGGCAGTCCCATTTTTTCCTAAATAATATATGCTTTTGCATTTATATAATTAATATTAATATATTTCTAATTTTAGAAAGATGAAATGAGATATATAAAATGTGAAGTGATGGGAGAGAGAGAGACGGAGAGAATATGAAGAGAGAGGGAGAGAGAAATCAAACGTGGAGAGAGATGGAGGGAGATTGTTTGGGGGGGGGAGAGAGAGGAGAGAGAGGGAGGAGAGAGGGAGAAAGAGAGAGATTGGGGGAAGAGAGTAAGTGGATAGAGAGAAAGGGATAAAGAAGAGGGAAAGAAAGAGATTGTGAGGAGAGTTATTGCAGAGAGAGAAAAGGAATGGAGAGAGATATCGGGTGGAGAGACCAGACGAGGCGGATGCTAACGGGAAAAGAAAAAGTACGCTGCCACGTGGCAGCAACCGGGAGAGAAACCCGGCTTTAGTTAGTAGTATAGATGGTTAATCAAATGGTTAAAAACATAGATTGAAATTTCTTGAGGCTATATATTACACTCGTCAAATGCTCAAACGCTATCAATCAAGATCACGAAAAAATGTAGGCTTTTTTATTGGTCAGATATACCAAGATATATATTCTCCAGGGACTGATTTCACGTACAATTGTCCCATTAGCCATTTCTGGTGTCCACACTATATCCAAAAATGCATAAAAATGGCATCTATAACAGAACCCAAGGCTTCTCAATTAACTGTACTGGATGCATAGGATTAAACTTTAGGATGCCAAATATGATACAAAATGTCCACTAGAAGATAACATAAGAATGATGTCTCATCAAAGAACAAAACAAACCTTCAGTAAAGGTCGAGAGATCAACCTGTGAAATAGGTGCTGCTGTATTTTGTAGCCCTGTTGAATTTATCGGTAAAGGAAAAGAGGTAGGCCTAATAGTCAGCATACAAGGATCTTGGCCATTGTATTTGACTGTACATAATGCATTTCCAGCATAAATTGGCCTGCTCAAAGCACAAAAAAATCAATGATATATAATTGACATTTTGCATCAATTCAAATTTCTTGCTATCAGACTGACATCAAGAAACAGCAACAATAAGGAAATAAATATAAAGGAAAAGACATCATAGATTCCTAGAACTCCCCCATGTAGATTAGTTGAAGATTTTCCATTCATATTGCGGCAATGGGCAGATATTTAAAGGCGGATCTTTATATTGTGTTTGTTACCGTGAATTGTGCAAAAGTCGCCCCAGTTACAGTTCTCTGCGTGCACCGAAGGATGTAATCATGTTCTGTTAAATTGCAATGTTTATGGCTCCTTTCTAAGCCATAGGATGGCTACTACAGGTTAGTGTAACTATCCATATCCATGAAGTACATGGAACAAAGCAGGAATAATATTATAGCTATGAAGTCGCTCAAATATACCCCTCAAAGATGTGTACAGTATGTTAAGAGGACGATCACCTTGTTTGGTTGTGAAGATATCATGCTGGAGTTGTAATATATTTGACTCATTATTCGCTTGAGAGTATATACATGCGAGAAGTCTCATATTGCTTTTGTTGTGGGCCGACTAAAGATATCACTGCCTATCTCAACAGAGACAGTGCCAGATAGCCATATCTTAGCATACGCATCATGCCTCTTGTTAGAGTATTTGGTTGTGCGCCCTTTATGTTGTAACAGGGTAAATGGATCCTGGAGAAGATCCATTTACCCCCATCCAGTGTTTAGTCCCATACCGCCTGTGGGTGGGACTTGGAGGCTCTGGGAAGGCTATATAAGGAGCCCCAGACCTCCTGTACTCATTGAGAAAAAGCAATGAAGCATATGCCCCTTTGAGGGCTTCTCCCGTGGTTTCATCCCGCTCCTCACGGAGTAGGGTTCCACGTTAAAATCCCGCGTTCTTCGTGGATGTTTATTCTTGTTCCATGTTTTGATTCCGCTTCATATTTTATAACATGGTATCAGAGCGGGTCGTTCTTGGTTGATTTATGAAGTTTTATTCTTGAAGATTTTTTTTAAGATTAGTCAATCGAGATTCAATTATCAAGTTCTTATTCTGGGGTTTAGATGTAACCCTAGAAATTATTTTGTTCATCTCGGCGGCTGTGCAAAACTCCAGTCGAGTTCCAGGCCCCAGGCGAGGGCCCTCCAAGCCGATCCAGACGAGATCGCAATTTCAGTCAGGCAACGGCGCATGCTCCTGCATCCGATCTTCAGGTGTGCTTCCCCAGAGCACGTATCTCCAGACGTCGAGCATCAAGCCCAGTGGGCGCGCCCTCCTACCCACCCAGGCGTTCCAGATCGACGCTCCAAGCGCCGCTTGAGCAGCAAGCCCGCGAACCCCTCCAGGACAAGCAGGCGCCACCTTCTCAAAGCCGAGCGATCCACTTCGCGCGAGCGGCGAATCTTCTCATGGCGAGCCTTGGTGGCGTGAAACGATGAAGACCTCCAGCGGGCAAATTTCAGGCGGAGCCCAGCCAGCACTAGCCCCGCCAACCAGCCCTAGCGGCATCTCCAAAGCGACATCGCGCCTCCTGGCGATTCACCCCTACTGCGCGACACGTCTCCCTTCCGCAGCAGGCGTAGGCGGCGCCGCTCGCGTACAGCCCTCCAAGCAGAACAAAGGGGCGACGCACGTCACATGTCAAGCCGCTTCTCCAAGATCCAATCGCTCCTTCAGCCCGTTCGCGTACATCAAATTGCTCCTCCAAGTGAGAGCGTCTCCATGCGAGCATCCTCGACTACATCCTCGTACACCTCAGGAACTGGCGGCGCAGTTGTTTTTTATTCCTCCAGAAAGAGCCCGTCAGGGGCGGCGCTGTGAAATCCCTATCGAAGGGAGCGGAGGGTTCACAGGAACCCTAAAGCTCGACGGCCTCCTTATAAAAGGTGAAATTGTTTTTGCTTATTTTGGGCCCCAATAGATATAATGGAAAATAAAGAGGGTGAAAGGGCCCACGAGGAGCCGTAAATCAATATATATATATATATGTTGTCTTGTTGGGCCGATTTAAAAAAATGGAAAGAAAAGTCGCGTACAAAGAAAAGTCGTACGCAATTAAAAAAAGAGAGGGAGAAAAGGCGCGTACATCTCAAAAGCCGTACGCAAATTTAAAAAAAAAATTTTGAAAAGCCGAAAAAAAAGTTGAAACGGCTTATAAAAAAAAAAGAATGACGGTTTAAAAAAAAAGGAAAGCCGTATTTTTCATGTTTTGTTTTTCCCATCTTTATGCATTATTTTGTCTTCTCCCAACTTGTCGACGTCCATGTCTTTCCGACAAGTATGGGAGAAAGGGGGAGTATATATGTAGAGTCACAGGTCTGTTCATGATCCAGATTCCAGATTCAGATGCCAGTCTCCAGACCAACCAGTTCATCAGACTCTACAGTTGTTCAAACTCGACGATCATTGTTTCCGAGTCTCCAGTTTCAGACACGCACGAGTGTGCGGTCATTGTCAGATGAGCATAAGTTGCCATCGTTGTCAGAGGTCCCCATCATTCTTGTTGTTGTCAGGATAGAGTTTTCATGTGAGCCATAGGGACTCTAGAGCAGAGGACCATTCCCTTGAGGGCAAGGGTTTTCATGTGGTATCATAGGTACACCAGAGCAGTGCACCATTCTTTGAGCCAGATGGGAGAGACCCGGTTCTCCGATGAGGAGACTCCAGGCGCAAGTTCAGACTCGATGGTCCGGTTCCGAGTCTTCAGTTGACTCTCACTCCAGCCCGTTCGTCCTCCTCACCTACACGGCATGAGAAGCAACGTCCTCGACTGCAGCATGTGCGCGTTGGGTTGATATTGTCCGTAGTGTCCTGTAGAGTTGAGTTGAATTTCTTTCTGTTTGTCCAAGCTGAGCATTGCATGCTCCAGCTTGAGGGGGAGTGTTAGAGTATTTGGTTGTGCGCCCTTTATGTTGTAACAGGGTAAATGGATCCTGGAGAAGATCCATTTACCCCCATCCAGTGTTTAGTCCCATACCGCCTGTGGGTGGGACTTGGAGGCTCTGGGAAGGCTATATAAGGAGCCCCAGACCTCCTGTACTCATTGAGAAAAAGCAATGAAGCATATGCCCCTTTGAGGGCTTCTCCCGTGGTTTCATCCCGCTCCTCACGGAGTAGGGTTCCACGTTAAAATCTCGCGTTCTTCGTGGATGTTTATTCTTGTTCCATGTTTTGCTTCCGCTTCATATTTTATAACACCTCTTATGAGGCATTGGTCTCAGTCTTGTCTACCGGCACATTCTACGCCAGAATATGCTTCTTACCATGGCTTTGTAATAGATTCATGAACCGCACCCTCCACAAGTTGTAGTTTATGCTATCCATCTCGACAATAGGTGTCGGACCCTTGAAAGCACCTGTGGATGAGGTATCAACTATGTCATCTGATGTTGTGGACAGATAACTGGGACCATAGACAAATCTTGGAGTGTCTACACGGACATGAAGAGGGGTGGTTGTGGGTGTAAACTCATTTCCAAAACTAACCGTAAACAAACATTGGTGAAAAATGGTCTAATATTGGTCTGAAAAGAGTGAAATCATACGAAAAACTCAAAAATTAGACTACGAACTCGGGGATGCAGGAGGGTCACCGAGCAATGGAGGATAGCGCTAGGTGGCTATCGGGACTGTTAGGAGGCTCTGCCAATGCCACCGAGGGTTGTTGGGCAGTAGCAGCGAGCGGCAACACCGTTGATGGGGCAGTCAGCAGTTGTTGATGTTGTTGTGCGGCATCAGCGACGCCACCATGTTTTTCTTGTTGTTGTACAACAACGGCAGCGGCTGCTGGCGCTGTTGGACGATGTCGCTGCTGGTGGACGGCGGTGGTACACAAAGAGCTAGAAGGTAGGGTTGGATCTAGGACACATGCTCCGGTCTAAGATCGTCGCTCTGATACCATGTGGAAGGAAATACTTTGTTGTTTCTGATAGGAGAAAATGAATTACCTGCATTAGACGTGCCTGAGGGCTCTCTTATATAGGAGAATAGCCCTTGGGTTAATTACATGATAAGTACTCGAAGAAAATGAAATTACATAAAAGAGACATAAAGATATATTTATCTTAACACTCCCCCTCAAGCTGGAGCATATATATCTATCATGCTCAGCTTGGAACAACACTTCTAAAAGGGACTTCGAGATAGAGCCTTGGTAAAGATATCTGCCGTCCAATCTCCTGTAGACACATGAGATGTAGATATGAGCCCTTTTTGTATCAAGTCTCGTGTGTAATGACAGTCCACCTCAATATGCTTTGTTCGTTCATGGAATGCAGGATTATTAGCAATGAATAATGCAGCTTGACCATCACATAGAAGTTGCATAGGAAGAGGAACTTCTATGGTAAGATCAGTCAACACCGATCTAACCCACATCATCTCTGCACTCCCTTGTGCCATGGCCCTGTACTCAGATTATGTACTTGAACAAGCAACCATTGTCTGCTTCTTGCTTTTCCATGAGACAAGTGAGTGTCCAACAAAAACTGCAAAACCTGAAGTAGTCTTTCTGTCCATGGGACATCCTGCATAGTCAGCGTCTGCACAAGCTGTCACCTCCGGGGATGCATCCCTACTGAATAAGAGTCTCTAACCAGGTGAGTTCTTCAAATATCTCAAAATCATATAGATAGCATCCATATGTACCTTTTTTTTGAAACCAAAGCTCTTCAGGGGATACACGCCATGGTGATCGCCCCAAGTTTTTATTAAAAAGTCGAAGAAGGAAAGGAGGAAGAGAGTTTTACAAACACAGAGGATCGAGTGGATCCCGCAGGAAGCCCCAAAAGAGAAACGAAAAGAACCGCATTACATAAGCGCCCAGTCATTCACAAGCAAAGAGACGTGTGCGATAATATTCTCCTTGTAAAACCTTTGACCCCTGAAAATCTCCGCGTTCCGTCCAAGCCACAGCGCCCAAATGCACGCGAACGGGCGAAGAAGCTCCCTCCTCGGCCGACCATTATTCGAACGCATAGAGTCCCAAAACGACGCAGCTGAAGAGGCGTTAACCCACGGCACATGGGCGTCCTCCCAAACTGCGGCAGTGCTCGGGCAAAGAAAAAAGAGGTGCTCCAAGGTCTCCACACAGCCACCACACAACGCACAGTCCAAGGAGTCAATCCCCCCAACAAACCTCGCACATCTATCACCATGACATCATATAACTGCCATTACGAGTGTCATTAATAGGTTGTGTTCAAATCCTTTAACCCTGCCCGATGACCTGACAAGCTAGGGTTGAAAGGAATTCATCAATAACAAGTCAGAGTCAACCCAAAATTCATGCTAATCCCACAATCGAAGGAGAAGAGAAAAATGAAAAACTCATAGAACTCCAGAGTTAAAACCATTCGACAAAACGACCAAGAGGTCGAAACTTCACTTTCATCGCAGATGAAGGTTCATCGAGTTCATCTTGGAGGAAGTTTCTGCTAAGATAAAACCACGAGGGGGTGAAGTAGTTAGATATGATGTCCACTGCCATGCAGAAGATCAAAATTTAAGTCAGTAGATTTGCTCTCCCAAAGTCGATGACATAATTCCTTTCGATCGTAATCTTGAAATTATTTAATGATGGAAACATCAGCCCTAGTCGCTATCTTCATATCTGATTTACTTGTAAGTTTTAAATGATATTAGTATTGGAAGTTTCCTTATAGGAGAGGGTCTAGGATATATCAAAGATGTACAAATTTCATCTTATCTTATTTTATATTTATAATCTTTTCATAAAAAGAAACAAAAAGGTACAATATATAGGATGGAAAAAAGTATTATTTTACTAACTATTTAATAAAAAATAAATATTTATTATATACCTCTCTACTGTGTATAGAATTTATGATTTCTATTGGTGCAAATCCTATCACATTGGTTTGTGATGACAAATTAGCTGATTCTCATCATTCGGAGACAGAGGTTGTGAGTGTGATAGGATCATCCATCCACAAAAGGATCATTGTATGATGATCATCTCATGGTTATTGAGAACGAATCAAATATGGTTCTATTTTAAATCCCATTGAATTGCTCCTACGCAACCAAAATCGAAAGATATGAAATACTTCCCTCCAAGCAATGCATAGGATTTTCATTGAATACGGTTATCATAAGTATTTATATGTATCTATGAAATCAAGTATTGAATTCAATATCCATTTACTTACATTGCCACTCAACTTCCCTCACCTTTTTCTGCTCCTTGTCCATTTTGGTATTTACTTTAACATACAAGGATCTCGGTGTCATTTATCCAAAAAAAATCATTCTACTTTGCAAATCACCAAAAAAATCTAGAGGGCATTTCGGTCACCAGTATAAGGAGGAACGAACTCCATCGATGAACGGTTCATTGATTAAGGTTCCATCAGCAAACGGTTTGCCGAATAAGACCCTTCTCGTGCTATATAATGCACACTCTCCCCCGTTGTTTCTAACCGGATCTCTCAAGCCCTCTCCCTCGCTTAGAGGTGCTAATCGAATCGAATACATTCAAATCCACTTATATTCAAATTCAATTCATTATAAAATTTTTGAATCTGAAATAGAATCGAATATTAAATGAATTTCCAATCTAACTTCAAATTCAATTCGTTTGGAGTTTCGAATATTCAAATTCAGTTCATTTTAGGTAGTTCTCGATTTCTTCATTCTGCCCCTAGTAGCTAGGTTTTAGTCGACATGAAAATGGATCCTAGAACTCAGCTTTTCTTTGAAGAAAGAAGCTTGGACCCAGGTTCGGTTTTAAATAGGATGGAAAACAGAAGACAAAACGAAGATGGCAATGGCTTCCAATGCAAAAGGGCACATCTTCGTCAAAACCTTCTCCTCTTCTAGACCCTCTTCTATTAAAGAGAGGGCCTCGGTCCACCTCTTCTTTTCCCCTTTTGCCTTTCTGGTGTTATTCCTCCCCCCAATTTGATATGGAATGCCTAAGAAGTAGGGCTCTCCAGTTCAAAAGGAGATGAGCGGACATTCTACTTTCCCATCGCCTTCTCACAGCTCTCCAAGCAGCCGGCCAACTCATAGCTCAAACTTCCCAATCCACAACAACCCCTGTCATTTCTACCTTCACTCGACTGGTGGATGCAGAAATCCCTGCTTTCGTCTACGTCTGTCTCGAGGTCTCTTCTTCTCCAGCTCTGAATGTTCGAGCTAGGCGTAGCAGATCATGGACACACCACTACTGACCGACCTCCCTCTGTCTTTCCGTGGCAGGGAGATGGGACGCTTGCTACTCCGTCGATGGTAATAATTTAACTAATAATAAAAAATTTATATTAATAATATTTTAACTACTAAAGAATTAAATAAACATTGTGATACTAATTTGTGAAAAGTAATTGAGATAAATAAAAACTTTTAACATAAATGGTAAAATTCAATAGATAATATAAATTATATTAAAGTACCTAACTTTTGTTGTTCGCGTGTGTCTCTTGCAATACTCATTTGCTCTTTTTGTACCTATGGTGAATTAAATATATAAAGAAAAATAATTATTGGCATCTTGCTAAAGCATTGATCTTTTTCTTTTTATACCTGTGATGAAAATTCAATCAATGCATCTCCATCTTTCAACTGGCACTCCACCAACTTTCTCATTCTCTTTGGTAAATGATTCATAAATCATTGGTCTTTTCTTCCTATCAATCTTATTAATTACTCCAGGAATCGATTTTTCTATTTCTTCACCCTCTTCTTCCACTTTTCATTAATATCATCATCATTCCCCTCTCATGGACACTATATTAAGAAGATCGTATGCGTGAATTAGACTTCTAAAAACAAAATGAAAACACACACTAAAAACTGTATCTTAAATTCCATACCAATATAAAATACCAGATATAGATAAATAGATATACATGTCCAAAATAATAACCAAAATATTGTGTTCCATGTTTCTCCAAAGAATCCTCCATATCTTCCCTCCCATTGTGACCTATCCCCTTGATATCCGAGAAAAAAAGAATCACCAAATTCCATCAGATTCATAAAAGGTCGATTTGAACTGACTTATGGAGCTGAATCCAACATCTGAGATATATAAAAACTGGTATACCGGACTGAGAATTCATTTGGTATGGCTCTGATCTTCATATTTCTAATATGTAATATTTTTTCTACATCAAGCATGAATAGTTCATGTTTACCTCATTTCAATGCACTCTTATGGGGGCATAGTTGGGCTCATTAAAGATTATGATGACATTTCCTTCTTGATAACCTAGTCCCCTTGTAATCTTGATGAGAAATGGAATTTAGTTGCATCTATGATCTTTTACACATTTAGCCATTTAAGCAAAGCTCGAAATCTATGGAATCTATTCATATCATAATTGTCTCTAAGATATTATTTGTATTCAAATGCTTGGTTGTCATTATCATAAGATCTGGATATTATGATGGATGGGATGATTAAGAGTATGATTAATGGAAGGTTTGTTATAAATTTGAAATCTAAGACCTCGGGAAAGCTTTTAAAAAATTAGTATGTGTTTGTTTTGTAGATGATGTATTTAGAATCACATAAATTATTTAGATAGAACCTAGATCTTAAGATTTTAGGATAAAAGGGTGGGAGTGTGGTAATACCAATAGCTGCGGGGGGGGGGGGGGGGGGGGGGGGGGGGATGGGGAGATGCTGGCGATGTTGGTGAGTCTAGAACCGGTCTCGTTATCAACGACGTGGGAGAGTGGAAGCTGATAATGGGGTTGGCTACTGGGAGGGTGGTGTTGTCAGTGGTGAGAGCGAGCATGAGCGAGAGGATGGAGCCGGTGGCATTGGAGAGAGCGAGCATGAGCGGGAGGCTGGAGCCAGCGACGTTGGAGAGAGCGAGCATGAACGAGAGGTTGGAGCTGGCAGCGTTGGAGAGCAGAAGCAGATGTTAGGATTTTTTTCTCATGAATGATGAGGGGGGATGTGGTGTGTGCACTTGGAATCCCAAGATTGTGATATTTAGAATAAGTGATGAAAATTTTTATTTATTATATTAAGTTGTGTATTATGCATATTACAAAATATTACATTTATTTATATATATATTACATTTATTTACATATATATATATATAATGCTTCATACCATATCATATATGTGTGTGTATCGAATTGTTATCGAACGAACTCAAGTGAATT
This sequence comes from Ottelia alismoides, assembly GCA_037367405.1. Lineage (NCBI taxonomy): Eukaryota > Viridiplantae > Streptophyta > Magnoliopsida > Alismatales > Hydrocharitaceae > Ottelia > Ottelia alismoides. The sequence continues at coordinate 761,382 of JAZKJV010001215.1, read as the reverse complement.
CAGATTCGATTCATTTGGGAATCGAATCCAAAAGTTAAATTCAAATTCATTTCATTTGATTTTGAATCAACTTTTTTTTCGAATTTTTATCGAAATGAATCCTAATCGAATTTGAACGATTCAATTCAATCAGCGGCCCTACCCCCGCTCTTGCGAAGATGTTTTCCTAGCAAGTCCTTTTCCCCTCTCCCAAGGTCTCCCGATCCCCTCTCCTTGTTATGTTTGTAATTTAGTTAATATACATTTTATTTTTGTGAGCCCCCCCTCGTTCCGGAAAAATATCATAAAAATTGAAAATTAAATACTGTAATATATATCAATTAATATTTAAATTATTTCTTGTGGTAGGCCTATATTGTTGTTAAATTCTACAGATGAAAGTTCAACGCCCAGTTTTTACATTTTAACGATGAGAATCATAATTGAGAATCACTACATTATTGGGATATTTTTGTTTCAATTCACTCAAAGTAAAAAATATGCAATCATGCATTAATCTCCATATCTTGTGGTATAGCATCCTTGAATGTATATGAGACCGACTTAAAAGAATTCGGGGTGACGGGAACATGATACCAAGCAACATTTACAAGATAACCCTGAAATTATATCAATTTCTCATCCTCTACATCACCACCGATAATATGAAATTAAAGTATGACACCAAGGGTTCGTTTGGTTGCCGGGTTGGGCAGGTTTGGGTTGCCCAACCCGGGATATCCCTCCTTCCAAATATCCCAATCATCCTCACAGTTTACTATTCACATGGGTACTCCAATCCAATCCAACCCTGAATGAACCCCAGGAGGTAGGGGATTCGAAAATTGTATGGTTCCCTTTGTCTAACAACTCTAGTGGCTCGTGTAGGATCTAAAGATAGAAGATCTCGAGGGGCAGTCTCTCTAACGTGGAGGCACCATCCTTTTATAAAATAGTAGGAGGATACCCGTGCTTCGCGGCGAAAGTAAAATTTGTTGATCATATGTAATCTATCAATAGAGATATGTAAAAACAGAAGGAAACTTATGAAGCATTTATGCATCGGGAACAAATTGTATGAGGTTACGCATGTTGTTAGCTATTTTATACATAAAAAATATAGGGAAGATAATTAACATAAATTGTCAATATTAAACAACAACAGAAATTGATGTTTAATATTGACAACTTCCATCCTTAGATCTTACATGTTTTGCTAACAAGGATACCGTCCCCCCGAAAGCCCAGAATGCTTTGGCGAGTTCCCTTTTTAGCAAAATTGTCAAAGAAATTGAGGTTGACTTTGACATGACGGCTAGACAAAAGGCAATTTTTCGGTGTTTGCAATCTGACCATGCTCAAGATTTTCTTCTAGCTATTCCTATTGATGGTCTTGGAATGCATGTCACCTATTGAGTATCGTACTATTCTCAGATATCGCCCAGCAGATGAGGCATGCCCAGTATGTCACAAATCTTGCCTAGACTTCTTTGGGGAGCATGTCGTTCATTGTCGTGAACTTCCAGGTTTTAAATATAGACATGATCTTGTCAGAGATGTCCTCTATGATGTTTTCAAGAAGGCTGGGGTTGCGTCAAAGAAAGAAGCACCTGTGAATTTTTGTCTGATCCACATGAGGGGAGATCCACACTCAAACCAGCGGATGTTTTAATTTTTGGTTGAGCTGGAGGAAAACATGCATGTGTTGATCTAACTGGAGTGTCTACATTAGTTGGTATGATAAAAAGTGATTTTACTGCGGGATACGCTGCACAGAAAGCTGCCTTAGCCAAAGTTGCTAAACATGAGAAGGCTTGTATTAATAATCAACATGTCTTCATCCCTTTCGGGTTTAACACCTTTGGGTTCTTGGCATCTGAAGCTGTAGAGCTCCTTAAGAGGGTCCAGAAAATTATACATAGTAATGTTATGATCCCTAGATCTATGGATGTTGTGTTCCGAAGAATTGGATTTACCATCCAAAAGGGATTGGTGGCGCAGCTTGTTGCCCATCTCCCAACAATTTCTTTGTAATATGTACTCTTCATTGCATATTAAAATTAATGATATTGGTAAAAATTATTTGTATATAAAGCGGTAAATGCCATTTATAATTTGTAAACAATGACGATAGATTTAAATTGTTGAATGAAATATTGAGTGGCACTTTACATGTTATAAGAAAGCATGCTGTCAAACATAATAACAACTGGATGTTGAAATACAATTGAGCCGCATTAGAAAAGTCTAGATGGTATGTACTTGCAAATTTGGATTGACAACGGTGCGGCAAACCTTTAAGAAGATGCTAAAGCACGTAAAAAAATACAATTATGGTTCGAAATAAATAAACAAAAAAAACTGAGAGAAAGCATATAAATCATAAGCTAGCAGATACTGCAAACAACAAATATTCATACAATGTAAAACAATATATAGAAAAAATCATTGTGTGTTACTGCTTTCATTTCGTCTTTGTCTGCATATCTATGTAATTCTAAATTCAATCTACCTACACGTATACGTATGTATGGGAACCTAGAATTAAAGTAGCACAATTACTAAAACTGGATATATAAATCTATTTAAACCCTTGAAAATCATTTTTATTATAATTAAGTTTTGATACTGTTGCATCAGAATGCAGTAGCTATTAATGTAAGACGCGATTAATCGACCAAAACGATTATTATGCTTTCATGTAAAAGAGTTTAATGGGGCTGCCCTGGCTGCCGTCGCATCGTTTTCGGCATTTCTTTTTATTTTTTTTTTGAAAAATATCGCTATGTATATTCATCCCTATATCCCTCCTATATGCCATTCGAATTTCGTCAGAAACAGATACTACTACAGCATCCATCGAGACAGTCATTTTTTAATGGTAACATGATTTTTTGGAGGCCGTGGTCGTAGGAGTCTCAGTTTCTGACGAAATTCAAATGACATATAGGAGGGATATAAGGATGAATATACATGGCGATATTTTTAAAAAAAATAAAAAAATGCTAAACAACGGTGCAGGGGCAGCCATTGTTGGGCAGAAAAATTTTGTTTACAACCAAATGTAGCTAGGGGTGTAAACGAGCCGAACCTGAGCGAACCTACCCAGGCTCGGTTCGGTTCGTTTAGTATACTGTAAGGCTCGGGTTCGGTTCGGCTCGATAAAATAAAAATCGTATTGAGGTTCGGCTCGGCTCGGGTAAGGTTCGTAAAGGCTCAGTTCGGCTCGTTAAAGGCTCGTTTTAGAGTAAACATTGATAATGCTAAATATATATGTATTTTTGTATTGGTTAATGTCTTTTGATAAAAAAACCTTCAATAATGTATGTTATATAACTTATATACAATTTTCCTTATATTTATATGGATGGATATACAAGCCAACTTAAAAATATATCTCATTTCAAGCTCTAAAACACATATAAACCAATGACATCAAACTTGACCATACGTTTAAAACCATTCCAAACTGAAAATTTAAGGCTAAAAAGGAACATTCTAAAAATTTATATGCGCATTTAAACGCTAAAGAAGCAACAAAACAAGATGGGTTAGCATAAGTTTGTAACTGTTGTCATGTGTTAAAGTAGAATGATCTAAATAACAAACATACATGATACAAGTAGAGATTGTAGGATATAAAAATATATTAATTTGTCAGAGAAAAAGATCAGTTACTGACCTTGAGCGCTCTTGATATTCTTGAACATGCTTACGATTAGAAAGGCAAGGGCAATTTGCAGGCTTATGAAAGCAAAGTAGAAAAACAAATTCTTGGACTGTGAAGTACTTTCATCCTGCATTCATAAGATTGGAAATTAAGCTTTGAGTTACAAAAAGTATTCATATAATTAAGTGAGTAATGAATCCTCACCTATGAGAGAACAAATACAATCATTATCATGACATAAGCTATGGACGACTTGAGAATATCATCTTTGGAGATGCTACAATACGCGATACTCCTAATCGTGAAGATTGTATTTGTTCATCGTGATATGAAATTATAGAGAAAGTATCGTACATAAGGCATGTTAACAGATCCTGCATGAAAGGATGAGTTCATCATTAATATAATCATGAGAAACAAGTTCCTAATTAAAGAAAGAATGATATATATATATATCAAAGAACTGCGTACCACATTCACGAATAGACAACACCAACACGGATGAATGAGGAAGGAGCGTCCCCGAATACATATGCTGTCATTCTTGTAGGTCAAAATGTATTACACGCTTTCATTGTAATTTATCAATAAAAAATAATTCAACCACATCTAAATCTTATGAACAATCAACAAAAAAATATATAAGTTGATATGAGCCATACTGCCATGTCAAGAAAAAAGATCACTCCTAACCCAAAATTACTATCCTTGCATGTTGCAAATTAAAACAGTTCACAAAAAGTTAAATTATAAAGTTCCCACAAATTAGATGTTTAACATAAAAGAAAGTTACAAAAAATCAGCCACACTCCAAAGAGATTGCGTCACTTTCTTGCATCTCAAAAACCTGGAAAAAATAAAAATGAAAGGAGTCATCTACATAAATAAAATCAACACACAACAGAGAATACTTTGATCATACCTTGTGAAGATATGTAATAGATCATCTCCACACACAACAGTTTCACTTACTTTAACCTGATCATCTCCTAATTCAACCACTTCATTATTAGTATCACCATCATCCATCTCATTTCTCTCTAACATTAATTGATCAATGGACTCTTGGGAGGATGGTGTAGAAGCCATTTTCTAAAAAAATAATATAAATAACAGATTATTATAGTGCTAAACAATATTCAATATACACAACATGGAAAAATAATTACTTAATGTGAAACCTAATATTTGTTCCATTCTATCAAACTTATCAACATCCATATAATAAAAGTAGCGCATCTTAGATTTACTTACTAAGACCTTCTTTAGCATTTATTCAAAGTCATGATAATATACAATAAAAAACACATCTTTGATTTAAGATTATACCTGTGTGTTGCGGTGCGCGTGCTGGGACTGCGAGAGGGAAGGAGGATGCTCGGCACTCGCAGGCGGCGTCGCGGCAGTGTGAGGCCAAGGGAGAGGGGCGAGTCGGACGACACACAGTTGAGGTTGCAAGGGGCGGCAGCGTGAGGGCGCGAGGGTCAGCGTCGCAGCGTGAGGGCCCTACGGCAGCGCTGGCCTCGCAGTCGCAGCCTTGCAGGTTCGCGGCGCGGCACGGCGCGAGAGGACCTCGCAGTAGCAGCCTCGCGGGTTCACGACGCGGCGCAAGAGGGCCTTGCCGCCTCGCAGTCGTAGGTCAAACCGCAACTCGTGGCAGGCTGGCAGCGCGGCGCGGCGCGAGGGGGCCTCGCAGTCGCAGCAGCGGCAGCGTGAGGGGCCGGCCGAGGTTGAAGTCGCAGGAGATGGGTTGGGGTTGGGGGTGGGCGGCGTTAGCGTGCGTGGAGGGAGGAGGGTTCTTTTCCAGGAACCAAAATTAGGTTACGAAGGAGTTAGTGGATTTGGATAATTTAATAAAGAGCCCCTTCATTTTGAGATATTTTTTTATATAATATATATATACATATATATATATGGAAATTTTAAGAGAAAGCCCTCACATTTTGAGAGAATATATTTCTCTTTATATGTACAATATATATGTATATAATTTTATATATATGTATGTATGTATTAGTGTATATAATCGAGCTTTTAACGAACCGAACCTGAGCGAACCTATGTTTTTGAGGTTCGGTTCGTTTATTTAATCGAGCCCAAACTCGTGTTCAGGTTCGGTTCGTTTATTTTCGAATCGAATCTAAAACGAACTTTTACCGAGCCGAATCTGAGCGAATGTCGAACCTGAGAATTTTTTGACAGCCCTAAATGTAGCAATGTTAATCAAGAGATAAGACTGAAAAATTCCAAAGATGAAGCGGGATAAAAAAGGACAGGGGCGATAGAATGGAAAGTTTGAAACGTGCGAGGATGTGGAAATGGCAACGGGAAGAAATCCCTGATTTATAGCAGGAGGGAAGATTGGGGATAGAGAAAAAATTGCAAGATAAAGCGGGATAAAAAAGGATAGAGGGAGGGAATAGATTGGAAAGATTGAAACGTGCGGGGACCGTGGAAAAATGGCAGCACATGATGCCACATGTCAGATGACCGGTGTAAATCATATAAGGTATATATAAATTTCAAATAAATTATAATTTAAGTCACCTAATAGTCTAATTATCGCCTTTTTACTCTTTCAAAATGTTATCACTGGAACTTCAACTAATTAGATTTACGTCAGTATGACCCCACTAGACGAACTATCATAAGATCCATCTTTGTACTTATGATCAATATCAGTTGTCAAGCCCTTTAAGAATTATTCTTACGTGTAAAATCCACCAAATAATAGAGTTATCCAAAATATATAAAAAAATTTATTCAACTTGACATTCTTATATCTCGATATCCAACACATTCACAAGCAATGCCGCGCCACATATCACATATACTTTCTTCTTTTGAATATACGAAAGCGTGAAGGGCTAAATTAGCCCCTACTAGAAATCTATCTCCAAAACAAATTTTAATACATCTGGGTATGTAAATGACATCGTACACATAAAATATATAAATTTTAATCAATTGATTAAAATTCATACAAAATAAACTTTAATACAATTGTTTCATAGGTCAACATGACGACTGCATTGTACGTCTTCTAGAATGGAAGAATTGTCATTGAAAACGGCAATGTCGGCTACGAATGGGGATAGCAGTCAGATGATAGATTCCATCATATTTAGCATGCTCGAAGATCTTCTGTCGACGGTCCGTACCCTTACCGGTTATAATCGAGGTGAACATAACGCCTGAATGACGCGCATATGGTCAGTGAACATCAACACACTCTCTCCAATCATTGTTTCTGACAATCAAACAACTGGGTTGATGTTAAGTATTGCTTCGTATCTCGGCATGATGCAATTGATGGTGGAAGCCGATGAAGTAGAAACTCCTAGGATGAACACAAGTGATATCGTTGAATCATCCCTGAGGGATGAGAGGAGGAGGATGTGTTATCCCCGATTTGAATTGTAGAAAAACATAACGTGGAAGCAAAAACATGGAACAAGAATAAAATATATGAAGAACACGGGATTTTAACGTGGAACCCTACTCCGAGAGGAGCGGGATGAAACCACGGGAGAAGCCCCTGAATTGGGCGTTTCTTCTATTGAAGTTCTCAATGAGTACAGGGGGTGTGGGGCTCCTTATATAGCCTCACGGACAGACCCAAAAGTGACCGCTCCCCCATGTGGTACTAAACACATGGGTGAGCTCTTTTCTTTTCCAACATGAATGTTGATAATGATGACGAAGCTGTTGATGATGAAGTCATTGCCATTGAGGATGATGATGTTATCCTTGATCTGAATGTTGATTGTGAGACCATCCATTTGAGTTAGGGGGCAGTTCACTTTAAAGCTCGCTTGACTCATATAGGAAGGGTTGTTGCACAAAATGTACTTCTAAGTAATTGCAGTTGGATGGTCATCGTAGCTCAAAATTGTTCAGGTCGATCAGAAGGTGCGGAAATATCCCGAACTGAATGCAGAAAGTATGGAAAAATATCTCGTAATACCACTATATATCTGGGGAAATCCGGATTCACCAAGCTATGTTTTTAATAGCTCTTTTTCTTCGTTTACTCCGAGGATCGAGAAATTTCCTTCAAGGGAACAATCTGGGCACCAACTAAAAGGAAAAGGGCCTCAGACGGCTCAAGAACTGAGAAAAAGTTTCTCACAGGGGTGGAAGATGGCAAAAACGGGATCCCACCTGATTCTCAATCCTCTAGCTTAACTAGAAAGAGATTCTTAGCTAGGGAAGCAAGGGGAGAGTATCGAGTCCCTTATAGACATCAGAGAAGGTAGACAAAGCAAGAAAGCCATGGTGTGGCGATCAAACTCTTGGAATCATCGACCGGATCAATCAATGTTCTGACTACCTACCCTCGCATCCTGAACCTCGTGGAATTTCACAAGGTTCGTCCACGGAGGGCGAGCCATGGCCTAAGAGATTTATAAAGTACACACCTCGGACCAGTCCAAAGTGCGAAGTCGACGACTGAGGTCAGGAGCCTCGGTCGGATACTTTATGAAATCGTTGGAGTATGGGCTTCGAACACAGTCGAAGGCTAGAATGATGGGGGGGCAGCCCAAACCAGAAGTGCTTAACGTCGACTTCCTAGCTTAAGTCACTATCCCCCAAATATATAATGGCCTTTTCACCTCCCTTCGTGCACCATCTGGCAGCCTTCGCCACCACAGCTCCGAGAAGAAAAAAGACTTTCAGTGACTCAGGCCTCAGTAGTCATTAGAAGACCACTTAAGCACCATTACGAAAGCCTCTCATCTTGCCTAAATTATAAGTTAAGTCACCTAATAGTCTAATTCAGTGGCAGACCCAGGATTACATGCTAGGTGGGGCACAACGATAATAAATAATAATAATAAAAAAAAATAAGTATAAACATCCATGTGCGTGGAGATGTATAAAGAACTATACATCTAATTGTTGTATTTTGAAAATACATGTTTATAACACACATCTAAGGGACATAAACAACATTAAAGTACGGATGGTAAAATGATTTGGTTTTGATTGCATTAGTCATTTTTGGTACAAAAGTTGTTTTTATTGTACAAACATACATATGTACCTACAAAGTACGGATATATTGTATTACTGTTGCATGCGTTGGAGTTGGAGACTTCGAGTGTGAGACTAAATCTTGCCATGATGAGAAACTAGATGCAGTGCAAACAGTGCAGTGGATCCATGGGGAAATGGGGCCACATCACGTCTGAGAGATATGTGAGGCTGCGAGGGAGCCAGGAATACGGAGACATGCTCCTAGTCCTTGCATGGCACATCCAGATCTAAATAAAGGAAGGATCCTTGTCCATTTTTAAAGACAAATACAATGTGGTATAGATATTGAGATGTACTAAAATTATTTCATCATATCCTTAAAATATGGATAATGTGTAAAACAGATAATGATAACATACATATAACATTTGAAATACACAGTAGATTAACTTAAATATAAATGAATTAGGTGGAAAACTTGAGATATAGATATAATAAATGTGCTTATATCAAAAGAATTATGCTATATATGTTGAAAGAAGTTATATATAACTGTTATATATGATTAAAAATAAATTTAAAAATAAATTTATATATTAAAATAGATATATGATTAAGGATAAGGATGTTTACAAATATCAAAGTGATATCCATATCTCTATCCACTTTAAAATGAATGCGGACACAGATGTCAAAAACTTTATACAACAGATACGATGGTAGATCAGATATCAATATACCTTTATCCGTTGGCATCCCTAGACGGGAGGCACAATTTCAATTCTAGATTCATGGATGATAGAGCCGCATACGACACGAGTTGATTTTCAATTCCTAATTCTCAAGAGACGGGGGGCACAATCGTTTATTACTATTTTTTATATTAATGTTTAAAAGGATAAAATAGAGAAAATTGAGAAGTTAGGCGGGGCATGTGCCCCCTTTAATCTATATGTGTGCCCGCCCATGGTCTAATTATCGCCTTTTTACTCTTTCAAAATGTTATCACTGGAACTTTAACTAAATAGATTTACGTCAGTATGACACCACTAGACGAACTATCATAAGATCCATCTTTTTACTTATGATCAATATTATTTGTCAAGCCTTTTAAGAATTATTCTTACGTGTAAAATCCACCAGATAATAGAGTTATCCAAAATATATAAAAAATGTATTCAACTTGACATTCTTATATCTCGATATCCAATATGTTCACAAGCAATGCCGCGCCACATCTACTTTCTTCTTTTGAATATACGAAAGTGTGAAGGGCTAAATTAACCCCTACTAGAAATCTATCTTCAAAACAAACTTTAATACATCTGGGTATGTAAATGACATCATACACTTAAAATATATAAATTTTAATCAATTGATTAAAATTTAAACAAAATAAACTTTAATACAATTGTTTCATAGGTCAACATGACGACTGCATTGTACGTCTTCTAGAATGGAAGAATTGTCATTGAAAACGATAATGTCGGCTACGAATAGGGATAACAGTCAGATGATAGATTTCATCATATTTAGCATGTTCGAAGATCTTCTGTCGACGGTCCGTACCCTTATCGGTTATAATCAAGGTGAAGATAACATACGAATGACGCGCATATGGTCAGTGAACATCAACACGCTCTCTCCAGTCATTGTTTCTGACAATCAAACAATTGGGTTGATGTTAAGTATTGCTCTGTATCTCGGCATGATGTAGTTGATGGTGGAAGCCGATGGAGTAGAAACTCCTTAGATGAACACAAGTGATATCATTGAATCATCCCTGAGGGGATGAGAAGAAGAGGATGATGTTATCCCCGAGTTGAACGCTGATAATGATGACGAAGCTGTTGATGATGAAGACACTGCCATTGAGGATGATGATGTTATCCCTTATCTGAATGCTGACTGTGAGAATATCCATAGGCAAGGATCACTCATGGCTTCAATCAGCAATGAACTAATTTTTTTATCCCCTAGTCGATTATTAGGGATGAAAACGGATACGTATATATTCGAATATTCGCTTTCGTATTCGAAAAAATTATCGGATATAGATATTTGTATCTGAGTATTAATCGGATACGGATTGAATAGATATGGTAATGGCTTGAATATCCGGATCCGGTATAGATATATGAATTATTCATTTAATATTATTTAATATATTAATTAATATAATGCAAGACACAATCCGTATTATTATATTAGTATTATATATAATATAATATATTAATGATGTTAATAAACTTTTATTTGTTTGGGAATGTACATGAACGAAAGTTACGAAATCATATCCTATTTTTGCTTCTAATAAAAAATGTATGTTATCTCAATGCTCTCTTTTGTCATGATGCAACTTATTTAATTTCCATTACTATTTTTAACATAATTATGAACTTCGATAAAAATTCAGTTCATTTTCATATGTGGTATTTATTTGATCCGTATTCGAATTCCATGTTTTTGGATCCATATCTGGATTTTCTCTTTATTCGGTTCATATTTGGATGGGTTCTTTATTCGATCCGTATTAGGGTCCATTCTTTTTTTCGATCCGTATTCGAGTCCGTTCTTTATTCGATCCGTATTCGGATTCGATAAATATCCAATGCGAACTAGTATCCATATTTTTATGGATGCAGTCTCCTTAATGCATATTCGAGTGATATCCATACTCATATCGATAGGGATGAAACAAATATTAATATGGAAATAGACATATCTGATCCATATCAAGTCCGTTTTCATCCTATCGATTATGTTGTTACTTTGGATCCAATACCAAAGCTTCTTGATATCTTCGAGGATGATGACTAGATAATAGACACATATGTCGAGGAGATACCATTCCTAAGAGAGCCGCGAGATACCATCTAATCCGATCGAAGTGGACCTGAGCATTGAAATAATACATCTTTCACCTCGAAGCTAGATTTAATTGATACTGCAAGTCTGCAAGCACTTGGAGTATGGCCAAAGATGCTCTCTCTCTCTCTCTCTCTCTCTATATATATATATATATATATATATATATATATATATATATATATATATATATAGACACACACACACACACATGCGACTCTTTATGTTCAAAGAACGAGTATTTATTAAAACATGGTATCAGAGCGATAAAGATCATGTAATAAGAAGCGTGTTATTGCTTGGTAGTGTTCGAATGGATAAATATATACTGTAAGGCCCTGTTTGGTTGGAGACCCTGCAATAAGGGGCCGATTCTCCTCCCAACACGGTTCCCAGTGGTACGACTATTCCCCATTATTCTATCTTATTTCACTCTTATTCATATCTTTATCCCACCTTACTTACCTTTATTTCACCTTATTCTCAGGTATGACCGGTATAGAGCTTCAGATTACCTCGAGGGAAGTGCGTATAACAGAGGACCTCGTGTGAATTCGAACTAGATTGCTCCCAGGAAGAGAGTAACGACCTTTTTTATTCATTTTTATTGGATTTCGGTGAAATATCAATGAAGTTTCATCAAAATTGTATGGCATTTTGCGAAATAATAAAAATAAAGGAAGGGGCCCACTCTCTCTTCACCAAAAAAAATTATATTATACCATCATATCATCTAAAAATTATAAAATACTCAACTTCTATTCACTAATCCAAACTTCAATACAATCGCATCACAACTACTCACTTTTTCAAATTTCAATACAATCATACCATAATAACTACTCATTTTTTTCAAATTTCAATACAATCACATCACACAAACTCTTCCAACTCTAAACCCACCTATCAAACAACAAAACAGAAAAGCGAGTTATCTTCCTCCAGATAACCCAGGAACCAAACTCACCCTAAGTGATTTCCGACCGTTTACCTATCAACGCACTTCGCGGCAATATTAACATGTGTTTCTTAAGGGTGCGGTCTTCAAGGCAAAAGGTGCAGTCTTTAAGGTGGAATTCAAGGAAGAACGAACTCCATCGATGAACGGTTCGTCGATTAAGGTTCGATATGCAAAAGTTCGTTGAATAAGGCCCTTCTTCCGCTTATATGCAGTCATGCATTAATCTCCATATCTTGTAGTATAGCATCCTTGAATGTATATGAGACCGACTTGAAACGATGCGGGGTGACGAGAACATGAGACATATTCAACATGTACAACATAACCCTGAAATTATATCAATTTCTCATCCTCTACATCACCACCGATAATATCGATAATATGAAATTAAAGTATGACACGAAGAGGAGGTGGATTCGAAAATTGTATGGTTCCCTTTAGGGATGCAAACGGTCGATACGGATATGGATATAGGTATCATCGTATCCTTATCCGGTTTTTAATACGAATACGAATTCGGATACGGATATTAAAACTATCTTACCATATCCTTAAAAAACGGATAGGATACTAATCGCACACGAGTAATGCTAGAAATACTCTATAGAATCGACTTATATACAAGATTTGGATGAAAAATACAGGATATTAATTTATTAAACGTATTTGTATCATAAAAATTATATAAATATGGTAAAAGGATGCAGAGAATTATGTTATATAGAGTAAAAATAAATCTATGACTATATTTATAACCAAAAACGGATATACAGATACGGATACGAATGTTTGCGGATATCAAAACGATTTCCATATCCATATCCATTTTAAAAAAGGATACGGATACGGATGTCAAAATATGTATAAAACGGATACGGTGACGGATCGGATACGGATATATCCGTATCCGTTTGCATCCCTAGTTCCCTTTGTCTAACAACTCTAGTGGCTCGTGTAGGATCTGAAGATAGAAGATCCAGAGTGGCGGTCTTTCTAACGTGGAGGCACCATTCTTTTATAAAATATTTCTTTTTCTAGTATTACTTCTAGAAATGCGATGAAAGAACCATCCCTTCCTATTTCAAATGAGACCAAAAAGCCTTCTATACCACTTGAGTTAGGGGCACTTCACTTTAAAGCTCGCTCGACTCAGATAGGAAGGGTTGTTGCACAAAATGTACTTCTAAGTAATTGCAGTTGGATGGGCATCATAGCTCAAAATTGTTTAGGTCGATCAGAAGGTGCGGAAATATCCTGAACTGAATGCGAAAAGTATGGAAAAACATCTCGTAATACCACTATATATATGGGAAAATCCGGATTCATCAAGCTATGTTTTTAATAGCTCTAGCTTAACTAGAAAGAGATTCTTAGCTAGGGCAGCAAGGGGAGAGTATCTAGTCCCTCATTGACATCAGAGAAGGTAGACAGAGCAAGAAAGCCGTGGTATGGCGTTCAAACTCTTGGAATCATCGACCGGATCAATCAATGTTCTGACTACCTACCTTCGCATCCTGAACGTGGAATTCTGCAAGGTTCGTCCACGGAGGGCGAGTCATGGCCTAAGAGATTTATAAAGTACACACCTCGGACCAGTCCAAAGTGTGAAGTCGGCGACTGAGGTCAGGAGCCCCGATCAGATACTTTATGAAATGGTTGGAGTATGGGCTTCGAACACGGTCGAAGGCAAGCTTTTAAAAACCGGACCGGACATTGAACCGGTTAGTCTTCGGTTTGGTCAAATCGGGTCGGACCGTCGGTCCAAATCGGTCGGACCGGTGATGATGTCAGCATGACGTCATCATTCATATCGACTCGGAAAAAATCGGACCGGACTTAATTTACTGGTCGAACCGGTCAAACCGGTTTTTTGAACCGATAAAACCGGATAGATATATTTAAATATGTATTTATATATCAATGAAATAATCATTTAAAATGTCAAATCTTTCAATATAAAAACATGATTGTCTATTTTGAATAAAACTCTACAAAGGTAGTCACATTTTCTAGCCTTATATATGAATATAATATTGTAATAATTTATTTATAGTTGCTTTTAAAAAATTACCCCAAGAAAGTAGTGGCACAAGTTATATTCCAAAAAAGAGGGACGTAACTGAAATTGTAGAATTTAAGAAGGGTAGAAGTGATAAAAACCTTATTATTTCATTATTTAAACCTTTATTTTTAAAAATATACTAAACCATCAAATCCGGGTCAATCCGGGTCAACCCGGTCCAACCGCCCGGGTCAACCCGGTCCGACCATCGGTTTGACCCGATTTTTTATTTTCTTTTTTCAAAAAAATTAATTACCTAAAACCAGCCGAACCGACCGGGTCGGGGCCGATTCCCGGTCCAACCGGTCCGACCGGCCGGTCCGGTCCGGTTTTTTAAACCCTGGTCGAAGGATAGAATGATGAGGGGGCATCCCAAACCAGAGGTGCTTAACGTCGACTTCCTAGCTTAAGTCACTATCCCCTAAATATATAGTGGCCTTTTCACTTCCCTTCGTCTACCACCCAACAACCTTCGCCACCGCAGCCAGTGACGGAGAGGGGGGGGGGCTTAGCCCCCCCCAGCTCTCAAGCAAAGTACATATTTATATTTAATATATAGTATTATATATAATCTAAATACATTATTTAATAGTTAAAATATACATGTTATGTATAATAGCCCCCCATATCTCAACAAAAAAATCAATGTATATATATATATATATATATGATCTAATTACAACAATTAATCGTTAACATTACATGATGTGCACAATCGAATATTGACACATCTGTATATTTCCATCGTCGTACCCATCTATAAATCGCCATGGATTAGTTTTTATTTAGCATATATGGTATAGATAACGATGTTTCTTTTTTTCTTTGCATATAAGATATGGATTTGGAAACCTCTTTCATTTTTTAAGATCTTAAAACAGATATGATTGCATATTTTTCTAGTATATACATAGAGATTAATGGGGCTGCCCCCTTTGGGCAGCCAACATGGCTGCCCCCGCACCGTTTTCGACGCTTTTTTTATTTTTTTCAAAAAATATCACCATGTATATTCATCCCTATAACCCTCCTATATACCATTCGAATTTCGTCAGAAACAGGGACTCCTACGACCTCCATCCGGACAGTCATTTTTTAACGGTAACAGGATTTTTTAAATCGACACCATCTCGATGGAGGCCGTAGGAGTCTCTATTTCTGACAAAATTCGAATGACATATAGGAGGAAAATAGGGATGAATATACATGATGATATTTTAAAAAAAATAAAAAAATATCGAAAATAGCACGGGGGCAGCCATTGTTGGTTGCCCTATGGGGGCAGCCTCATTAAACTCATATACATATGGGTTTAATGTGGCTGCCCATAAGGGGAAGCTAACTTGGCTCCCCCACTTCATTTTCCCCAATTTTTTTATTTTTTTTTGAAAATTTCTTCCGTGAATATTCATTACTATATTCCTATATTATGTTATTAAAATTTCGTGCGAAACAGAGACTCCTACGGCCTCCATCCAGATAGTCATTTTTTAATGGTAACAGAATTGCTAAAAATTACTCCGTCTGGATGGGTGCCGTAGGAGTCTCTGTTTCATACAAATTTTAAAAGCATAATATAGAGATATATTGATGAAAATCTACGGAAGAAATTTTCAAAAAAAATAAAAAAATGGGGAAAATGGGGCGGGGGGAGCCAAGTTAGCTCCCGCTCAAGGGGGCAGCCCCATTTACCCTATACATATATGGATACATGCATATTTGTATCCGCATGTTTGCAACCCTATTTTTATCTGCATCGCTTTTAAAATAGTACATGGATACATGTACACATGTCAAAATACGTATAACACATATGATAAGGGATTGGTAGACATATTTATATTTTTTTCATCCATATAAGTAAAAAGTATTGTATAATGTTACTTGTTTGAACATATTAAATTTAACGACATTACTTAATAGAGTTTAATGGGGCTGCCTCTTTGGGGCAACCAACAATGGCTGTGCCCGTGCCGTTTTCGACGTTATTTTTATTTTTTTTTTGAAAAATTTCGTCATGTATATTCCTCCCTATATCCCTCCTATGTCATTCGAATTTCGTCAGAAACCGAGACTCCTACGGCCTCCATCGAGATGGTGTCCATTGAAAAAATCCTGTTACCGTTAAAAAATGACTGTCTGGATGGAGGCCGTAAGAGTTTCTGTTTTTGACGAAATTCGAATGACATATAGAAGGGATATAGGGATTAATATACATGCGATATTTTTCAAAAAAAATAAAAAAACGTCGAAAACGGCGCAGGGGCAGCCCCATTAAACTCTACTTAATATCACAGTAATAAATATATATTTCAGTGATATGAAGAGTTTTGTAGGGATCTTTTTGTCAATACGATGTTTATAAACATTATTTATGTTCGATTATAAGTTTATATGGGTATTTTTTGTAAAAAATACTTTCCCAATATTAGTTTCAATCAATTACGAAATTATTGGAAGCTCGCCTTATAGATTGAGTTCGTTTCCACACACCCAACCTCATAAACTAAAACTTCCGTTAATGTTCCACATATCCTCCAAATTTCTCTCAAATCCGATATCATTTCCTATTTATCTTAGTGGTTAAAAGTCCAATAAATATTTAAGCAACTTAAATCTTATTTAAAAGAGAACCAGACTCTTTACTTTGATATAAAATAGGAAATGATCGTGGATTTGAGCGAAAATCGAAGGATATGTATAACATTATTCGAAGATTTATAGGTTGGATTTTAAGAAACAAATTTCAACAAAATAGCTTTTGTAACTCACATTATAATAGAGGAGCCCCTCTCGAAATACTAACAAGTAAAATGACAAGGTAAATTAGATAAATAATTTGCCCCCTCCACCCCACCCCCAAATAATTTAGCCCCCTCAAGAAGAATTTTCTGGCTTCGTCCCTGACCGTAGCTCCGAGAAGAAAAAAGAGTTTCAGCGACTCAGGGTGTCCCTTCTCCTTTGAGGCCTCAGTAGTAATTAGAAGACCACTTAAGCGTCATTACAACAATCTCTCATCTTGCCTAAATTATAAGTTAAGTCACCTAATAGTCTAATTATCGCCTTTTTACTCTTTCAAATTTTTATCACTGGAACTTCAACTAATTAGATTTACGTCAGTATGACCCCACTAGACGAACTATCATAAGATCCATCTTTGTACTTATGATCAATATTAGTTGTCAAGCCTTTTAAGAATTATTCTTACGTGTAAAATCCGC